>ONZH01028668.1:625000-1200085 GCA_900303285.1 Rhinella marina
CTTATGACGAAGATATTCCATCACTGCTGCTCCTTCACAGATTTCTGATCTCAAGAACCAAGGGACCGGGGTCCACTCAGACCCTGCACAGCAATAGCCGGGAGCAATGGCGAGCAGGGACTAAGGTGAAGGGAGCTCAGTCCCTTTATTCTCCTGATCAGTGATGGTCCCTGAGATTGGGACTGTTTATAATCTCAGTGATTTTCCCTATCATTATTAGGGTGCATTCACACAACCGTATGTAGATCTGCAAAAAATCCGGATGACACCTGTGTTAAACAAGGCCTAGGCGCAGCTGAGCCGCACCAAGTGAATGGGGCTGAGTGCGATACCAAACAAAGCCGCTATACAATAAACAGCGCTGTGCTTGGCGAGTCTGGAGAAGGCCATGGTGCTCACACAGTTGATTGGCGGGGGGTCCCAGGTGTCGGACCCCCACCGATCAGATAGGTTATTAGCATTAAAATTTCGGAAAACCCTTTTAATGACTATGAATGTGCAGTACACTGGGCACACTGGACGCAAGGACTCACCTGTTGCTACTTGTCGGACCAACACCGTGTTTAGCTTGATTACGGGGCTGAAGATGTGTTTGCTGTCGGACGTGGTGGCCAGGATCTTACTGTGGCATCTGAGGATCAATTTGTCATCCTGTCTCTGAAGCAGCACCAGAACGTCTTCCAGCAGCAGCGTGTACAGATCTGTGAAGGAGATTGATGTGACTTGATGTTTTCATGATGCTACCGGATAACCACCGGACGACCTTCTGCTCACCCCAGGAAACGAGATTATACAACACAAGGGGTCATTCCGGAATGCCGAAATAACAAAAGGCTGCCGATTCCAGGAAATCACAACAGATCTAGACCTCTCCGCAGATAATAAATAAAGGACATAACATTTAGAGACTCTACTGTAGTCCAGAGACATGTTAACCTCGAGGAGCAAGTCAAGCCTGGAGAAGATGGAAAATCTCTACCACAACTATGTCCAGCCATTAAAGGCTATGGACACCGCAGAGCTAATCAGTTTTTTTAATAAATTTATTGCACATATGTTGGGCTAAAAAATAATCTTCGTAATTCTGATGTTTTTATTCTGCAGCCTCTATGTATTCCAATATATATCAGGCTGCAGAAAACTGTGTGAAATTTGTCAGACTGAGGACTTGATCTCCAGCGGCTCTTGTGACCTTCTTGATTGCTCAGTTATGATCAAGGAAAAGTTGATAAACAGAATTTACAGTGAATGGCATTCTGCAGCCTGCTATATCGGAATACAAGCAGGCTGCAGAATAAAATGAAAAAAGGTTTAGAATTTTTAATAAAAAAAAAATATTAAATCATTTTTACCGCCACATAAATAAAACATTTTGCCCCACAGCCTTTAACAGTTCATACATATAGACTATGCTTGGAACACTGGGCAGCAACTAAGGCTCACATCACAAGTTCTACAGAACTCTTTCCTAGGGTTGAGCGAACCCGAACTGCTAAGTACGGGTTCGGGTGATTTTATTATTTTCCACTATAAGATGGTTATAAAGGAAAATAATAGCATTCTTAAAGAAGAACTCCCGACAAAAATTTTATTCCATGTCCTGCTAGAAATGTACATGATGTAATCTGTAGTGAATGTCATTTTCTTACCAGTGTCTGAATTTTTTGATCATCCTGAAGCTTCTTATCTGTGTCATGTGACCAGCAATTAGACCCACCAACTCACACATAGACTTATGTGTGGACAGGAAGTCTAATTCTCTATGTATTCCTATGAGACTGAAAGTGAGGCTCCCATAGGAATGAATAAAGCAGTTACTGGCTTTCTGTCCTGGGTCAGTTGGAGGTCAGGGAGTTGGTCACATGACCCAGCTACAATAAGAAGAGAGGTTTTTACTCACAGAAACAGTCACTGATAAGAAAATGACAATCACTACAGATTATATCATGCACCTTTCTAACAGGTCAGAGAATAAAAATTTTTGTGGGAGTTCTTCTTTAAGACAGAATGCTAAACAAAAGGCCATTGAGGGGTTAAAAATAATAATAAAAATAAAACACTCACCTCAACTACTTGATTGCGCAGCCAGTATCCTCTTCTTTCTGCAGGACCTGCAAAAGGATCTGCGATGATGTCACAGCAGGTCCTTTTGCAGGTCCTGAAGAAAGAAGAGGATACTGGCTGCGCAATCAAGTGGATGAAGTGAGTTTTTTATTATTATTATTTTTAATCCCTCAATGGCCAATTTATTTAGCATTCTGTCTTAAGAATGCTATTATTTTTCATTATAACCATGTTATCATGGAAAACAATAAAGTGACTTTAATGGGGTCTGGGTTCGGGGTGAAGTTCGGGTCCCAAACCCAAACTTTGACCTGAAGTTCGGCCGAACCCGAACTTCCATGGGTTCGCTCATCCCTACTCTTTCCAACAAAATGATGGAAATTTCTACAGGGCCTGTTATAAGTCAATAGATTCTGTGTGAGTGCAGTAATAATGGATATATAACGGATCCATCACTGCATCTTTCCTTATAAACTGATGCAGCACTGCAGCTATGAACAGTTTTAACTGCATGACTAAAAGAGGACATTTTAGTTTACCTATATATACGTGTGATACACCCATCTAAAGACTAACATAAAATAAGTAAAGAAGAACCATCGCCTCTCCTGACATGTCTGTTTCACTAACTACTTGCATACCCCTAAGGAAAATTCTACTCTTATGATTATGTTGTGCCATTCCTCTATTATTCCTACTAGAGGTTTATGAATGAATTGCCAGCAGTCTGCAATGATGGTCCATATGGGTGTTACCAGTCAGTAGTGTGTCCCAGCAGTCTAACACTATCTGATCTGTGCTGCCAGCGTCAGACTGAAGCAGAGGAGAGGTGCACCTAATGTTTAAGGTCCACCCTCGGTGCACTTAAGCTTAATTTGCATATTTAAAAACAAACACTAAACGCAGCAATTGATCAGGGGGTGAAAGGTATGGTTTTAATCAGCAAGGTTATCCCTACCAGGCATAATGGCTCGTTTAACACGGTTGTTCCCGCTGACGGATGCCCTTTAAGCAAACTTACCAATGATCTTGTCTCTATTCACCTTCCAAGCCAAAGGCCCTTCATGAACCATCTTCCTCTTCGTTAAATCCAGATTCTGCACGACACAAATCATAGGACTGATGAACAGTGTGAATATGACTCCATAATGAGATGGCTTCTCCAAATCTAAATGACAAGAGTCACACAAAACCACGAGGGGGAACAACGGAAAAAGATTTGGACGTAAACGATATTGTCGTATCGTCTATCCATAGGGTTGGTGATACATTTTCTATAATTGGGGGGTTGCATGATCGCTGGAATTGGGTTTTACAAGCCCCCAGTTACTATGCACTGTACGCTCACACCGAGGGGCAGTTTGAATGGAGCAATGGTCGAGCATGTGCACTGCCGCGCCCCCACTGAAAATCTATGGGACTGATGGAGGTACCAAGGTACAGATCTCCGCTATCCTGGTCATTCCCATAGACTTTAAAGAGGACCCGTTCCCTCTCCTGACATGTCTGTTTTAGTAACTACTTCATTCCCCATGTAATAACAATTCTGGAGCATCTGTTATTATGACTCTGTGTTGTGCCATTCTTCTACTATTCTTGTCTGAAGTTTATGAATATAGGTACAGATGGATGTTACCAACTGGGTGTGTGTCCTTGCACAGTCTGACACTATCCAGTCAGTGCTGCCAGTGTGCAGGGACACACCCCCAGCCGGTAACTCCCATCTGTACCTATAGCCATAAACTTCTAACAGGAATAAGAGAAGAATGGCACCACATAGAGTCATAAGAATTGATATTACATGGGGAATGCAAGTAGTCACTAGATGAGAATGTCAGGAGAGGGGACAGCTCTTCCGTAAATGGAGCAGCAGCACACGTGCTCCACCGACACCCTATTTAAGTTTTCCTTGCTGCGGGGTGCAGTAAGGAGGAAGAGGAAGCTTCGGTCCGAAGTTCTAGTGATCGGTTGGGGTCCCAGGGGTCAGACATTTTCACCTATTCTGGGGAACACCCCTTTAAAGGGGTTGTCCGGGTTCAGAGCTGACTTGGTCTGTCAAGGATTGTCAAAAGTACCTTATACCTTATAATAACAGCTTTCATTAGTGTCCCCTATCCTTTTCCATTGGTCCCTTGAAACAGCGTTGCTAGGACTTGTCTGTCTTCCCTTTAGTGTAAACAGAAGACAGAGGGGCGGTCCTTCACACTGCATGCTTGCATTAGGCTTCAGAGTGAGGAGGCGTGTCTCTCAGTAATCCAATCTGATTGGCTGGCAGGAAGCTGCTGGCTACAGCAAGTGTGTATGTGAAGTGAGGGAAGGCAGTTTTGGCCTCAGAGAACTGGCAGAGGAGCCATCTTGAGAAGTTCCTCATATTGTAGAGGTTAAAACAGCTGTAACTAAGGGAAAAACTCAAGGAAAACAGTGGTATGTGAAGAAACTAAAGATTGCTATAAGCATAATGCTGCAGCAGCAGTAACATATGCTAAAATTGATTTTTTGATGAAAACATGGCGGTTACACTTTAAGGTTTTGTTCACACTGGTGCTTTTTCACCCTCCTCTGGAGGCTGCGGTATTTTTTGACGGCAAGAAGAGCCTAGTCTGCAGCGCTATTTTCGCAGTCATAAACCTATGGACGCCTGACAGATGGATTTGTTAATACGTGGATCGGTCATAGTTGCCGTTGCTCCGCTAACACAAGAGCCTAAGACTCTTGACATGAAACCTGAAGGTGTGCGGCAGGAGGTACTCGCATGCATCCAGCATCACTTTGTCTGAACCACAATCGTCATTCTCATCTGTCGTCTATAATCACGCATATAATTTACATGCTGGCACAGCTCATTATCATTCGCATCGGCAGCAGTAGCGCTCCATGTCACGGGGCCCGTGTCTAGTAATACAGTCGGAGATAAGAGACGTCCTTGCTGTAATGCTCGCCTGTGTGAAACTTCCGCTCTGCTTGAGACGGCAACCGCAGGATTTCGTGATCTGTCACAGCCCTTGTACAGGCCGCAGAAGCGCTGCATGCGCATCATTAGGAATATGGTTCTCCCGCAATGAATATTAAAATTGCTAATGAACATTAATGAGGCAGATGTTTGCATATCTGTCTCTGAAAATGCAATTAATCATCTCGACATGCCTCCATAACTAACAAACTGCTTGAATACGGAAATATTACCAGCCGCCGTGCATGTGGCATGCTACACTTAAGAGCGAAGTCTAAATCACGCTGTCTTGTGGGGGGGCGTGGAATGCCTCTAGGTCCCTCTAGCAGACCCGCGGGCAGTTCTTGTGCCACCGTACATGTCGGTGTATATGTTACTGCCATGTGCATGAGGTGGTAGGGACCGGACACAGCGTCAGAAATTGTTGAAAAGCCTCAGCCAAAAAAAAAAACAAAAACGAACGCGGGCGCAAACACACCGCCTTCAATATGGTTGCCTGCAGAGAATATTAAGAGGCCTCAATCACTGAAGCAGATGGCAGAACACTCGTCTTCAATAAATGCAATTAATTTTCTCTGCATTGCTAGATTTTTGAAAGTCGGAAAAATCCAAGATGGGTTAATTAGGAAATTACACGGAGGGATCGGGGACTGATGGTTCGCAAGGAGGAGGATGAGCTAAATCTTCTATTTGAGGACAGGTTTAGCCTTTTCAAACCTCACAATAGCCTATGCCTTTAAAGGGGTTATCCCATGATTTAAAGGGGTTTTCAGAGACTATCCTCAAGACAGGTCATTCGTATCAGCTGCTTTAGAAGGCAGTGGTGCTTGCAATAACGCTGCGGCCTTCTCTCAACTTTTCTTAGGCCAGTGACGTCACTTTCATTGGTCACCGGACTTAGGAGCAGCTCAACACCATTGAAGTGAATATATATATATATATATACACACACATACATACACAATATGTGCTTGGTGAGATGTGAGAAGGCAGTGATGCTCCATATCAAACAGCTGATTGGCTGGGGTCCCTCCACCAATCAGATACCTCTGGATAGGTCATCAGTCATAAAGTCTTGAAAAACACTTTAACCGCTCCTGACATGTTTGTTTTAATAGCTTCATGCATCCCCCATGTAATTACAATACTGGAGCATCTATTCTTATGTCTCTATGTTGCGCCATTCCTCTATTATTTCTACTAGAAGTTATGAATGAATTACTAGCAGTCTGCAGTAAGGGAACAGAGGGGAGGTAACCAGTTGGGGGTGTGTACCTGCACAGTCTGAACATGGCAGCACTGATTGGATAGAGTGAGTCTGTGCAGGTACACACCCCCAACTTGTTACCTCCCCTCTGTACCCTTACTGCAGACTGCTAGCAATTCATTCATAACTTCTAGTAGAGATAATAAAGGAATGGCACAACATAGAGACATAAGAATAGATGTCCCAGAATTGTTATTACATGGGGAATGCATGAAGCTTTAAAAACAGGCATGTCAGGAGAGGTGAGAGGTCCTCAGAACATGTGTGTCTGGCAAATGACCCCCAGCGCCCGATAGGGTACGTGCATTGCTTGTTTTATTACAGAGAAACTTAAATCCTGTATGAAAACTAGTTGGCAGGTTCCCCATGGGTTGTAATGGGACAACCCCTTTAATGACCTTAATAGCTGTGAAAATGCTAAGTGCCTTCCAGCAGGGTGATAACTGGATTTATTGAGTATGCTGGGTTTTTAACCCTTTCATGACCAACACCAAGTGAGGAAGTGTTGCCTCAGTAACATGTGGGTGTACAGGAGGTCTAGAAGTCTGGAATGCACCTAGAAGATAGCACATCTCTGTAGACGTAAAAAGCGGAGCACTAGCACTTACCCTTAGCTCATCGATCATCGGATACTCCCCTGGTTTCAGGTAAGACAGGTCAAGCCTTCGCTGGTAGTCTTCAAGTCTCTGAAATCGGATACACAATCCTCTGTAATATTTTTGAGTATCTTACACTGAATTGAGGTCACATTTGACACACATTTGAGGCTCTTTGTCCACATTCTGATCACATTATGTGAGGTCCCCAGCCATGACAGCACAGAGACGCAGCAGCACCCCGAGGATGTGAATATATCTGCATATTCTTGGCACTCCTACCTATCATGAGGTCACTTTTTAGGCCTTGGCCAGGGATGACCAACTAGAGGCTCACCAGCTGTTGCAAAACTACAACTCCCAGCATACTCAGGCTGCCTACAGCTGTCAGGCTACAGGAGGGCATGGTGGGAGTTGTAGTTTTACAACAGCTGGAGAGCCACATTTTGGCCACCCCTGGCCTGGGTCAACAGCATGGTAAACCTCCTACTGTACAGATACACTGTGTAGTACAGGGTCCTGCCTTGCCGGAGCAGGTGGGCTCATACAATCTAATTAACCCCCTAACTGTTTTTCCAGAGTGGAGCTCCAGTAGTGGGAAAAGTAGCTAACTGGAGGGGGGAGGGCTGCTTTAGATGCTGCTATCTCCTGAATGGTAGCAGCTAGAAACATGCAACTGATCCTGTTTGAATGCAGACATTCCAAGCTTTCAGACAATACCAGCAATATGTTCAGGACAGAGGAAGATATCACTGATAGAAATCGGGATGCTGTGAATGCTGCTGAAAGTGAAAGTAAAAACAGGTTTTACTCGCAATTATTCCCGACCTGATTTCTAACAGTGATTTCTCCTCTGATACTTGGACTTTAGCTGTCATTGTTGGTCTTGTATGAAAGCCTTTCAAACAAGACCAGTTGCATGTTTCTAGCTGCTACCATTGAAGAGATATCACCATCTAAAGCAGCCCTCCCCCCTCCAGTTAGCTACTTTTCACACTGCTGGAGCTGGCAAAACAGTAAGGTAATTAAAATGTGAGATTTCTAAAAAAAAAAAACCAAAACAGTCAACATAGCAGGAAAACAATATAAAATAATAACATTATAACAAGTTTTCCTATGTCTTAGCACATTGTAGGTGATGCATCTTTGTGTTCCGTTGCTTTTGCACAGCAGTCATGGCAGATTTGCACCTTGTAGTCTTTTGCACTGAACCCCATTATAAGTCAGAGGGGTCTGGTAGAGTCAACTGTGCACTGGAATATAATACTGTCCTAAAGTGCTGCCTGGAAATGTGACAGTCCCTGCTAGCAGTCCATTCACAGAATACAGGCTGCCTGAGAAGCCCTAGAAAACTTCATTTCCCAGCCTTTCTGAAGGCTCACCACCATCATTGTGGAACGGCTGATAAAAAAAGACCCCTAAGATAATGGATCAAGACTGAAGAAACTATTTTGTGTGGCGTCATAATAAACGTGACTCTAGTGGCCATCGTTCCTGCTAAAGCTCACCTGCTTATTCTCCGCTTCTCTGACGGCCTGGTTGACGTGATTCAGGATCCTCCGGCAGTGGTCAGCAGCGTTCTTCACCTTCAGCTTCTCTTCTGGTTGGTCTAGTGAAAATAATGGAAACTTAAATAAAGCTATCGAGAGAGCATCTTACTCCAAATGTGACAAGGAGGCTGCAACCCAGTGGTACGTGAAATGAGCCGAGGATGATATAAATCGTTCAAACGCTCCCAGAATGGCTCGAAATGTGACAATGCTGCGCCATCTAGAAAGGTTATTGTATTCAGACGTGTAAATGATGAACCTCCATCCAAAAAGGGAGGGTCACAAACTATTCCTGCAACTCAAATCAGCTACATGCTGACCAGCTCCGTGCAGTAAAGTAAATCCCTGGTTTGCTGAAAAATACCCATTTACAGAGTGATATGTAAATGATAATACTGAAAATATACTTTAACAAGTACCACAGGTCCATGGCCTTGTGACTCTACATGACAGAACCACACCGTCCCTACATTTACAGACGCTCCAGGGCTTCACATGGAGAATCCGCAAAACAGTCTCATGAATTTACAGTCAAGTCTACGTTTCCAATTGTCCCATTACCAATTTTCTGAGACTGAATTTTTAGGTGGTTTTTCCAGGCGTTCAATATTGATTACCTACCCTCAGGATAGGACATCAGTATCTGATCAGCTGAGGAAAAATATACTAACCACACAAACCTTTACTTAAAGGGGTTCTCCAAGTTATATTGATTGATGCTCAGGATAGCTCATCAATATCAGATCGGCAGGGGTCCAACACCCGGCACCCCCGCTGATCAGCTGTTTGAAGAGGAGGCGCGCGCCGTACCAGCGCTGCCTCCTCTTCATTGTTTACCTGAGGATAAGTCATCAATAAATATAACTTAGAGAACCCCTTTAAAGGGACACTTCCATCAACATTTATCACATATTAACAGCAGATATGTGAATATTCTTATATGGGTGGATGGTTTTCTGAAGTTACTCAATGTATACTAGTTAGCACGGCAGACAGTCTCACTTTACACTCTATGTCAGACCATCAGTCAGACCAGGGAGGAGTGAGGAGCAGTGATTCAGTTAGAGCACCTCATCCCTCCTATGATACCTCAGTTGTGTGACCGGTCAGGTCTTCTCATATCACATTAATCAATGCATCAAGACTAGAGATGAGCGAACGTGCTCGTAACGAGCACTGTACCGCTCGGCTCCCCTGCGCTCGCATGGGCGCAGGCAGCCGCTTCCGTCGGGTGAGGAGGACGGAAGCGGCTGCCTGCGCCCATGCGAGCGCAGGGGAGCCGAGCGCTACAGTGTTCGTTACGAGCACGTTCGCTAGTCTCTAATCAAGACAACAGCAAAGACGTCATTCTGGTTCTCCACCTATTATAACGAGGATTACCTTGCAGATAAACCCCCAGGCAATCGTAAGAACTAGGAGAAAGAAGCGCCCACACTGAGCAGCCTCTCCTCACTGCTGGAGACAGGTTCATAGATTTTCTATTGAGTAAAGACACACAAAGCATTATGCGAGTGCTTCTCACGCCTCGTTCTAGCGACTGGCAGGGGTCTCAGCACTCAGACCACCAGAAATCAAAATTTTTGCTGTGTCATTGTGACATATCAAAAGCACAGATACATTTTTAAAGGGCATCTGTCAGCAGTTCTGTACCTATGACACTGGCTGACCTGTTACATGTGCACTTGGCAGCTGAAGACATCTGTGTTGGTCCCATGTTCTTATGTGTCCACATTGCTGAGAAAAATGATGTTTTATTATATGCAAATGAGCCTCTAGGAGCAACGGGGGCGTTACCATTACACCTAGATGTTCTGCTCTTTCCGCACTTTGACTTTAGGAGAAGTCAGGGCCAGGCGTGATCACATTTACACTGCCTGGCGCTACAGAGGGGGCAGCATTTGCAGAGAGAGCTGAGCCTCTAGGTGTAATGGTAACGCCCCCGTTGCTCCTAGAGGCTCATTTGCATATATTAAAACTTAATTTTTCTCCGCAATGAGGGCACATATGAACATGGGACCAACACAGATGTCTTCAGCTGCCAAGTGCACATGTAACAGGTCAGCCAGTGTCATAGGGACAAAACTGCTGACAGACGCTCTTTAAAGATGCAATCATTTTATCAAACATTGTGCAATGTTTGGCGCCAATTACCGCAAAGTAGATTCCTGGAAAACTGATTTTCAAAATTCCCTTCATGATAAATATCCCACAATTTGTATACTACAACTACTGTATGATGGAAGGCCCCTCCCCCAAAGTCATCTCATCAAGACGTAAAGCGCTCGTAGCCACCTCAGCGGCGTCCTGCTGACCTGAGTACTTGGCGATGTTGTCCAGCAGAAGAGGATACTTGGTCAGCCTCTGCATCTCCGTCGGAATAATGTCCTTCAGCTGCAGGCGCCTGCACAGCGGATTACTCTCAGCATCCTGCAAGGAGACATCCATCATTGTTAACAAGGCTGATTACATGCACCAGCAACTTACATCTCAAACATCAAGCCCTTCACTTCATTACAAATTACACGGCGAGGACGGCTCCGCGCTCGGCGCCGTTATATTAAACAGAGGGCGAGAGGCCAAATACTCTTATTATAACCCCCAGAAATCTGTCGGTGCCGCTCACTCATTTATGTCTATATTCACTTGAAGTTACTTCACCAACATGAACTCAATGGAGGAAATGACATCTCGGCCCCAAGAGAATTCGGTAGAGGAACATTTCTGTACAGAGTCACGGGTCACCTTGACAGCAACAAAAGAGTAGTGAAAATCTTCACATACTGCAGTTATTTACAGAAAAAAGTCTTACAGGAGGACCTATCATCACCACTGACATCTCCGCTTTACTAAATACTTGCATTGGCCATGAAGTAGTTTTGGAGCATCTATTCTTTACAGCTCTTAGTGGTGACGTTCCTCTGTACTGACCACTGGGGGTGTGCCCCTACTGTGTCCAATCAATCTATGTAGGGACACAAATGGTAACACCCAAGTTTCACTTTACTTGTGAATTTCTAGGAGGAACAATAGAGAAATTGCATAACACAAAGTTAGAGGAAAAGATACCCCAGAATGGTTATTTCATGGGGAATGCAAGTAGTTACTAAAAAAGGGGGGAAGGGGCACGTCAGATGGTTAATGTCCTACTACATATAGTTCGTTTTCAATCAGCTGCAAGAAATGGGGTCACAGCAGCCAGACCCCCCACGAAAACCCATATACATACACATACTGGCTGGGAGCTTTTCAGTGCAAAACCTGGACTTCTATGGTTCATCAAACTGAAGGCTTCTATGGTGCTGAAATCCCAGTCCAGAAGAAACCCAGGCTGTCTGTGGGTTACGTCCGTAAAACCATCACAGGGGAACTGGAGGACCATTAGGTAGTAGTTCACACTCTAAAGATGGAATGTGCAGGGTTTTTGAAACCAAAGCCAATTAGGCAGGGAGTCTCCTTAAAGGGTTTCTGTCACCAGTTTTTTCGGTATGAATCAGGCTGATATTAGAGATGTGCTAATGTCACCTGATTCCAAATATATATCTGTTTTATTTACTGATGCCCCCATTTTTATATAAAATGAACTTTTATTTTATGCTAATAAGGCCTCTAGGTGCAAGGGGCGTTATCTCTGCTCCTAGAGGCTCTGTTGATTGACAGGACCAGGCAGAGAAGAAACACTCCATTCATCATAGCTTGCAAGGACCTTCAATGATGTCATGATCATGTGATCAGTCACATGGTTTAGGAGGAGACAGGCTGTTTGTGTGATCCTAATCATGTGACTGATCACATGGTCATGACATCATTGAAGATCCTTGCAAGCTATGGTGAATGGAGTGTTTCTTCTCTGCCTGGGCCTGTCAATCAACAGAGCCTCTAGGAGCAGGGGTAACGCCCCTTGCACCTAGAGGCCTTATTAGCATAAAATAAAAGTTCATTTTATATAAAAATGGGGGCACCAGTAAATAAAACAGATATATATTTGGAATCAGGTGACATTAACACATCTCTAATATCAGCCTGATTCATACCGAAAAAACTGGTGACAGAAACCCTTTAAAGAGTTCAGTCCTGTATGGAGACTTCTTGGCAATGCTCCATGGGAACCCAATATGCAAAGAGGTATCTCCCAAGAAAGAGAACCATCTCACTAGTGCCACCTATTGGAAGTGGCTCCCTATGAGTCAAGATCCGACTTTCCAACAAGCCTTGGGACATAACTAGGGAAAACAGTCAAACCAGATACCCATCTGCAGACAGCTGTATCGCGGTGCTTTGCCCACATAACTACAGAGTAGGAGTCTGGCTGGCTGGGTGCGAAACCTTGGATGAGGCTTAGGCGGAGTGCTGTGTCTCCTTAAAGAGACCAGATGTGTATAGAGACTTGCTGGACATAGTCCATGGTACGGAGATTACCTAAGCCGCAATCAAGGCATCGCACTAAGCCAGCCAGAATCCTATTCTGTACTGCCGAGGGGCAAGCACCCCGAAACAGCTGTCTGCAGATGGATTTTTGGCTTGGCTATACTCCTTTTTACAAATTCCAAGGCTTGTTGGAAAGTCGGATTTTGACTCATACGGAGCCACTTTCACAAGATGGTGCTTGCAAGATGGTTCTATTTCTTGGGAGATACCTCTTTGCATAGAAGCCAAGGCCAGAACGGGATCAGAAGGCTGGTGTCTCACTAAGCCAGCCAGAACCCTACTCCGTACTGACGAGGGGCAAGTACCCTGAAACTGCTGTCTGCAGATGGATATCTGGCTTCGCTATACTCCCATATCAAATCCCAAGGCTTGTTGGAAAGTCGGATTTTGACTCATAGGGAGCCACTTTCACAAGATGGTGCTGGCAAGATGGATCTCTTTCTTGGGAGATACCTCTTTGCATAGAAGCCAAAAAGCTGGTGTCACACGCAGCTTTTTGAGCCAAAACCAGTAGTGGGTTGGAAGGGAAAGTGAAACATAAAGGAAGGATTTATAATTCTTCTTTCTCCTGGATCCAATTCTGGCTCCAAAAACTGCTTAAAAAAGTATCATGCCAACCTAATTGGAGGACACATATAGGGAAATATATTCTTTTTTTTAGGCCAGGGTTGGGTAGAGCGACCACACATCCAAGACCAACGGGGAACGGGCGATCAAAGACCTCACTGCGTCCGACTGTAGGACCCAGGGGCTGAGACAGCTGTGATCTTTCCTAAAAGCCAATAGATCTTATAAATAAGAAGGCACTGATGTCGCAGGCCCCGCCGGCACGGAATACATATAGCAGAAGCCATTAGACGTACGAAGGGATGTAAGCCGCTCACATTATGGTAATGGCTGCTGGAGGGCACTGTGACAATGTGACGGTGCTTGCTTTTATATCCAGCCCTACTGAGTCATTGCACTTTATTTGGATGGTCGCCGGAGGATATTACTGCGATGGAGACTTTTATGTCAGTCTGTAATTCAGTCAGACACAACATACAAACACCTAACACACAAAGCACTAAGGGACAGCACCGGTACCGGAGGACGGCGAGGATTTCAGAGGTTTGGTAATTATACTTTTTTTTTTTACAGTACATAAAATACCCGGGTAATAATCGTGGGCTGAACCTGTGCAGGAGGAGACTTTGCTGATGCTGACTGATTGATCATTTTTGTATCCGGTGTTCAGACCTTCAACTTACTGACACAAAGTGGTTAAAGGGGTCTTCCAGGTGTTATCGACAGGATAGAGGATAACTATTAGACCGGTACAGGTCCTACTGCTGGGACTGCAGGTCGGGCATATACACAGCCACTCCATTCATCTCTATGGGATATACGGAGATGGCAGAGTACAGCGCTCAGCTTCTGCTGGAACTACCATAGAGATGAATGGAGCAGAGGTTTGCATGCCCCCCCCCCACCACTCCATTCATTCCAGTTGGCCCCGAGGGGTACAGAGTCTCATGATCGGTGTCTAATTGCTATCCCCTATCGTGTGGACTTGTAACAACGGGAATACCCCTTTAAGACTTTAAGGCCCCATTCACACGACCGTATGTATTCCGTGATCCGTATAAAAACGGAACGGAAGACATACGGAAAGTATTCCGTAGTGTTCCGCAATTTTGCGGACCCATTGACTTTAATGGGGCTACGGACGTGATTTTGCGGCCAAGTATAGGACATGTTTTATTTTTTTTGCGGGGGAATTTCCGTGAGATACGGGATGCTGAATGCACACGGTGTGCATTCCGCATTTTTTTTCTCCTATGGAAAAATGAATGGATCCGTATGGCACATACGGTCGTGTGAATGGGGCCTAAGGGCTCATTCAGACAGCCATATGTTGTCCGCAAAAATGCAGATCCGTTTTTTTGCGGATTACATACTGAACCATTCACGGATCCGTATTTTTGCAGACAGCATACGGCCGTCTGAATGAGCCCTAACAGCCACTCACTGTCCTTTGAAGAATGGGCGGTGCAAGTCCCAAGTCTGCAGCAACCACTTTTGCTGTTGCTGCATTTAAAGCTCCTGCAATCAAGCGGGAGGAGGTCAGACCTGGAGAAGACTGAAGCGTTTTAAGCTTCTTCCACGCATTAACTTTTTTTTATTTTCTGCATTATTTTTGTCCATAAAATACACCTTTTTTTAATGTTTTGGTGGATGATTTTTGTTTGCAAGCTCTTTTAGAAAGCCAATGCGTTTTTTACACAGGAAACGATGTACCGCCTTCCGACGTTGCATCCTCTATACACCTCCATAAAAAACGGCAATGTAAAAAAAAATTTAAAAAAATTAAAAAGGTCATTGATATTTGCATTTTTTTTCAAGCAGGGGCAAAAAAAAACAAACAAAAAAACAAAACAAAACACTGGCTAAAAATACTAGAATATTAGGCAAAAAGAAAACTGTCGTGGAGCAAAAAAAAGCACAACCCATGATGCAAATTTGTACCAGACTTCGGGTTTATGCACACGAATGTGACGTGTTTTGCGATCCCACGAATGTGCTTGTTTTGCTATCCGCAAAACACGGATGCCGCCTGTGTGCGTTCCCGCAATTTGCGGAATGGAACGGGTGGCCCATTATAGAAATGTCTATTTTTGTCCGCAAAATGGACAAGAATAGTACATGATCTATGATTTTTGTGGGGCCACGGAATGGAACAACGGATGCGGACAGCACAGCTGTTGGAACCAGACCACGTTCACGTGAATGCGCCCTAACTAACATCTGGATGCAGAGTACAAAACAAACAAAAAAAAACAACCCCTTTTTGTGAAACCAGCCTTATAACTACTTTGGTTTTATCATTTGAAGTTCACACTAAGGTAGGTCACAGGGGCTGTTTTCCTCTGTAACTGGGACTCCTATGTAAAACAAAAAAACAAACAAAAAAAAAGGTAAATTGTGAATGCGTCCTCCCCAGAGGTCCATATGTAAAAGACATAAGTAAAAAAAGAAAATATAAAATACTAAAAAGAGGGAAAAAAATGCCCATGTCAACCTAAACTGTTGCCATGGCTGCCCTGCTTACTGAAAACAATACTTAAAGAAGAACTCCCAGCAAAAATTTTATTCCATGTCCTGCTAGAAATGTACATGATATAATCTGTAGTGAATGTCATTTTCTTACCAGTAGCTGAATTTTTGACTTATATCATCCTGGAGTTTCTTATCTGTGTCATGTGACCAGCAATTAGACCCACCAACTCAGACATAGACTTATGTGTGGACAGGAAGTCTAATTCTCTATGTATTCCTATGAGACTGAAAGTGAGGCTCCCATAGGAATGAATAGAGCAGTTACTGGCTTTCTGTCCTGGGTCAGTTGGAGGTCAGGGAGTTGGTCACATGACCCAGCTACAATAAGAGGAGAGGTTTTTACTCACAGAAACAGTCACTGATAAGAAGATGACATTCACTACAGATTATATCATGCACCTTTCTAACAGGTCAGAGAATAAACATTTTTGCGGGAGTTCTTCTTTAATTAGGGCCAGGCAATATTGGCAACATATCTCCAAACAGTGTACTATTCATTTAATTGGGAAAAAACACAAAAAAAAAAAAGCAGGGAAAAAAGAAGCAGCATACCCTATCTTGGAGCAGAATCCTTGTTCAATCTCCCATTGAAAAGATGAAAAAATATGCCGTACGCTCCCATACAGGTCACTGTGGTTTTTGGTGCAGATCCGTTGGACTTTTGCATTGACTTATACCCCAAAAAAAATCAGAAAAAAAACAAAACAAAACACACTAAAATGCTCCAAAACCCATCTAAAAAAGTTTTAAAAATCAGTGTGGATTTCACGTTGATTTTAGAAGGGTGTTTTCAAAATACGCCGTGTGAACATACCCTTACCATCAAAATAGCAAACCCCTTCTAATACTCTAAGTGTCAATTTCCAAATGTAAAAAAATCTATCAATTTAAAGTAATAAAATAAAAATAAATAAATAAAAAAAAAATTAAAAAATAAAAAAACCGCAAAAAATATTAAACAGCCCTACAAATAAAGTTAGGGCCGCAAAACCACCACAGGCAAAACCACAAAAAATGTGTCTAGTCACACAAAACCCGCTGGTCGGTAAAAGGGTTAATGACCCCAGTTTGACCCCATAATACCAATGTATAAGTGCCCCTTTAGTACACGGATCATGGCGTACATGTATGCATCCCCTCGCGCTCCTATGACCTGCTCATATCATATAAACACGGCTTCTCGTGAAAAATTAAAATGAATTTTATTATACTTAGGTCACAGCTCGCTGTCTTCAAGGATGTCACCGCCGGAGGCTGAACAATTTCATTATGATCATAAAGAGGCTTATGTGTATGGATTATACCGCCACGTGTATGAATGACTGCACAACGGGGAGTTATGGACTGCACTTCACTTAATTTGTAGAACATAAAAGAATAGATATAACTATGCGGGAAGATGGGTTTAAAGGGGCTGAGTCAGCAGAACCCACCGAGCGGCAGACGTATGCAACGTCCCAGCGTTCCCAAGGAAAAAAAACTACTGGCGACATAACGACATAACTGCATGTATTAGAGATCATAAAAGAAATAACGTCAAAGTCACATTCAAACGATGCGGTGTGTGCTATGGATGATAAAAGCAAAGGCTGTTAACACCTCTGAGGGCATTTTATCATCAGATTGGACTTATTTTGGCTAAATTAAAACAATTTCTCTTATTATTAAAAATTGTTAAAGGGGTTATCCAAGACAACTAAATCCCCCCCATATGCCGGACCCCTCACACGGAATATACTTACCTGGCTCCCTGCACCGCTGCTTCTCCCCGTGCACAGATGAAAATATCTTGGGGGGCAGTCAATGGCAGGCGGGGACGAGGATGAGTCTCCCTAGCATGGCGGGTGACGGTAGGGAGGCTCGTCCCCATCTGCCATTGGCTGCCCCCCTCCCCCGATACTGGAGGTTTTCATATACGCACGGGGAGAAGCTGCAGCGGCGGTGCGGGAGCCAGGTAAGTATATTCAGTGTGAGGGGCCCGGCCTATGGGGGACATTTAAAAGTCTTGGATAACCCCTTTAAAGGTTTCCCTTTTCACATTTACTGCAGGCTGCTCTGTCTCACAGTAAAATCTGGCTCAGCGTGTAGCTCATATTCACTTCAGTAAACGGTATTTAACACGTAGACAAGACACTTACTAATGCATTGTAATTGTCCATATTGTCTCCTTTGCTGCCTGGATTCATTTTTCCATCACATAAGACACTGCTTGTTTCAGTGGTTACGACCACCCTGCAATCCCAGCAGCAGTGGTCGTGCTTGCACACTATAGGAAAAAGAGCCAGCTGGTGGCTGGGACTGTGGGAGAGCACATAGGCATGCATGTGCAGCAGCTGCCGGCCATCTTGTATCTGTGCTGCAGCGGTGGTCATCACCCCTTGAAACGAGCAGTGTATAATGTGATGGAAAAATGAATCCAGCCAGCAAAGGAGGCAAAATGGAGAATAACAATACATTAGTAAGTGCCTTGTAGTAACTTTCTCTACATGATAAATGCCATTTGGTGAAGTGAGACAACTCATTTAAGCTGAATTCTTATCATTCTGAAAAGAATTCAGCTTAAAGAAGAACTCCCGCAAAAAATTTTATTCCATGTCCTGCTAGAAATGTACATGATGTAATCTGTAGTGAATGTCATTTTCTTACCAGTAGCTGAATTTTTGAGTTATATCATCCTGAAGTTTCTTATCTGTGTCATGTGACTAGGAATTAGACCCACCAACTCACACAGCACCTTATGTGTGGACAGGAAGTCTAATGTTCTATGCATTTCTATGGGAGCCTCACTTTCAGTCTCATAGGAATGAATAGAGCAGTTACTGGCTTGCTGTCCTGGGTCAGTTGGAGGTCAGGGTGTTGGTCACATGACCCAGCTACAATAAGAAGAGAGTGGGAACTCTCAATTTCAGCCTCTGATAAGAAAATGGCATTCATTACAGAATAGAACAAGCACCTTTCTAACAGGTCAGAGAATAAACATTTTTGTGGGAGTTCTTCTTTAAGTGAGTATTTATGAGCTGTCAGGAAAGTAGAGATAAGGCCTATAGAAGAACCACTAGATTTCACTGTGCAGGAGACAGAGCAGCCTGCACTATATGTGAAAAGGTTCTGTTTGTAGAAGACAAGTAAAACTTTGCCTGGAAATTTATAACGCACCCCAAAGGTGTCCATAACCAGTGGTCCCTCAAGTTACAATATTAATTGGTTCTGGGGCGACTTTTGTAAGTTGGAACCACTGTAAGTTAAAGGGGTATTCCCATCTGAGCCAGTGGGGGCATATCAATAGGATATGCCCCTAATTGTCTGATACACCGGGAACAGAGCCCTGAAAGTGGGTCCCGGGTCCGCCATGACATGAATGGGAGCACACTGCGCATGTGCAGCCACCCTCCATTCATTTTAAAGGGGCTCTGGAAATAGCCAGGCGCTGGCTTGGCTATTCCAGTCGGCGCCATAGAAATGAATGTGAGCGGTGGCCGCGTAAGCAAGCGTGGTGTGCTCCTGTTCACTTCTATGGGGGAGGGCGCTTGGTGGTGGCCGGACCCAGGGAAACCTGGGGTTCTCCAGCCACCACCTTACCCGTTCCACTCTCGATATAGGTGCGGGTCCTAGTGGTGGGACCCACACCTATCAGACAATGGGGACATATCCTAGCGATATGCCCGCATTGCCTCAGATGGGATAACCCCTTAAGTCCATAACTCTATGGAAAACCAGTAATTGGTTCTAAAGCCCAAAAATGTCATCCCAGAAAAAGAAAAACCTCTTACAGACATGTAGGCCTCACATTTCAGCAGCTGATGACATGCAGTATTTTATGTAGAGCTGGTGGAAATACTGTATTATGTGCATATTCATTCATTTATATAGCTACAACATATTAAAGGGATTGCCCAGAACTAGAAAAACATGGCTTTATTCCAAAAACAGCGCCGCACCTGTCCACAGGCAGTGCCTGGTATTACAGCTCAGTTCTACTGAAGGGAATAGGGCTGGGCTGTGATATCACACACCACCTGTGGACAGAGGTGGGCCTGTTTTTGGAAGAAAGCAGCCATGTTTTTCTATTCTTGACCTGGACAGCCACCTTTAAATGTAACCTACCTGAACAAACGTTAAGAACTTTATGTCCTTTTTCTGCCGGGACTTTATCATCTCCAAGGCGAAGGGTTGATTGCTACAAAAAGTGGCTACTGCTTGCTTTAGTTTTTCCTCCTCGGGTCCACAAAACTATAGAGAGGGACATTTACAATTAGACATTTTTGTCAGGAAACAAGTCACCTTCATTACTGGGGTGGAGAACTTACCCAGCTTAACACGTCATCGCCGATCTGTTTAATGACAGAGTTCTCGTAACGTTTTTTGACGGCTTTCATTTGCTCCTTCAGCCCAACTGAAAATGATAGAAAGACAATAGGCAAGACCTCAACTAAAGTAAGAAACCAACATTTCAACACCATTTGACACAGCAGCGCTGTGTCCACTATTTTACTACATGGCGCATACCTCCCAACCGTCCTGGATCCAGCGGGACAGTCCCGGATTTCTGTGGCTGTCCCGGTACGGGGGAGGTATGTCCAGCTTTCTGGCAGCTGTCCTGTCCCTGCATCCATAGGAAGCAAAGACAGTTGCCATAATGAAGCAGAGAGCCGATATCGGTTACTTGCTTCATTATTACTCCTCCCTGCCAACTCTCCACACCTCTGGTCTTTGTGGGGGCAGGACCGGCCGGCAGTCAGCCTTGGCTCCGCTCCCTCCACAGACTAGAGTAGCCGATGTTCTGCTGCTGATGGTAGGAAGATGGTAAGTATGTGGTGTTTATTTTTTCACTTTCTGTGAGTGGCACAATGTAGGGGCACATAACTGGGCATATTAATGGGGCACATAACCAGGCATATTACTGGGGGTACAATGTGGGCATATTACTGGGGGCACAATGTGGGCATATTAATTGGGGCACATAACAGGGCATATTACTGGGGGCAGATAACTGGGGAATAATTACTGTGTGGGGCAGTAAGGGTACTGGATGGGATTACGTGTGTAGTTATGTTTTCCGCAGAGTTAGAGGTGTGGCCTAGTGCAGAAAAAATTAGCAGCGGCGCGTGTCCCTTTTTGTTCGTTTACAAAGTTGGGAGGTATGATGGCAGTTGGTACTACTGAGTGGCACAATGTGGGCATATTACTGGGGGCACATAACTGGGCATATTACTGGGAGCACATAACTGCGCATATTACTGGGAGCACATAACTGCGCATATTACTGGGGGCACACAACTGGGCATTTTACTGGGGGCACAATGTGGGCATTTTACTGGGGGCACATAACTGGGCATATTACTGGGGGCACATAACTGGGCATATTACTGGGGGCACATAACTGGGCATATTACTGGGGGCACATAACTGGGCATATTACTGGGGGGCACATAACTGCGCATATTACTGGGGGCACAATGTGGGCATATTACCCGGGGAACAATGTGGGCATATTACTGGGGGTACATAACGGCATATTAATTGGGGCACATAACTGGGCATATTACTGGGGGCACATAACAGGGCATAATACTGGGGGCACATAACTGGGGGCACATAACTGGGCATATTACTGGGGGGCACATAACTGCGCATATTACTGGGGGCACAATGTGGGCATATTACCCGGGGAACAATGTGGGCATATTACTGGGGGTACATAACAGGGCATAATACTGGGGGCACATAACTGGGCATATTACTGGGGGCACATAACTGGG
This sequence comes from Rhinella marina, assembly GCA_900303285.1. NCBI lineage: Eukaryota > Metazoa > Chordata > Amphibia > Anura > Bufonidae > Rhinella > Rhinella marina. The sequence goes on from ONZH01028668.1 coordinate 646,711, forward strand.
CATATTACTGGGGGCACAATGTGGGCATATTACCCGGGGAACAATGTGGGCATATTACTGGGGGTACATAACAGGGCATATTACTGGGGGCACATAACTGGGCATATTACTGGGGGCACATAACTGGGCAAATTACTGGGGGCACATAACTGGGCATATTACTGGGGGCACATAACTGGGCATATTACTGGGGGCACATAACTGGGCATATTACTGGGGGCACATAACTGGGCATATTACTGGGGGCACATAACAGGGCATAATACTGGGGGCACATAACTGGGCATATTACTGGGGGCACATAACTGGGCATATTACTGGGGGCACATAACTGGGCATATTACTGGGGGCACATAACTGGGCATATTACTGGGGGCACATAACTGGGCATATTACTGGGGGCACATAACTGGGCATATTACTGGGGGCACATAACTGGGCATATTACTGGGGGCACATAACTGGGGGTACATAACTGGGCATATTACTGGGGGCACATAACTGGGCATATTACTGGGGGCACATAACTGGGGGTACATAACTGGGCATATTACTGGGGGCACATAACTGGGCATATTACTGGGGGTACATAACAGGGCATATTACTGGGGGCACATAACAGGGCATATTACTGGGGGTACATAACAGGGCATATTACTGGGGGCACATAACAGGGCATATTAATTGGAGCACATAACTGGGCACATAACTGGGGGCACATAACTGTGCATATTACTGGGGGCACATAACTGGGCATATTACTGGGGGCACAATGTGGGCATATTACTGGGGGCACATAACTGGGGGCACATAACTGGGCATATTACTGGGGGCACATAACTGGGCATATTACTGGGGGTACATAACAGGGCATATTACTGGGGGTACATAACAGGGCATATTACTGGGGGCACATAACTGGGGGCACATAACTGGGCATATTACTGGGGGTACATAACTGGGCATATTACTGGGGGTACATAACAGGGCATATTACTGGGGGCACATAACTGTGCATATTACTGGGGCACATAACTGGGCATATTACTGGGGGCACATAACTGGGGGCACATAACTGGGCATATTACTGGGGGTACATAACTGGGCATATTACTGGGGGTACATAACTGGGCATATTACTGGGGGCACATAACAGGGCATATTAATTGGAGCACATAACTGGAGAATAATTACTATGTGGGGCAGTAAGGCAAAAAAATTTGCAGCGGCGCGTGTCCCTTTTTGTTCATTTACAAAGTTGGGAGGTATGATGGCGGTTGTACTAACCGTGAAGCTCTAAGATCTCCTCCAGATTGGAAAACACACTACGCGTTTCAGCAGGCGTTAAGAGGCTTTCTCGGATGACTCTTTGGTGGAAGACTTGGTTGAGTACATTAAGCGTACGGACGTGTGCTGTCTCCGTATAGAACAGCTCTGAGAATGAGAAGGACAAGCATCACCCACAGGAATGACATGAAAACTATTTGTCCCTCAAAGGAAATGTTGAGCATAAGCAAAGCCCTTCCCTTTAATTGACTGAATGATCGATATTTAAAGGGTTCTTCTGGTGCCCGGTCTCCATACCTTAGCTTGTGAAACCAGCTGACTGGCAGGGGTAGCAGGAGATGGACCCCCACCAAATTGATAATGATGACCTATCCTGAGGATAGGCAACCATAAGTAAGAGAACTACCTGTAAGGGTCCATTCACACATCTGCGTAAGGCTCTATTCACACGTCCTGTCTTTCTTTCCTGATTCGATCCTATTTTTTTCAGGACCCATTGAAATGAATGGATCCAGATCAGGATCGAATCAGGAAAGAAAAACAGGACGTGTGAATGGAGCCTAATGGCTTCGCATCCGTTCCACAAAATTGCGGAACGGGTGTGGACCCATTCACTTTCAATGGGGCCGCAAAAGATGCGGACAGCACACCGTGTACAATCCACATCCGCACTTCCATTCCTTTTCCGTTATTCTTGTCTGCAGCCATGGACAAGAATAGGCATTTCTATCACAGTGCCGTCCATCGCGGTCTGCAAAATAGGGCACACACATGACCAGTGACCGTGATTTGATTAGCTTGTATCCTAATTTAGCCGCTTCCTGAAAAGACACCCATTAACATCTCCCCTTATAGAAACAGTATTTTCCATCGCTGTCTCTTTTTCCCATCGATCTTCTGACCATAAAACATTCTCCAATTGATCTGTTCTGATCAGTCGGTGGAGCCGTGAAGGATTTGTAGTCGTTGAGTCTCACAATTTCCCACTTCAGCAGAACGTGAGGACAACATCCGCAGACTGCAATCTCCTGAGAGAAGGGCCATTTCTGGATGCCCTCAGCCTGTGAGACGTGCGTATATCCGCAGTGTGAAGTTCTCTCAGCTGCATCTTACCTGCTCTAGGGAAGCATTATGCAGCTTCCACATTATTTCATTTTCTGTGCCTTATCCCGGCTGTAACCGTAAAACTGTTTAATGTATTTACATGTAACTGGTAGATATTCCTTAAAGGGGTTGTCCGAGACTAAAAAATGCCCCCCATGTGCCCAGGCCCCTCACATTTAGGCCCCATTCAGACGACCGTGTTTCACTGTACGGCGGCGGCCTCAGGAAGCGCACGGCATCATAGCAACCAATGACGCCGTGCGCTCCTGTCCTCTGGGGCAGCACAGGCTGGGCTTTTACGGCTGTGAAACACGGTCGTCTGAATGGGGCCTTATTCTACTTACCTGGCTCCCTGTGCCGCTCCTGGTCCTCGCACCGCCACTGCTGCTTCTCCTCGTGCCCGGATGAAAAACATATGGTATCGGGAGGGGGGAGCAGCCAATGGCAGGCGGTGACGCTAGGGAGACTCGTCCCCGTCACCGCCTGCCATTGGCTGACCCAATCCGCTCCTCCCCCGACACCAGATGTTTTTATCACGGGGAGAAGCAGCGGCGCGGAGAACTAGGCAAGTAGATTCAGTGTGAGGGGCACGGGTATTATGGGGGGGGGCATTTTTTAGTATCGGATAGCCCCTTTAAGGTTGAGACACTGACTCTATATACGCTATAGTGTATTGTACATTAAAGGGTAGCTTTACGGCCACCCCCTTCACGGCCTGTTCCCTTTCTGGACCGTGTATGTAGTCTGCACAGATAAAAGTCATTTGCTCTATGAATACAGATTCCAATATAGACTCAATTGGCCATGGCACATAAGACTGGCTGTCTCTTTCAGATTCGAGGTGTGGGTCCAGCTCCTGGTACCCCAGGCAATCAGATGATTTTGCACTGGAAACCACAGCAAGCCAGACGCTGCATGGGAAATGAAGTATTACGTGACCAGTTCTATGTTATTTCTCCCAGAGCTGGAGCCACTATGACGTCCATGCCCTATTATGCCTTCTAGTGCTGTTTTTATCTTTCTCACAATGTCCACCTAATGTGTGCAGTGCCGGTGGTCACACATGCTCAGTAGCTCAGTCTTATTGTCTGGATCCTCTTGTACACGGGCGATGCAGTCATTTACACTAGAAGAGGCTCCATCTCCTCAGCAATGAGCATATTACGTGGACATCCTTAGAAGCCAATCAAAAGAACACCAGGGGGCGTCATAGCATGTCAGTAACAGTAATATCTGGACACAGGAGTATTTTTTTTTAACAATTCCAATTGAAAAATTGTTCTATTTGAAGGTTAAATGAGGCAAAATAGGATATCATGGGACAACCCCCTTTGACTTCTTTGTTAAAGGGGTGTTCTGAGAGCTTTATACTGGTGACCTAGTCTCAGCATAGGTCATCGGTGGGGGTCTGGCTCCCAGCACCCCTGCTGATCGGCTGTTTGAGGAGACCACGGCACTCCAGGGAGAGCCACGGCCTTCTTGCAACATACCAAGTACAGCTCCATCGATTTTATAGCAGCTATGCCTGGTATCACAGCTCAGTTCCATTCTATTGAAAGGGGCTGAGCTGTGCCTAGGCCACGTGACCAACAAACATGACATCAGTGGCCTAGGGTAAGCTGCAAGGAGGCCACGACGCAGACAACAACAGTCTCTTCAAGCAGCTGACTGGCAGGGGTGTCGGGAGATGGAACCCCACTGATCAGATACTGATGACCAATCCTGAGGACAGGACATCAGTATCAAACACTCAGAAAACCCCTTTGACCTAGTAACATATTCTGGAGACATTCTTACCATGTATGACCTCCTGCTGTTTGATCTCGTGTGGTTTTAGTCCCTGTAAAATATCTCGGCTGACCAGCTGCTGCCAGTTGGGAGGATCCATCTCCAGGTCTAGATCATGGAGTTCATCTTCACTCTGAGTGTCTCCAAGGCCCAAGCTGTCCAATCTGAAATGCAGGGTCACGAGGAAATTGGTACAGGTGTAAAATACTCCTGGTACACACATGGAGTAATTTTACGAGTACATATGGGTAACATAGAAGCTGTGGGACGATCAGAAGGCCACAAGCTAGAAAGCTGGAGCTGCTGATCACTGAGGCAGCTTCACTCTAAGGTCATGGTCACAGGTGTCAGATTTGCGTGTGAACCTATGGGTGGTCCTCAGAACTCAGTGTGCATTCTTACAGGAGCTGTACCATCCCAGTACTTATGATATATCGCTATGCATATGCCATAAATGCCAGATAGGTGTGAGTCCTACCTCCGGGGATCTGTTCCTACCACCAGAATGGGCCTTCCCCTCCTCCCCGAAGTGAAAGGAGACCATCCATCCATCGCTATGGGAGTTCTGAAAATAGCCGAGCACTGGCTCAGCTATGGTATTTCAGGCCATCCCACATCGGTAAGTGGAGAGGTGGCTGCGCTTGTGCGGCTGCTCTCCATTCACTGCTCGCATGGCTATTTCTGGAAGTCCCACAGTAGCGGAGATAGAAAGCCTGCTTGTTTTACTGTCATTTTTTTTTTTTTTTGCTTTTTTAACCGCTTCATTACCTGAATTTTTACCCCGCTTCTGTATCAGGCCAATTTTTCAGTTTTAGCTGTGAGCCTACCCAACTGCAAATAACTAATTAATTTCTGAGCTGACCTACATGTATTTGATATTATTTATCACGGGAAACCTTAGACCTTTCTTTTGTGCCATTAGATTGAAAGATATAATATTAAAAAAGAATATTTAAAACAACAACAGCTTTTCCATACACTTTCTGCTTCTAAAGCTGCTGGTTTCTCAGGTTTCACTCAGGGTCACATGACCTGTGATGTCAGCTTGCCTCCCTGCTAATCTTGCATTCATGCACCAGCAGAAAACAGCCTGTACACCAAACGTCACTGTGCTGGCCCCCCCTCCCACACTGAAGTCTTTACAATAGAAGCTGCAGATGTAAAGAGACACAGGATCTGCCCTCCTCATCCTACAGACACAGAGCTGATACTGGAATAGATGCAAAGTATTGTATTGTACAAGAACAGGTAGGGAGAATTTCCTGTGTGTATCAGCAGTGTCATTGTTCAGCTGGGACTTGTAGTCCTACACATACAACATGCTGCTGAGTATTCCAGCAGATATGTCACTCAGGCCAGCTCTTGTATTCATTCATTCGGGGGGGGGGGGGGGGCAGAGATTGTTATTACTGCATGTAAACAAAGGCCAGAGGAGAACCAGGGAAATGAGGAAATATAGATTTTTTTTTTTTTGCCTAAAACTTGCTGAACTTAGTTATATATTGCTGTCCATCAGATTTAAAGTACTATATTTTTTTTCATAACTCGGACAACCCCTTTAAAGTGTAACTGTGATTCTTTTTTATTTTATTTGTGTAATGTATCAGGGCAGTGATAATGACCATTTTTGTAATGAGCGAGCATCAGATCAGGGGCACTAGGACCCCTTGGCCTGAATGACAGAAACGACCTGAGTGTGTTTATTGGGTCATAAACCCATTCTCTGAGTGTGCATTATTGCCTTATATAATTGTGTTCTATATATTTTCATACTTTTCAAATGTGTTCCTAAGCTTTTGTGCTGTTCTTATGCTGCGGTCCCGTTACAGTGTACCAGGACAGCGGCCCTTTAAGAGGTGGTGATGTCGAATGTCATCAGGGAGCGGCCAGAGGAAGCGCGAGTGCGCGAAACGGCCGTCGCCGCTGGCTCCTGAGTGCACTGATCGGCATCCGCCCCAGACCCCATCTTTATGTCAGTTTTTTATTCAATAAAGCCTGAAGATACAAGAGAATTCTGGTGAGTGCCGCGTATTCTTCTACTTTCCTGCTCGCTCATTACAAGTTTTGTCACTTTATTACATACGCTCAGCACCACAGAACATTTGCTACAGCCCCCACGCTGAAGGACTATAACAACCATTGATTTACTAAGCTGTGCAGTGCCGACCCCCTACAGACTTTCTTTCTTATTTTGCTGCAATGACCATTTTTGTAATATACTTTAATTACTGAAATTGTACATTTCTACTAGAAACATAGCTGTAAAGTGGCCCATTTTGAGTCTTAGCAACGCTCCTCTGTCTTCTGTTTACATAACACGGTCAGTGTTAGCAAGTCTTCACTGTTATGTAAACAGAAGACAGAGGAGCGTTGCTAAGGCTCAAAATGGTCCACTTTACAGCTATGTTTCTAATAGAAATGTATGATTTCAGTAATTAAAGTATATTACAAAAATGGTCAGTATCACTGCCCCTACACATTATACAAATAAAAAAATAATGACAGTTACACTTTAAGGAAAAACTATGGAAACTCTGAAAAAAATATATATTTTTATACAATTTATCAATTTTTTTCCTAACTGTTACAAAAGGTTTCAAGACCAAATATTTCCAAAACCATTACCATATGTTTGTACCATGAAAATGAACACTGCTGGCCTCACAACAAGACTTCAAAGGACTAGAGCGCATTTTGGCGGCCTATTTTTCTATTTTTCGTTCTATTGCACTGTACTACCAGAACAGATGTTGTATAGCGCCAAAACATTAGAAACTCCTTCAAAGTGACATTTTTATGCTGATCCCCAAAAAACCCTAAGAGCTTACCACCACAACGTATATAGTCATGCGGTGGTATACAAAAGGTTACGTAGATCTATTCTGTCTACAAGACAAGCACAAATTACTTACTTTCGTGAAGGTTTGGGGGTGCCATGGTCACTGAATCTGGTGATTAAAAAAAAAAAAAAAAAATAATTAATTTCCACATAAATGTCTGCCAACAAGCAGTTCACAAACATTTTAGCCAAGGCCTCTGCAACTTTTATTTGTCAAGAATTTTGCCGTAATGGAGAAAGAGCTGCTGTGATTTTTTTTTTTTTTTTTTTACATAGAAAATATTTAAAGGGGTTGCCCAGGTTCAGAGCTGAACCCGGACATACCCTTAATTTCACCCAGGCAGCCTGCCTGACTAGAGCATTGGAGCATCTCATGCTCCGATGCCCTCCTTTGCCCTGCACTAAATCACGCAAGGCAAAGGCATTTTGCCCGGTTCCTGTGATGAACCGGGCTCTGCCAGACGGAGGCTTCCGCCCACCAGTGAGCCCGGTGAGGTCACCGGCACTGATGGGCGGGCTTTAGCGCTGCCCTTGCCAGTAAAACGGCTAGGGCAGTGCTAAAGCTGGCCCATCAGGGCTAGTGACGTCACCGAACACACTGCTGGGCAAGGGAGGGCATCGGAGCATGAGATGCTCCGATGCTCTAGTCAGACGGGCTGCCTGGGTGAAATTAAGGGTATGTCCGGAATCAGCTCTGAACCCAGACAAGCCCTTTAAGGTTTAGATTCTATCTAGCCATATAAAACAATGGTAACAACGTTTAAAATCACTAAACTATGAAGGACTTTGGGGGTCATTCACTAACAGATATAAGTCTATATTAGGCATATTTCTGGTACAGATTGTGCAATCTGCAACTTTTTCCCACTCATGCCAGGTCTACAAAAAAGTGGGCGGGGAAAGGGGACGGGTCGGCAGAAAATGGTCTAAATCTACACCAACAAGGGAGCTGGCCTAGATTTAAAAGCAGCGATGGATCCGCCGAAGGACTGGCCCAATCTCTTCATAACTTCAGCAGATCCACCACCAGCACATGGCCTTATTAAGACCGGCATCTAAAACGCTGGTCTTAATAAATGACTCCCTTTATATCTAACGGAACCAATTTGCGGTCTTGACATTTGTACACAGGGCAATCTACCACTGAGAGGAAGCACAGCATAAGAAGGAAAATGTTCACAACTTTAGGTACCGATCAGAGTCTTTCACTTCTTCCTGCAGAAGGTCCAGTGGAGAAGACGGGAAGTCAAAGAGGGAACCGGAAGTCCGTGAACTTCCATCACAAGAGTCAGTGGAATGAGACCCGTCCGCACTGAATTTCATGCCTAGTAAAAGGGGTGAAACAAGGAAAACCATGAGTCTGTCTGTATAGCTTTCTGAAAACCAATGGCGGGGTCCTGATAAATCTGAGGGTATGTACTCACCGCTCTCTGATTCTCGAGTACCATCTGGGGAGTTGTAAGCTGAAGCAGGGTTAGGAGGAGGAGAAAAAGGACTGAAGGAAGAATCATGGCCATCCACAGAGCCACCGCTAAAACGCAGTCTGCTCTCCGCCGGCTCAGGGCTGCTGGACGATGAGGTCGATAAGTGCTTCGGGTGTTTCTGCATTTGCAAGGCTCTAGAAACTAGAAATTGAAAAAGAGAAACAAGACAAAATATTTTTTAAAAACTGTGTATTTGACCCTGAACATCATTTCCAGGATCACATACAGGACTAACGTATGACTTGTATTATTCCTGTAGTTACAGAGTGTTACGTTACACAGCTGCATTCATAGGCTTCAGAGCTGAAATCTCCCAGCTTCAATGCTACCTAAATCTCTGCATTCTAGAAGGGTACCCTTTACAGACATGGCACTGTCATCTCATGTAGGAAAAAGTTCACGTTAGGACATCAATGTCTGGTGGGCTGACCTCGCTATCCCATCGACATAACATGAATGTGACCTCTACTGTGCATGAGAAGCTGGGGGAGTGTTTGCAGAAGGTGGAGCTTGAGTGCAGCTCCTTCCATTATAAGATTTACAAAAAAAAGGTCACAAAACTGCCAAGGACAACAAGCTGTAGGACCGAGCCAAAAAACCAAGTCCGAGAAATGGATGCAGAGAGGAATTCTGAATAAAAGCTGTGCAGTAAGTATAGCAGGACTCCTTTTAGTAGCACAGATTTCTGTCCCACCCCCAGTACTCACAGCAGCTTCCTTCTCTGCATTTCCAAGCAGGCACCTTATCTATACTCTACTAGTACTCACAGCAGGCAGCTCTCACCCACTGCTGGAGCAGTCACAACCACCTTGCCCTAAGTCATGGTAGGTGCCCCGAACTTGTGCTCTTCCACAGTAGCCAAAGCAGGTCCCCCAACCTTTGCTCTATCACAGTAGTCATAGCAGGTCCTCCCAACCTGTGCTCTATCACAGTAGTCATAGCAGGTCCCCCAACCTGTGCTCTATCACAGTAGCCAAAGCAGGTCCCCCAACCTGTGCTCTATCACAGTAGCCAAAGCAGGTCCCCCAACCTGTGCTATATCACAGTAGTCATAGCAGGTCCTCCAACCTGTGCTATATCACAGTAGTCATAGCTGGTCCTCCCAACCTGTGCTATATCACAGTAGTCATAGCTGGTCCTCCAACCTGTGCTATATCACAGTAGTCATAGCTGGTCCTCCAACCTGTGCTATATCACAGTAGTCATAGCTGGTCCTCCAACCTGTACTCTATCACAGTAGTCATAGCTGGTCCTCCCAACCTGTACTCTATCACAGTAGTCATAGCTGGTCCTCCCAACCTGTGCTCTATCACAGTAGTCATAGCTGGTCCCCCAACCTGTGCTCTATCACAGTAGCCAAAGCAGGTCCCCCAACCTGTGCTATATCACAGTAGTCATAGCAGGTCCTCCAACCTGTGCTATATCACAGTAGTCATAGCTGGTCCTCCCAACCTGTGCTATATCACAGTAGTCATAGCTGGTCCTCCAACCTGTGCTATATCACAGTAGTCATAGCTGGTCCCCCAACCTGTACTCTATCACAGTAGTCATAGCTGGTCCTCCCAACCTGTGCTCTATCACAGTAGTCATAGCAGGTCCCCCAACCTGTGCTCTATCACAGTAGCCAAAGCAGGTCCCCCAACCTGTGCTATATCACAGTAGTCATAGCAGGTCCTCCAACCTGTGCTATATCACAGTAGTCATAGCTGGTCCTCCCAACCTGTGCTATATCACAGTAGTCATAGCTGGTCCTCCAACCTGTGCTATATCACAGTAGTCATAGCTGGTCCTCCAACCTGTGCTATATCACAGTAGTCATAGCTGGTCCTCCCAACCTGATTTATATCACAGTAGTCATAGCTGGTCCTCCAACCTGTGCTCTTCCACAGTAGTCATAGCTGGTCCTCCCAACCTGTGCTATATCACAGTAGCCATAGCAGGTCCTCCCAACCTGTGCTCTTCCACAGTAGCCACAGCAGGTCCCCCAACCTGTGCTCTATCACAGTAGTCATAGCTGGTCCTCCCAACCTGTGCTATATCACAGTAGTCATAGCTGGTCCTCCCAACCTGATTTATATGACAGTAGTCATAGCTGGTCCTCCCAACCTGTGCTCTTCCACAGTAGCCACAGCAGGTCCCCCCAACCTGTGCTCTATCACAGTAGTCATAGCTGGTCCTCCCAACCTGTGCTCTTCCACAGTAGTCATAGCTGGTCCTCCCAACCTGTGCTATATCACAGTAGTCATAGCTGATCCTCCCAACCTGTGCTCTCCCACAGTAGTCATAGCTGGTCCTCCCAACCTGTGCTCTTCCACAGTAGCCATAGCAGGTCCTACCAACCTCTGCTCTGCCACATCAGTTATAGCAGACCTCTCCACCTCCCGGCAGTGTGAAAACAGATACAAATGATAGAAGAGCACACGTTGCTTCTCTCTGCCTGGCTGGGGTGATCTTAACTGTTCCGAGATGAAGCTTGAGGCCATCAGGGACTGCATACAGCTCCATGCACTGGGATGTCAAGTGAAATGCATGTGGTGAATAAATCAAGACCATGGTAATCCGGTGCCTGGTTTCATCCAGCTCTAGATATAGTAAAATCTGGTACTTCAATGTGAGCTTCATAAGGAAAACAAAAAGTGAAGGAACAGCACACTTACTTGCATTACTGTCTTGCCGGCTTGGCCGTCGTGGAGGACCTAAGATGCTGGACAGCCCTCGCCGCTTCCACTTTTCCTCTCCTTCTTTATCCTTCTTCATACTTTGCTGCAAATGGTAAAAAAAAATTATTTGGTTAAAAGGGTTGTCCCATCCCACTGTTACTAAGACAAGATGGGAATATACTCTGACCACCAGATGGCCGGTAAACAGTGGATCGGGCGTTTTTTTGAGAATTAAATATTGATGCTCTATCCACAGGATCGGTTATCAGTAACTGATTCCCAGGACCCCTGTCAATCAGCAGTTTAAAGGGGCCACAGCGCCGTACATTGTATAGTGGCTTTGCTTGGTATTACAGCTCACTCCCATTTATTTGAGCTGCATATAGTCCATGTGAAGAAGGACACAACATCAGAGGTCGAGTTCAGGAGACTGGAGCGGGTCCTAGAGGTGGGACATTTCAGAAGAGGAGATGGGTTCTCTTTAACTCCTTGATGACATGTGCTGTATATGTACAGTGGATGCTATCCCTTTAATGATGACGCCCACTCTGTAGCAGAGTGAGAACCATAGCCGCCGGGGGCCTACTGTTCCACACAGCAGACACCTGGAACTAATGTCCGTGATCGGCGTTAACACTGATGTATGCCATGTGGCCATGACTCCCGCTCATTACTGCCGGTCGCGGACATTAGCCGTGGGTGTCTGCTGTATAAATCAGCAGTTCACCCGTGGCCATGACTCCCGCTCTGTTCAGGAGCGGGCGCCATCTTTATACACGCAAAGGGGTTAAAGGGGTTGTCCGAGTTATTTTTTTGTTCTTTATATGTTTCTAACTTGTCAGGTATAACAACTTTCCCATATACTTTGTGTTTCTAAAGCTGCTGGTTTCTCAGAGTTGACTGAGGGTCACATGACCTGTGATGTCACCTTATCTCCCTGGTCTGTGACGTTTCGTTCACAAGCCTCAGAGTTCAGATAACAGTCTGTACACGAGACGTCACTGGCCACGCCCCCTTTCTTTGCCGGGCTCCTGCTATCTGCTCTCTCCCTGGATTCCTTCAGATAAAACATTAACCCCTTCAGCCAGAACACACTGATGGCTCAAGGCTTTACAACAAATAGTAGCTGCAGCAGTGAGAGGAGACAAATGCTGGGCAAGGAGCTATAGAGGAATTGTACAAGAACAGGTAGGGAGAATTTCCTGTGTGTATCAGCAGTGTCATTGTACAGCTGGGACTTGTAGTCCTACACAAACAACATGCTGCTGGGTATCCCAGCAGGCAGACATGTACTCACAGCACTTATATTCACTGTCTTTGCAGAGAAGGGAGGAGGGGGAGGGGCAGAGATTGTTATTACTGCATGTAAACAAAGGCCAGAAGAGAACTAGGGAAATGAGGAAATATAGATTTTTTTTTTGCCTTAAACTTGCTGAACTTAGTTATATATTGCTGCCCATCAGATTTACAGTGCTATATTTTTTTTTTCCATAACTTGGACAACCCCTTTAAATAGTAAGATTAGAAAGTACAACTTGTCCTGCAAAAAACAAGCCGTCAAACTGCTATGTGAACAAAAAAATAAAGTCTAAGGCTGGGTGTACATCAGGTTTTTGTCCTAACTTTAACATATAAGTTGGGGAAAAAAAACAGGATGCAAAATATACATTTGGGACAAAAACATGATGTGAAAGCAAGTCTTCATTCCCATCTGTATTCAAACCTCCATTTGTAGATTCCAATAAAACTAAAGGTAAAAATAGTATTTTTAAAGTATGTTCTTTCCGTGTCCGTTCCGTTTTTTTTTTTTTTTTCCGGACTGTATGCAGAACCATTAATTTCCATGGGTCCGCAAAAAAAAAAAAAAAGCGGAAGTTACTCCATGTGCATTGTTTCTGTATGTCCGTATTTCCGTTCCGCAAAGAAATAGAACAAGTCCTATTATTGTCCGCATTACAGACAAGGATAGGACTGTTCTATTAGGAACCAGCTGCTGTTCTGTTCGGCAAAATACGGAATGCACACGGACATCATCCATATTTTTTTGAGGACCACAAAATACATACGGTTGTGTGAATGAGCCCTTAGGCTGTCACCGCTCCTGACATGACTGTTTTAGTAACTACTTGCACTCCCCATGTAATAACAATTCCGGAGTATCTATTCTTATGACTTTGTGCTGTCCATTCCTCTATTGCTCCTGTTAGAAGTTTATGAATTAATTGCTATTAGTTTACAATGAAGATCCAGATGGGTGTTGGCGAGTGTCCCTGCAATGTTTGACACTATTCAATCAATGCTACTAGTGCCTGACTGTGCAGGGACACACCCCCAACTGAACCTTTATTGCAAAGTGAGGAGGAATCATAGACCTTTACTGCAGACTGCTGACGATTCGTTCATAATCTTCTAGTAGGAATCATAGAGGAATGGAACAACATAGAATTCTACGATAAGACACTTGGTGAATGCAAGTAGTTAGTAAAACAGAAAAGTCAGGAGAGGGGATGTGTCCTCTTTAACAAGAGGGACACAAACAGACCAGACATTCCTCTACCATTATCTACTGTCACCTCAACAGCCAAAACACGGTTACGCCTGCGTCTCACCACACAAGGTCAAAATTGTTGCAGGGGCGCAGCACAGGTTGGGAGGCACAGCTCTGAAGCATCGACACATATACTGACAACTCACACATATACATGCATCAAACCTCTGCTGACAACCACTCCACAGCGGTGGCCGATACAGGAACCCAACGTTACGTTCTCCGTGAGGCTGTACCTTAATTTTTGGTAGGAATCCAATACGTCCGCGTCTCTGCTCCAGGAGTCTGGGCTCTTTCACTTTAACACCAAGGTGCTTCATGTAGGTCAGGATGACGTACTGTATAGTGCTGCTGGACACACAAAAATAGAGAAAAAGATCTGAATGGGATCACTGCTGGAGAAATAACTGCACTTGTGACCGGATTCTTGTGCCTTAATAAAGAGGCACCCCGAGGCGTAATGAAAAGTTCTGCGGCTTTCTAATATTCTTTCCATGGCAATGCATTTGATTTTTAAGATATCTGCTTCCTGACAGTGAATGGAAATATTCTTTAAATCGCGGATGCTCAATCTGCAGCCCACCAGCTGTTGCAAAACTACAACTCCCAGCATGCCACGCCCTCTCTCCCTCTCCACTCTGATTGACAGGACACGGCAGTGTAAACGTCATGACACCTAGCCCTGTCAAAGTGCAGAGGGCGCGGCAGTTGCAGAGAGAGCAGAGAGTCTAGGTGTAATGGTAACGCCCCCGTTGCTCCTAGAGGCTCATTTGCATATAATAAAACATAATTTCTCTCAGCAATGCGGACACATATGAACATGGGACCAACACAGATGTCTTCAGCTGCCAAGTGCACATGTAACAGGTCATGGGTACAAAACTGCTGACAGATGCCCCTTAAAAGGGGCTTTCCAGAATACTGATGACCTATCCTCAGGACAGGGCATCAATATCAGATCGGTAGGTGATCCGGCTGCCGGCACCCCCACAAGACAGCTGTTCAAAGAGGCTGCTGAGTTCCATGAGCGCTGTGGCTACTTCCTAGGCCAGTGACGTCATGTTCAACGGGCACGTGGCCTAGGAGCAGCTCAGTCTCATTCAAGTGAATGGGGCTGAGCTGCAATACCAAGCACAGCCACTATACAGTGCATGGCGCTGTGCTACGTGGAGGCCGCAGCGCTCATGGGAGTTCCTTGTGAGCAGTGCAGGTTTTTCAAACAGCTAGTCGGCAAGGGTGACGGGAGTAGGACCCCCACCAATCTCATATTGATGACCTAACCTCAGGATAGGCCATCAATATGAAAATCCAGGAAAACCCCTTTAAGGCCACCCCTTGAAGTGAGAATAGAGATCCTTTGAATCGTAATCATAGCAGTGTGCAGTCTGGGTGATCAACACCGAACCTATAGCAGAAATGATACTTTTAACTGATCAGCATTTGATAAAGTGGCAGTGGAGTGGCACATGTCCAGAGCGTCGCTGACACATTGCAACAACCCTCAGCTGTGTGAGTAATGCTAGCGCATGAGGTTTCAGGTGCCGATATTGATAAATGTTTCCAATAAGGCCTCGGTTGCATTTTCCATCCATGTGTTATCTGCATTTTTTTGCAGACAGCACACTGGCCCATTCACACACAATCAGTGTGGAGCAAGTCTGCACTGTTATGTAAACAGAAGACAGAGGAGCGTTGCTAAGGATCAAAATGGGCCACTTTACAGCTATTTTTCTAATAGAAATGTACGATTTCAGTAATTAAAGTATATTACAAAAATGGTCAGTATCACTGCCCCTACACATTACACAAATAAAATATAGAATGACCGTTACACTTTAAATGCTATTGTGTGCAGATCCTTATTGACCAGTGTCAGTATCACTGCCCCGCCCCACACATTACAAGAATAATAAAAAGAATGACAGTTACACTTTAACAATGGGGTGGTTATTTTTTATTTTTTTAATAGGTTTTAAAACTATTTTTTTTTAATTCTGTGAATAAAAAATATTAAAACAATAACCCCCCCCCCAAAAAAAAAAAATATGTATATATATATAATCCGGGGGTAAACAGAGGCAAAGTAGACAAAGTTTTCATGATTTTTCCCTTTCCCATCCTCCAAACTAATGATGTAGCAAGGCGCTGGATTTCCCCTCCAACAGTAAAAGTACCAATTACACCCTGCACAGCCATTATTTCCCTTTTCATCTAGAAGACTTGGAGCGTGACCCTGAAAACAGAGGCAGCGACCTCTTCATATTGGAACAGGGAAGGCAAAACGACGAAGCGAAGAATCCGGGCAGAATCTTCTCAGAATTCATTTTATTCTTAAAATATTACATGATCAGAATCAAAGACAAGACGACCATAAAAAAAAAATAAATATATATATATATATATATATATATATATATATATACACACACAGAAGAATATCGTTAATGTAACTGAGGTCACACTCGCTGTCACATCTTTGATTCCAAATAAAGCGGCTGTCCAGGCACGATGACCTGCCGATGTGACATCAGGGAAGGAGAGACAACTAAAAGATGGGTGGTCGGGATGCTGAGACAGAGAGTACTCCATTAATCAGGAGACCTACGGACAACTGCCAGTCTTAAAGGGGTTGTCCCATGAAAAATATTCTACAGTTTTTAAACCAGCACCTGGATCTGATTACTTTTGTAATTGCATGTAATAAAAAATTACTATAGCTACTGAGTTATTCAATAAAAAGTATCTGTATAGCGCCACTTAATTTCTTATTTCTTTGACCTGCTCACTCAGAAGGCCGCACATGCTCAGTTTCATCCTTCAACTGCCTCCTGAGCTGTGATAGGTAGAGCTGAGACACGCCCCCTCAGCTGCAGCAGAGAAGACACTCCCCTTGAGCTGTCAGCTTGATATAAATCTAGCAGAGCAATGAATGGGGAGATCTCTGGATCCATGTGAGGTACAGGGCTGGTTCTAGCTTTGTTAGAAAGAGATTGTCATGTACTATGTGATGTCTGATTTTTATTTTTTACATTATTCGTGGGATAACCCCTTTAAGGCTGCATTACACTAAACTCTCCTTAGCAATCATCTTGCAGTGTAATAATGCTGCCGATTACCCGATGAATGTGCTCGTTCATTGGGCTATTCTGATTTTTAAGCATATCTATAAATCCGCACTTGCTGGCGGCAGCTCGTGCTGTCTAATAGCGATCTGCTGGTGGCAAACAGCTAGACCAGGGGTGCACAACCTGTGGCCCTTGATACCATTCTGTGCGGCCCCTGACCATCTGGTAACAGACAATTATGTCTATGTCTTGTGGCTGCTCGCATGTATCCTTCATGTATTCTCCCATTAGATGGGAGTCCTGGAAATGCAACCAGACATTAAAGGGTTCTTCAGGAATTAAGAAAATGTTGAAATATTACTTTATTATAAAAATATTCCTAAATACCTTTCATTAGTTATAATGGCTCATGATGTCTGGGGAGCAATCATTAGGAGAAACAAAATGGCCGCCGTCCTATTAGTACACACAGAACCTGTCCTAATCACACAGGAGGACATGTTACTTCACATCACTGAGCTAAAGAGCTGCCTCATCTTCCTCTCTGCTCTGCTCGTCAGGGATTATGAGCCTGAATACAGATGATAAGATCTGCAGCTGAATCTCTGTAGGAATGGAGTTCATGAGGAGACATGAGGTACAGAGAGGAGGTGAGGATGTGGCTGTGTCCTGCTATTAGGACAGGTTTTGTGTGTACTAATAGGACGGCGGCCGTTTTATTTCTCCTAATGATTGCTCCCCAGACAAAACGAACCATTATAACTAATGAAAGGTAGTTGGAAATATATAATACAGTAAAGTAATATTTATGTATTTTCATAATTCCCGGAGAACCCCTTTAATGGGATATGCTGTATGTTCAATATGTCACAAATACAGTATTTCTGTTAATATCCCTTTCATTTTTATTTTCGGCCCTTGACGTTGGTTCAGTCTGACAATGTGGCCCCCACCTAGAAAATGTGGTGCACCCTTGGAGTAGACAGTATGGAGACGAGTGCTGCAGAGGTGACCGCTGCATGTAATAGCTAGCGAACAAGCGATTGTCGGGAGGGAACGCTTGCTTGCTGATCTTCCTAAGTCCTCATGCTCACATCCGTGGAGCACGGTCCGTGAAAACCCGTCCTGCCGAGTCATTGGTAGCTATGACGTTCCAGTAATACACTTGTGCAAAATTAACATTAAAAAATTAAATCATACTTGCCTCCTCCATTTGCCCGCAATGGGCCGGCAGCCGCCATCTTGTTTGAAGATCTTGCGCGGCCCGTGGTGACGTGGCACAGGATTTCGGTGGAGATCTTCAATTAAGATGGCAGCGGCCATACCGTAGTGAGAAAATTGAGGAGGTAAGTATGATTTTTTTTTTTTACACTTCAGGTTAAATCAATTCACTACCACAAAGCACGAAGAAATTCGGCTTTGCCGCAAATCGAATTTATCCTGAAATTGTTGGATTCGATTCGCTCATATCTAGTTCTAACAAATGGAGAATGAGGCATAGGGGATCAGTCACCTCTCCAGACAAATCCGTCTTAGTAAATGACTGCATTCCACACTAAATGGCCATTCTGTAGCATCTATTCTTATGGCTCTACGTTGTGCTGTTCCTCTGTTATACCTCCTATAAGTTTATGAATGAATTGCCAACTGGGTGCTAACAATTGTGGTCGTGTCCCTGCACATTCTGACCCTGTCCAATGAGTGCTGGCAGAGGCAGGTTGAGCAGGAACACACCCTTTTGACAATGGTAACAATCAGTTGGCAATTCATTCTAGCAGGAATAATAGAAGGAGGGAATAATATAGTCATAAGAAAAGATTATTACATGAGAAATAGACATCAGGACAGGGGTCGGGTCCTCTTTAAAGGAGTATTAGCGAGGCACACAAACCAGCTGTAGATATGGTGCCCCTACTAGCTTCCCTCTGCAGCTATGGCACTTAAAGGGATACTTCTCACACATCTCAGGTGACACAGTTTTATTGTAACGTATCTGATGAAAGAACCCATTTAGGACATAGAAGGTATACTGCCAGGATATGCCATCAATGTCAGATAGGTGCAGGTTCAACTTCTAGAGAACAGAGGCCCCCAAAGTGAAGGAGAACACACTGCGCATGCACAGCGTGCTCTCCATTCACCAGTATGGGAGTTCCGAAAATAGTCAAGCGCCGGCTCAGCTATTTTTTTGGGGGAAAAGGCAGGGTGGCCATGCAGCCGTGTCTGTTGTCTGTTCACTTTGGGGATCCCGATCTACAGATAGGAGCCGGTCCCAGAGGTGGCATCCACACCTATCTGACATTGATGGCATATCCTACCAAGATGCCATCAATGTCCCAGATGTAAACACCCCTTTAAGGGTTCTGACAGGCACAGGGATTTCCCATCACCTCACCCCAGCATGCTCCCCGCTGCTCCATTCATTCTCCATGGGACTATCGAAGATAGCTGAGTACAGCACTTGTCTATCTCGATCACTTTGTTATCTCCTATCCTCTGCACAGAGGATAACTTTAAATATTGGCACAACCCCTTTAATGCCACCCTTTTGACACGTCAGCTGAGCCACTGAGACACTACAGTGGTTAAACACAGAAGGTAAGCCTATACTTCTGTCCCACGTCCCCACATAATGCTGTCAGCAGCTTAGCATGGCCAGAACTGCTGACAGACTCCCTTTAAAGGGGTTCTCCAAGGTATATTTATTGAGGACCTATCCTCAGGATAGGTCATCAATATTAGATCGGCGGGGGTCCGACACCCGGCACCCCCACCGATCAGCTGTTTGAAGAGGATGTGCGCGCCGTACCAGCACTGCCTCCTCTTCACTGTTTACAGAGCTGAACCCGGACATACCCAGGATTTCCCCCAGGCAGCCTTCCTGTCATCAGCATCGGCGCATTTCAGCTGGATCGCGCAGGGCAAGGGCTCTTTTGTTTACAAACACTCACTGCCGGGTGGAGGCTTCTGCCCAGCAGTGTGTTCGGTGACGTCACCGTCTCTAATGGGCCGGCTTTAGTGCTGCCCTAGCTGTTTTACAGGCTAGGGCAGCGCTAAAGCCCACCCATAAGTGCCGGTGACGTCACCGGGCTCACTGCTGGGCAGAAGCCTCTGCCTGGTAGAGCCCGGTTCGTCACCGGAACTGGGCAAAATGCCTAAAATGCTCCGATGCTCTTGTCAGGGGGCTGCCTGGGTGACATTCTTGGTATGTTCTTGGACAACCCCTTTAACCTTTATACGCCTATATTAGGTGTATTTCAGATGCAGATCTGTGACTTTTGCTGATGGCAGGTATAAAAAAGTCAGTGTGGTGTGGGCATCGTCTTCTACGTTTGGTTTAGGCGTAGAAAATGGTCTAAACGTAAGCCGGCTAAGAAGCTGGCTTTTATTTAGAAGCGGCAGTGGATCCGCTGAAGTTATGCAGAGACCGGCACCTCTACACAAGGCTACTTTCACACTAGCGTTAATATTTTCCAGTATTGAAATCCGTCATAGAGTCTCAATACCGCAAATAAAAAGCTTCCGTTTTGTCCCCATTCATTGTCAATGGGGGCAAAACATAACAGAATGGAGCGCTCCAAAATGTACTCCGTTCCGATACCAGGGAGCAGCATGCTGCGGTTTTCTTTCTGTCCTGGGATGCGGAGCAAGACGGATCCATCATGACCCACAATGCAAGTCAATGGGGACGGATCCGTTTTCTCTGACAAAAGAAAACGGATCCGTCCCCCATTGACATTCAATGGAGTTCATGACGGATCCGTCTTGGCTATGTTAAAGATAATACAACCGGATCTGTTCAGAACGGACGCAGATGGTTGTATTATCAGTAACGGAAGCGTTTTTGCTTGTGATCCACCACCAGGACAGGAGCTTTATTAAAACCGGTGTAGTATCTGAAGCGGAATTATAATATACGATAGAGTGGGGGGGGGGCTCTGTGTCATATCATATGATATGACGGAGCAAGAACATACCGAACCTGTCCTATAAAAACACTTCACAAGTTCAATGTCCTTAAAATAACTTTTACTAGAGAACTGTCCGGAGGTAGAGCTGATGAGGAGATCTCCTTCCAGTGTGAACACTACATCTTCTGAAGGCTTCCATTAACCCCGTCTGTCTGTGTGTCCTCCATTACAGGAGGATCTCAGAGGTCTGACGACTTCACAAATGTTTGTTCCTATAACAGAGTAATGTCTGTTCCTTGACTTCTTCTAATCAATCCAAGATAACGAGGCGTTTCTCCTCAGAGACCCTTGGTACATACAAATGGATTTTTTGTCTTTTAAGATGAACCCAGCAGATCTTAATTATACACATCCACAATCTATGGATTAAACCATAAACATTTTTGCAAAATCCACATTTCCTGAAGATCTGGGACACATACAGATTTACATGCAGATTCTGAATGTTGATCTGAGAAGTTGAACCTCATCCTTTTGAAGTTGGCTGTGTAGCCTTAAAGGGGTTGTCCCACCACAGAACAGGAAATAAATGTCTGATCAATGGGCAGTCTGACTGCTCGGGCCCCTGACGATCACGAGAACGGGGTTCCTGTGTTGGAGTGCCGGTCAAGCAAGCATGCTGCCACTCCATTCAACTCTATGGGGCTGCTGGAGATAGCCAGCCAGGCAGTGTCATAGAGTTGAAGGGAGCAACAATATACACATGTGCCTGCCACTCCATTCAGCCGGAGAACAACAAGTGTTTGTAGAGGAACAACCCCTTTAAAGTAGTCAAATTAAAGGGGTTTTCCCTCAAAAAATATTGTACCGTTTTCAAACCAGCCCCTGGATCTGAATACTAGTGTAATTATATGTAATAAAAAATTTTGCATAGCCAGTGAGCTATTCCTTATAATGTATCTGTATAGCGTCACCTGCTGTTGCTTTTTTCTTATTTTTTTGACCTGCTCACTGAGAAGGCCGCACATGCTCAGTTTCATCCTTCAACTGCCTCCTGAGCTGTGATAGAAAGAGCATGGACACGCCCCCTGAACTGTGATAGGAAGAGCATGGGCACGCCCCTTGAGCTGTGATAGGGAGAGCATGGGCACGCCCCTTGAGCTGTGATAGGGAGAGCATGGGCACGCCCCCTGAGCTGCAGCAGAAAAGACACTCCCCCTTGAGCTGCTAGCTTGATATAAATCTAGCAGAGCAATCAGAGCAATGGATGTAAAGATCTCTGGATCCATGTGAGGTACAGGGCTGGTTCTAGCTTTGTTAAAGAGAGATTGTCATGTTGTATATGATGTCGGATTTTCATTTTTTACATTATTCATGGGATAACCCCTTTAAGCTGGGGCACTTACACCCAGACCCCCCAACCCACCATACGCATTGGTCTGGTGGAGCATGCATGCATTCTCAATAGAGAGAACAGGATAAGCCACTACCAAATGAAAACGAGCCAGATTTGCAGGGTGGTAATTGGCCGTGGGGCACACAACATCTATCTGGGACCACAGCCTTACCAGAAAGAGAAAAACATTTCAAATCGATCACAAACACCAAGGAAACTTCTACTTGCTAATTACAAAGCTGGAGCTCAGCTGTAAGGTCACGCTTTTGATAGATTCCAAAACTTTTGTAAAATTAGAAGAAAATTTGACTACAAGTTTTTCAAAAACTGAGGCAAAAAACATGTGAGCACAGACTTGAAGAATAGATGTTCCTGAAGACCAGGAACCCCTTTTCATATGTGCAGGCTTAAAAAAGAAGTCTCACTTGTCCCTGGAGCTCCAGTTCCAGCACTGACCTCCCCTTTCCTTCACTTCTAGTCCCCACTGCCCTGGAAACATGATGTTCCTCCTACATGTTCCTCACCACTACCTGCCAATCAGTGGTGGAAGCAGTGATGTTTCCTGTCTGCGGATGTCACCGCTGAGGCCACTGATTGGGTGTGTACATTGCATCTCACACTTCCGGTCCAGGGGGGACTGAAAGCGGAGAATGGAGCTTGGTGCTGGAATGGGAGCTCCTAATCGCTGAGAAACCCATTAAAGGGCTCTACCAGGGTTAGAAAAAGATGGCTGCTTTCATCCAAAAACAGCATCGGCAGGTTGTGTGTGGTATTACAACTCAGCCGATTCACTTCAATGGGGCCGAGCTGCAGGGCCAGACACAACTCCTGGACAGGTGCGGGGCTGTTTTTGGAATACAGCAGCCATGTTTTTATAATGTTGGACAATTCTTTTAAGAAAGCTGCAACATTTTTTCATGACATAAAAAAAAAAAATTTGGGGGGGAAATCTCTTTTGGTAAAACTGTAATGATGCCATATGCATGTGACTGAGAGCCACCAAGAAACTTACAATTTTTCATCTTCAGGGGGCTGCGATGACAGTCTGCAAGAAAAAAGCAAAAAATATATTCACATTTAAAGGTACTGAGAATTATGCAACTAACAGTAAGTTACACATTGTAGAGAAGGACGCGACCCGTCTCTCACCAGGACAGCAATTGTAAAGTGAACCCAGGGGCGGATTGGCCATAGACCTTACAGGGAAATTTCCCTGGGGGCCGATGCCCAGGGGGCCACCTAGGCCCTTCTCATGGCTGTCCAGTAGATGTTTTGGGGGCTGTATTTTGTGATGGACTGTGGTATTTGTCCCTATTCGCATTGGTATAATGTGCCACAATATGGTATTGCTGGCCCTGCCTTCCATCAATCTGGACCCAACTACAAAATGGGGCCACTTTTAGTATTTTTTTTTACAGGGCCACTTTAAGTTCCCAGTCCGCCCCTGAGTGAACCAGTCAGTGGATTATAGAAACTAAACCGCCAGCATGAGCACACGGTATTACAGCGTCTTCCTAGACACAAAGCTAAAAAAAAAAACAGATTTCAAAGGGGAGTGTTTACAAATTATAACCAGGGGTGGACCGTCCATTGACGCTACAGGGAGATTTCTCAGGGGGCCACATGAGCCCTTCACATGTCCGCCAGCTGGGTACATAACAATCTGATGTTGATACAGGTGAATACTGCAACAAGGGTGGCAGTATTATGTGCTGCACTGCAGGGGCGGTATCTTATGGTATTGCTGCCCCTCCTACTTCTGTTATTTGTACTTGCTTACAAAATGGGGCCACTTTTAGTTGTTTTTTTTTTAAAGGAGTTCTCCGGGAATTAAGAAAACGAAAATACCTAAATATTACTTCATTATAAATATATTCTCAAATATCTTTCATTAGTTATAATGGCTCGTTTTGTCTGGGGAGCAATCATCAGGGGAAACAAAATGGCCACCGTCCTATTAGTACACACAAAACCTGTCCTAATCACACAGGAGGACTAGTTACTTCACAACACTGAGGTGCAGAGCTGCCTCATCCTCCTCTCTGCTCTGCTTGTCAGCGGTTATGATCCTGAATACAGATAAGATCTTCAGCTGAATCTTTGTAGGAGTCCATAAGCAGATGTGGCTAATAAGCAGCACTTGTATGCAGTCTCTATTACCACAGTCTGTCCTCTCTGTACTTCATGTCTCCTCATGAACTTAATTCCCACAAAGATTCAGCTAATATCATATTAAACTGTATTCAGGATCACAACCCCTGACAAGCAGAGCAGAGAGGAGGATGAGGCAGCTCTGCACCTCAGTGTTGTGAAGTAACTTGTCCTCCTGTGTGACTAGGACAGGTTTTGTGTGTACTAATAGGATGGCGGCCATTTTGTTTCTCCTAATCATTGCTCTCCAGACAAAACGAGCCATTATAACTAATGAAAGGTATTTGTGAATATATTTCTAATAAAGTAATACTTATGTATTTTAATTTTCTTAATTCCCAGAGAACCCCTTTAAGTTCCCAGTCCGCCCCTGGTCATAACACAGAGTACTGTATGTAAATGCCATGACAAAGAGTCATGAGAAGAGTCTGGCGGTATCTGGCGCACATGCAGTGAAGTACGGTGCGCTGGCCATGACTCTATTCACTGCTGGACTCTTCTCAGGACTCTGGTAACTGACATGCCAGAAGCTGTAGTATAACTGCTTTTCACGATAGGTTTCCTATAACGGGAGGCCTGTCCCGAATGCTCAGTCTCAGTGAGCCCCAGAAAATGCATGCACTCCTTACAGATTCAGCAGTCATGGCACTCTACAAATCCTACACTACAGAGATCTATTAAGGACCCAGGACCCCCGCCAATCAGCTTTTTGAGAAGGCAGCGGCACTCGTAGCAGCGCAGCAGCCTTCTCGCTGTTCCTGCAGACCCAGTGATGTCATGACTATTATCACTGACTTGGGCGTGGCTCCGCCCCATTCACTTCAATTGGGTTGAGCTGTGGTCATACCAGTGATGGTAGTCATGACATCACCGGCCTGCGGGAAACAGCGAGAAATCTGCGGTGCTACTGGATAGATCATCAGTAATCAAAAGGTGTAGAACCCCTTTAAGTGAACGATAGGGAACTTCAGCCTCTCCGTACACAGACTATATCCAGCCGCTTTGGCGCAATGGGAGGACAATCTGATTTGTGAGGAGAGATCACTACAAGACGGCTTATAGATGATGCTGGGAGAGAGAAGGATCGGATCCCTTTGTCCTCCCGTTAGATAGGCCGCCACCTCCGGCCATCTCCGCCAAGTGTATACGCGATTGCGGACAAGAAGAGACATTTTGTATGGGGTGCCGGGCCGTGTGTTCCTCAAAATTGCGGAACACACACACAGGCCGGCATCCGTGTTTTTGCGGATCTGAAACAACACAGCTGTCTGAACAGCCCCTTAATTAAAGGCATAATATCAAAGGGACCGTTTACTAATTAACCCTTTAATGCCAAGGATGTAATCTAAGCATCTGGAATCTAAGATCTTGGTATTAGGCTAGTTTCACACGAACGTTGTGTTTTGCAGTCCGCAAATTGCGGATCCGCAAAAAAAAAAAAAAAAAACGAATGGCATCCGTTTTTTTTTTGCGGATCCATTGTAACAATGCCTATCCTTGTCTGCAAAACGGACAAGAATAGGACATGTTCTATTTTTTTATTTTTTATTTTTGCGGGCTACGGAACAGACATACGGATGCGGACAGCACACAGTGTGCGGTCAGTATTTTTTGCGGACCTATAGAAATGAACGGGTCCGCATCTTATCGGCAAAATATGCTGATTGGAGCTCGCAAAATAATACTGTCGTGTGAAAGAAGCCTTATGCTGAAGCCTAGAATCTCAGTGCAATACTGTGAATTTGGGGAGCAGGTTCTGCGTGATCATAAGGGAGGGAGAAGCTGATGGCGCATATCACTGAAACTTACCATAACCTGCTAATTGGTGAAGGTCTGACTGCCGACAATTTCATAACTACAGGAATAAATGGGCACTAGGTGCCATGTTTGTTACTCTAGTTCTCTGCATAGGTGCTACCAAAGACGTGATGCCCCGTCATTCTTATGATCGATGGAACAAAATCCTATGTACGGACAATTGGTAGCAAAAAGCAGTGTAAATTAGGATGTGGATATCCATAATATCTAGTCATATTCCAGCTTTGACTTTCGAGGGACACTACAAAAAATTAAAGCGGGAAGGCTGCAATGGCCATCTCTACCAGCAGATTGGAGTTTAATATATCAGCATTAGAGATGAGCGAACGTGCTCGTAACGAGCACTGTAGCGCTCGGCTCCCCTGCGCTCGCATGGGCGCAGGCATCCGCTTCCGTCGGGTGAGGAGAACAGAAGCGGATGCCTGCGCCCATGCGAGCGCAGGGGAGCCGAGCGCTACAGTGCTCGTTACGAGCACGTTCGCTCATCTCTAATCAGCATCTAAAGATGTCACTTGACACTTGAGATTTGGGGTAAGTCGAGACAACACCAGAGAGAACAGAAAAAAAAAACTGAATAGCTTCACTTACAAAACCTCCTCAATTTTCTGTAAGATTGGCTCGGCGCAGAGCCTCTCTTTCTCCAGGGTGTTGCGTTCTCGCGCCCGTTCTGCGTCCAGTTTGGCCAACTCACTTTCTGCCAAGGTCAGACCCATGTTGCGCTTTTGCCTGGAGGTCGGAAGTCAAAGATAATTTCAGAAGGAGGTTATTAAGGAACTACATCTCTTTTTCTTCAGCGGTCGAGAAACAGTAAGAAGATAAATTCACCTGAAGTCCTCTAAAAGTTTCTGTACGTCAGGACACATCTTCTCCACCATGGTGTGGACGTACTGCCGGAGTAAGTCCTCCGGGATTAATTCTGGACGCCTTTTTTCTGTAGTCAATGACGAGAACAATTGGTTACACACAAGTGCGGGGCTTATGGAGGAAGGGGTTAATGCCATGCACCAGAAATAGACCAATTATTTTATATAATCACCTTTCTAAAAGGTCAGGGTTAATACATGCAGATTATTCCAGTAATCAAGTCCAAACCCTGATTGCAGACAATTTCATAATCCAGTATAAAAGGGGTTGTCCACTCAGGATAGGCCATGGATATGTGAATGGCAGGGGGCAGACAGACATCCATACCCCGCCGATCAGCTGCTCTATAGTAGCTCCAGACCTACACAGCTCTGTCCACGGTGCACTGGAGGAAACTGGCTAAGGCTACTTTCACACTAGTGTTTCTAATATCCGGATCTCAACCCCGAAAAAAAAATCCGCTTCCATTTTGTCCCCATTCATTGTCAATGGGGACAAAACATAACTGAACTGAACAGAACGCTCCAGAATGTATTCCGTTCTCATACCGGAGAGCAGCATGCTGCGGTTTTCTTTCCGCCCCGAGATGAGGATCCGTCATGACCCACAATGCAAGTCAATGGGGACGGATCCGTTTTCTGTGTGATATCATTGACTTTCAGTGGAGTTCATGACGGATCCGTCTTGGCTATGTTAAAGATAATACAATCCGTTCATAACGAATGCAGACGGTTGTATTTGGCTACTTTCACACCAGCGTTTTTGCTGGATCCGTCATGATAATACAACCGTCTGCATCCGTTCTGAACGGATCCGGTTGTGTTATCTTTTAAATAGCCAAGACGGATCCGTCATGAACTCCATTGAAAGTCAATGGAGGACGGATGCGTTTTCTATTGTGTCAGAGAAAATGGATCCGTCCCATGACTCACAATGTAAGTCAATGGGGACGGATCCGCTTTCTTGGAAACAATAGAAAACGGATCAGTTTCTTCATGTGGACACCAAAACGCAGCAAGCAGCGCTGTAGTGTCCGCCTCCAAAGCGGAATGGAGACTGAACTGAAGCAAAACTGATGAATTCTGAACGGATCCTTTTCCATTCAGGACAAAACTGATGAGTTCAGGACTGTTTATGAGAGCCTGTGACAGATCTCACAAACGGATCCTTACAACGCTGGTGTGAAAGTAGCCTTTTATCAGTACTGGAAGCATTTTTGCCGAACCCTGCCGGACCCAGCAAAAACGCTGGTGTGAAAGTAGCCTAATGCAGCGCTGCTCCCATTCAGGTCAATGTAAGCAATGCTGCAGTCACCTGCTCCGGCCTCTACATAACGGACAGGGCTGCGACGTCCCGGAGTCAGAGCTAATACGAGGGGTAGTAAAGGAGAGGACAACCCCATTAAAGGGGTATTCTGGTTTCAGAAAATGAATGGCCTATCCTCAGGACAGAGCATCGATATTAGATTGGTCTAACTGTGGCAGACCTGACAGATCAGCTGTTTGCAGCCTCTTCAGTCTTTACCACTACATCCATATAGTAGCAGCAGTGCAGGTGTTTGCAGCTTCTTCCCGATCACGTCAATGAGATGGAGCTGCAATTACCCTGCGGCACTGCTACTACGTGGACGGCATGCAGGTTAAGGCCACCTTCACACTTGTGTTGTTAATTCCGGTATTGAGATCCGGCAGAGGCATCAGATAGCATCTGTTCCGTTTGGATGCGGTTGTGTGAAATCGAAATGGAAAAAAAACTGATCCGTCACTACATACATTAAAAGTCAATGAGTGATAGATCCGTTTTTTTAGGCACCTAAAAAAAAAAACGGATCCGTCACCATTGACTTACATTGTTTTCAGTGACGGATCCGTTTTTAAGACTGGACACAAGACGTCCTGATGGATTCTGAACGTATCGCTTTCCATTCAGAATGCATGAGGACTAAACGGAAACGTTTTTTTTCTGATATTGAAATCCTTTGCCGGATCTCAATACCGGAAAACAACAATGCAAGTGTGAAACAGGGCGAACAACTGAGGAGGCTGCAGAGCGTTCAGACAGCTGTTTGTCGGGTATCTGCAGGGGTGCACCTAGGCTTTTTACTGCCCGAGGCAAAAACTGAAATGGCGTCCCAACCCCCCAAATGCTAATTTCTTACCCTAACCCCTTCCCCCAGCCCTCTTGTTACATACAGAGCTACAAACACACAGAGTAATACAGCACCACATACTGGGCCCACTGTCCTTCCAAATACTGTACTGCAGAAACTGATAATCCCCCTCTCTTGCCCCTACCTGGTGCTGCCTGAGGCAATCACCTGACCTCATTGGTGGTGCTCCCCTGGGTATCTGATATTGATGGCCTATGCTGAGGATAGCCATTGATATTCTGAAGCTGTAATACCATTTCAATGTGTACTTGACATGGGAGATGATCTAACGACAGAGCTAGGGGCTTGAATACTGCACAGTTCCCCTGCAGCTCTGCTTCCGAATCACATATACCTAAACCGCTAATAAATTCCCCATTTTGTAACTATGAGGTGCGTATGAGACGCCTCTCCTTCCCTGGTTATAAGTCAGACCGCAAAAAGTGTGCCTTTCCTTGAGGATTCAGCACAACCATATGTTGGGGAAAAATATATATATATTACCATATCCCACATGAGCGACTGCCCGCAGCTTACCACCACAATAATAGCTGATCGCAGGGCAACACCCCTTACTGACTCCTGCACCGATGTGACCTGGACTAGCACAAGCACTAAAGGGCATCGGTCATCTGTACTCATTGTACCTATGACACTGGCTGACCTGTTACATGTGCACTTGGCAGCTGAAGACATCTGTGTTGGTCCCATGTTCATATGTGCCCGCATTGATGAGAAAAATGATGTTTTAATATATGCAAATGAGCATCTAGGAGCAACGGGGGCGTTACCATTACACCTTCCTCTGCAACTGCCGCACCCTCTGCAGTTTGATTGCCAGGACCAGGCGTGATGTTTACACTGCCTGGTTCTGACTTCTCCTAACTTCAGAAGGACGCGGCAGTTACAGAGAGAGCAGAGACTCTAGGTGTAACGACAACGCCCCCGTTGCTCCTAGAGGCTCATTTGCATATAATAAAACATCATCTTTCTCAGTAATGTGGACACATATGAACATGGAACCAACACAGATGTCTTCAGCTGCCAAGTGCACATGTAACAGGTCAGCCAGTGTCATAGGTACAGAACTGCTGACAGATGCCCTTTAAAAAGTAAACATCATGCTAACAACAAGCAGAGATCTTGAAAACGGTGATGAATTGGAGCACAATGTATATCAGAAAGGGGCCAAACTTTCCACTACACAATGGAATATTTTCTATATATCGCACCAGCTTACCTAGATCAAGGGCAAGGTCTTCTGGAACAGAAACTCGAAGATGCTGGAAGAATAACATTCAGAGCCTCAGTATCCACCATACACATAAGGAACCGCAATTTTATCAAAGGTAGTTATGGTGAAAATAGATGGCAGCACGAAATTCAGCTGTACAGGCCGTCACAGATCTGTTAGTGAGCTTCTTGGCATGTGCACACCACACAATACTGGGAATATGCTAATGCCATCAAATACCATGTAGACAACATACAGACTGTCATCTATTCAGGAGATCCGGGCTGGTAATCTGCAGGCAAGGAGGGGCCGAAAGGCTGATACAAAAATACAGATCCTGAATGATATTTTACCCGACACAACCCGATCTGAACTCAGTGTGAAGCATCAGAGCTTTTTAAGGGCTGTTTGTTAAAGGGGTTCTCCGGTAATTAAGAAAAGGAAAATACCTAAATATTACTTTATTATAAATATATTTCCAAATACCTTTCATTAGTTATAATGCCTCGTTTTGTCTAGGGAGCAATCATTAGGAAAAATAAAATGGCCACAGTCCAATTAGTACACACAAAACCTGTCCTAATCACACAGCAGGACACAGCCACCTCCTCTCTGTACTTCATGTCTCCTCATGAACTCTATTCCTACAGAGATTCAGTTGTATTCAGGATCATAATCCCTGACAAGCAGAGCAGAGAGGAGGATGAGGCAGCTCTTTTCCTCAGTGCTGTGAAGTAACTTGTCCTCCTGTGTGATTAGGACAGGTTTTGTGTGTACTAATAGGACGGCGGCCATTTTATTTCTCCTAATAATTGCTCTCTAGACAAAATGAGCCGTTATAACTAATGAAAGATATTTGGGAATATATTTATAATAAAGTAATATTTACATATTTTCATTTTCTTAATTCCTGGAGAATCCCTTTAACCTTTTGACACTGCTAGGCAGAGGCTTCCGCCTAGCAGTGTTCCCGGCAACGTGTGGGAGTGGCAGCCTATAACAGTCCGCAACGGGGACAATCCTCCCTAGCATCACCTGCGGTGGTATGGAGGCTCGCCCCCCGCCGCCACATGTTCAGGGGCAACGCGGTTGCTGAGGAGCCGAAAAGTATAACCTCTCTGAGGGGCCCGGGCATTAGGGGGGTCATTATAAGGGGTTGGATAACCTCTTTAAAGGGGTTGAGCCATGAAGAATATTCTAGTTTTCAAACCAGCACCTGGATCTGAACACTTTTGTAATTGCAAGTAATTAAATATTAAGCATAGTCATTGAGTTATTCAATAAAATGTATCTGTACAGCACCATCTGCTGTTTGTTCTTTTTCTTATTTTTTGTCCACCTCGCTAAGGTGGTCGCACACGCTCAGTTAAAATCTTCATCTGCCACCAGCCATATCTGTTAGAAGCTGTGACAGTTGCAGATACCTCACATGGATCCAGAGATCTCCGCATTCACTGCCCCAGTTGCTCTGCCAGGTTTACTTCAGACTGGAAGCTCAGAGAAAGCTGCCAAACAGCGGTGGGTGGGCAGAGAGCTGCAGCTCATAGCACTGTGCAAACAACATCCTCGGCTCCAGCGCGGCTGAAAAAGGATGCGTATGTCAGTACGCCATCCAGTATTATACAGGTCTCTGTTACCGGATCAGGCAGCAGAAACCTGGTGACAGCCTGCTTTTAATAAGGAAATAAAGAGTTGGCAAGTTCTACTAAAAGGGGTTAAGTCATGATTGATGTAAAAATGAAAACCAGACATCATATAGTACATGACAACCTCTTTCTAACAAAGCTAGAACCAGC
Organism: Rhinella marina; assembly: GCA_900303285.1. Lineage (NCBI taxonomy): Eukaryota > Metazoa > Chordata > Amphibia > Anura > Bufonidae > Rhinella > Rhinella marina. The sequence goes on from ONZH01028668.1 coordinate 678,805, forward strand.
CCTGTACCTCATATGGATCCGAAGAGCTCCACATTCATTGCTCTGATAGATTATCTTCAGTCTGACATGTCAGGGGTGTGTCCTTTCTGCTGCAGCTCTCTCCCTGTAACTGCCACAGCTTCTAACAGAACATATGGCTGGTGGCAGTTGAATATTTAAACTGAGCACGTTCAACCAGCTCAGTGAGACGGACAAAAAAAAAAAAAAATAAAGAAAAGAACAAACAGCAGGTGGCGCTATACAGATACATGTTATGGAATAACTGACTGGCTGTACTAAATCTTAAAGAAGAACTCCCGCAACAAATTTTATTCTCTGACCTGTTAGAAAGGTGCATGATATAATCTGTAGTGATTGTCATTTTCTTATCAGTGACTGTTTCTGTGAGAAAAAAACTCTCTTCTTATTGTAGCTGGGTCATGTGACCAACTCCCTGACCTCCAACTGACCCAGGACAGGAAGCCAGTAACTGCTCTATTCATTCCTATGGGAGCCTCACTTTCAGTCTCATAGGAATACATAGAGAATTAGACTTCCTGTCCACACATAAGTCTATGTGTGAGTTGGTGGGTCTAATTGCTGGTCACATGACACAGATACAAAACTTCAGGATGATATAAGTCAAAAATTTAGACACTGGTAAGAAAATGACATTCACTACAGATTACATCATGTACATTTCTAGCAGGACATGGAATAAAATTTTTGTCGGGAGTTCTTCTTTAAATTACATGCAATTACAAAAGTATTAAGATCCTTGTGCTGATATGAAAAATATAGAACGTGCTTCAAGACACAACCACTATAATAGGATACCATTTTTTTTTCAAAACAGACAATATTAAAAAAGAAGCGCTAGTTAAAATAAGTTGCATTTCTGCTCTCACCGCTGTCCGCTCTAGGAAGAACTGATAGAATTCAAGAAATACTCTCCGGGTCTCCTTTGGGTTGGTTTGCTGATAGAGGTCTCCATATAAGTAGCAGAGCTGTGGAGATATAAGACAGGGCTACTTGTAAAACTGCAAAGTGAGGAAGTGTGAAAAGGAACTGAGAAATATATCAAGAATTCTTTAATATGTGTCTCAGGAGATTGGCTTTCCCTCCTCCTGAGAATCCTGTGTCTGGCTGTGGGACAACTGGCTGAAGCAAGTCCAAAGGCCCGAAATATCATCCCAAGATAAGAGAAAATGAAGATTTAAAGGGGTTATCCAACCTCTATAATAACCCCCCTTCCCCCCCAATGTCCTGGCCCCTCATACACATTATACTTACCTTGCTCTCCAGCACCTGCGTCGCTCCGGGGCCCTGCACAGCCACCACTGCATCTCCCAGTTGCGTGGATCAAAACATCCAGTGACGGAGGGGGCAGCCAATAGCAGGCCGCAAAGAGGACGGGTGACGCTAGGGAGGCTCATCCCTGTCACAGTCGGTTATTAGCTGCTCCCACCGTCGCCGGATGTTTTGATCCACGCCTAGAAAACCTTCTTAATATTACAGAAAGGATTGTGCATCAGATTTAAAGGGGGTCTGTCTGCAGGAAATGTACTGCTAAAACCAGCACCATGCCTTGCAGGGCTAGCTTAGTTGAATTTAGTGATACCTTTCACTTAGCGATCTGTTGCTTCATTCTGAAGAAAATGCACTTTTAATCCATATGCAAATGAGCAGTTAAGTGCACTGAGGGCGGTCCTAAAACACTCTGTGAACTCTTTTACTCCTTCTGCTTCCTCTGACAGGACCAAGCAAGACGACTATGCAGGAATGGGCCCTGTCAATCAAGGAGAGGGGAGAAGCAAGGGTGCACATATTTGCTTGGGCCCACCCTCACTGCACTTAAAGAAGAACTCCCGCAAAAACAGGATTTTTTGTAAAACTTACCGTAAGCATAGTCTGGATGACAGACTCAGACAGGCCCCGAAATCTCAGCACCGCGGATTCAACAGCCACGCCGTCAAATTGAGCTGAGGTAAAGTGGGGTGGAAGATCGGCCCTTGAGAAAGGAGGTCGGGTCGCAGAGGAAGACGCCACGGGACGTCGGCCAGGAGCTGGATCACGTCGGCGTACCAGGACCGGCGAGGCCAGTCCGGAGCGATAAGGATGGCGGGAACGCCGAACCCCTTCAGACGTTTGAGGACCCGCGGAAGAAGAGGGAGCGGGGGAAACAGGTAAATCAGGGAGAACTGATCCCAAGGGGTCACCAGGGCGTCCACCGCGAACGCGCGGGGATCCCGAGCCCGAGCCACGTAAGCGGGAAGCTTGTGGTTGAGCCTGGACGCAAACAGATCCACGTCGGGGAAGCCCCACCGACGGCAAACTTGCAGAAACACCTGAGGATGGAGAGACCACTCTCCGTGGTCCAGGGACTCGCGACTGAGATAATCCGCCGCCCAGCTGTCCACGCCTGTAATGTGGACGGCAGAAAGAGCCGGGACAAACTGTTCCGCCCAGCAGAGAATCTGAGCGGCCTCCGCCATCACGGAGCGGCTCCTGGTGCCCCCCTGGCGGTTCAGATAGGCAACGGCGGTGGCGTTGTCCGTCTGAACCCGAACAGGGCGATCCCGGAGGACATCGGTCCAATGAGTCAGGGCAAGGAATATCGCCCGAAGCTCCAGTATGTTGATGGGAAGGCGCGACTCCGGCAAGGTCCACGTGCCCTGAGCCGTCAGGGCACCGAAAATCGCACCCCACCCGGTCAGGCTGGCATCGGTGGTGACGACCAGCCAGTGGAGGGGGAGGAAGGAGCGTCCCAGAAGAAGAGCTGGAGACGTCAACCACCAAAGCAACTTCCCGCGGACTGCTGGGGAGAGGATGATCATCTTGTCCAGGGAGAGAGGAGACTTGTCCCACTGCGCCAGAATCGCACCCTGGAGGGGACGAGAGTGGAACTGAGCAAATGAGACGGCCTCGAAGGAGGAAACCATCTTGCCCAGCACCCGCATGCAGAGGCGGAGAGAACAGGGGGAGCCCGAGCGGAGCCTGGAGACAGCCGAGCGTAGGGAAGAGACCTTGTCGCGAGGCAGGAGGACCCGAGCCGTCTCGGTGTTGAACAACATCCCCAGAAACTCCATCGAGCGAGAGGGGAGCAGGGACGACTTCTGGAAGTTGATCACCCAGCCAAACCTGGAAAGCAGATCGAGCGTGATCTGAAGGCTGGACTGAGCATCCTGCATGGTGCGGCCCTTCACCAGAAGGTCGTCCAGGTACGGGATGACTGCCACTCCTCTGGCACGAAGGAGAGCCATGAGGGGGGGCGAGGGTTTTGGTAAAAACCCGGGGCGCTGTGGAAAGGCCGAAGGGCAAAGCGACAAACTGGAAATGTTGAGAACCGATGGCGAAACGAAGAAAGCGCTGGTGACTCAGGGCTATGGGCACATGGAGATATGCGTCGCGTATGTCTATGGAAGCGAGAAACTCGCCTTGTTCCAGGGACGCGACCACCGACCACAACGACTCCATGCGGAAGTGGCGGAGGCGGACAAAGAGGTTGAGACGCTTCAGATCCAGGATGGGCCGAACAGAGCCGTCCTTTTTGGGAACGGTGAACAGGTTCGAGTAGAAGCCCTGAAAGCGCTCGGAGGGGGGAACTGGAACTACAACCCCTTGAGCAAGGAGGTGGTGAACAGCGCGGGAAAGAGCCAAAAGCCCTGCCGAAGAGTGGGGGATCCGAGACTGGAAAAAACGAGGAGGCGGAAGGGACGCAAATTCTATTTTGTAGCCGGAAGACACCACCTCCCGTACCCATGCGTCGGTGACGTGGGCGAGCCATACCTCCTTGAAGGAGAGCAGACGACCCCCCACCCGAGGGAAAGACCCGAGTGGGGGAAGGCCTTCAGGAAGAAGACTTGGGGGCAGGGCCCTTGGAAGGGCGAGAGCGCGGTTGCCAGGAAGGCCGGGGCTTAAAGGAGGGCTTCCCGGAAGAGGGGGCTGAGGGAGCACCCTTCGAGGACTGCTGACGAGCAGGGGCTTGAAAGGAGCGAAAGCGACTGGAGCGCTTCGGAGGCTGGGAGCGCCTGGGCCGGTTCTGCGGCAACAAGGAACTCTTGCCACCAGTGGCATCAGAAATGATCTTGTCCAACCGCTCTCCAAAAAGCCTGTTTCCTGAAAAGGGAAGAGAAGTAAGAGCCTTCTTGGAGGCGGCGTCAGCCGACCACGATTTCAGCCAAACAGAGCGACGAATGGCAACGGAGTTAGCCACAGCCCGAGCAGACAGTCGAGCCGTTTCCTGAGAAGCATCACACAGATACTTGGAGGCGTGAAGAATCTGTGAGGCTAGGGAAAGCAGATCCTCACGAGGGACCTCCGAGGAGATGTCATGGACCAGTTGTTTGGCCCAAACGGAGCAGGCCTTACTGACCCAAGACGCCGCAAAAGCAGGGCGAAGGGCAGAACCCGCAGCGATGAAGACGGATTTGGAGAACGTATCGATCTTCTTGTCCACAGGATCTGTCAGGGACGCACCGTCCGCCAAGGGGAGGGTGGTGGATTTAGACAGCCGGGAGATAGGGGGGTCCACAGTAGGTGGGACCGTCCAGGCAGAAACTAAATCCGCAGCAAACGGAAAGAGAGCTTCTGTCCGCTTAGAGGAGGGAATGCGCCGGTCGGGGTGCTTCCATTCTCTGTCCAAGAGATTCTCAAAGTCCTTGTGACTAGGGAATACTAGCGGACGCCGCTTATGGCGACTAAACGAAACTTCACCTCGGACCGCAGAGGGAGATTCGTCCCGGATATGGAGTGTGTCCCGCACTGCACGGACCAAGGCTTGCACCGCAGAGGCCAGATGATCCTCCCTGTCAGACTCTGAGGCAGAGTCACAGGAGTCCCCCGATGCGTCAGAGAGGTGATGCTGAGAACCGCCCGCAGTGGACTTTTCCGGGGAAAGGTCAGAGGAACACCGGGAAGGTGACCGAGAAGGGGAACGCCTACGCCTCTTGGAGGGCCGTCCCCTAGAGGGGGAGTCAGGAGAGGAGGGGTCGCAGAGGGGGGTGCCTGGGACGGCAGCCGGTCAATGGCGTGGATCATGACCTGAGACAATTTAGAGAGGTCACCGATCGCCTGGGTCAGGGACCTAGCCCACACGGGTGGAGCCGCATCCGAGCCAGAGGGAGCAGGAGTCTCAGTGCCAGGAGTAAGGCAAGGCACACATAGGGAGCCAGACTGACCGCTAGGGAATTTTTGATTACAGCGAGCGCACGCTCCCATCAGAAAAGAACTTGTTCAGACTGCAGCAGGGGGCTCTTGGAGGGAGGGAGAGGGGGGGGGGGGTCGACTTGCATACTCACCTCTCCGACGGCTTCAGGTGCGCGCAGGGTCACCCCTTCAGTGACCTCGCACCGGAGTGGGGCACTGGCATCCAGCTGCAGGGGGCAGCTACAATGGGGGACGGGTGACCGGCGCAGGGAGAATGCGAAAACATTCTCCAGGCACCCTCAGGGGGGTCTACGTCTGATGTGGCTTCCCACGCCGACGGCCCCCCTGATAACCTGAAAGAGAAAAGAAAGAAATAAAACTAAAATAAAAAATTAGAGGTGCAAAGCACCAGTGTCTACCTCCTACGGACACTAGACTAAAACTGAGCTAGCCTGGTGTCCGTAGGAGGGGTATAGGCTGCCAGGCGGAGCTACTTTTTTATTGTCTAGTGTCGCCTCCTAGTGGCAGCTGCCTATACCCCACTGGTGCTGTGTCCCCCAATGATAGGCACAAGAAAAAAAATTTTCTCTGACCTGTTAGAAAGGTGCATGATATAATCTGTAGTGAATGTAATTTTCTTATCAGAGGCTGAAATTGAGAGTTTCCACTCTCTTCTTATTGTAGCTGGGTCATGTGACCAACTCCCTGACCTCCAACTGACCCAGGACAGCAAGCCAGTAACTGCCCTATTCATTCATTCCATTCATTCCAGACTGAAAGTGAGGCTCCCATAGGAATGCATAGAGAATTAAACTTCCTGTCCACACATAAGGTGCTGTGTGAGTTCGTGAGTCTAATTCCTAGGCACATGACACAGATAAGAAACTTCAGGATGATATAACTCAAAAATTCAGCTACTGGTAAGAAAATGACATTCACTACAGATTACATCATGTACATTTCTAGCAGGACATGAAATAAAATTTTTTGCGGGAGTTCTTCTTTAACTGCTCATTTGCATATGAATTTAAAGTATTTTCCCTCCAGAATGAAGCAATAGATCGCTAAGGGAAATGTATCATTACATTCAACAGAGCTAGCCCGTCAAGGGATTGTGCCTGATTTACCAGAGAAAATCTGTTTTCTTTCTGGTCACACAATTCTAACTGCAGGCAAGAACTGAATATTCAGCTTTCTACCAAATTATGCTCCAATGATTAAGGCGGTATCCCCATCTTAGACACTTATTGCATTTCCACCTCTGGGACCAGCACCCAGTTGAAGTAGTGCACAGTTCACTCCATTAGCTTTTGTGGGAGCCAAGCAAGTGTGCGCGGATATTTCTGCGACTCCCAGTGAACATGTGCGCGGCCACCAATCCACCCAGTCTCTGTCTGCAAGGGACGGTCAGACAGAAAGGAGGTTGTGGGACCCCCATTACGGAGATAGGTGTGGGTCCCTGGGCCATAAGACATCTTTGGCATATGCTGGTGGATATGCTAGAAATGTAGGATATCCCTTTAATTTGTGCGCCACCTCAGAAGCAGCATAGAAAATACTAGCAGTGTGGTCGGTGGTGGGCAATGACAATATGATAATCATGATCCTCCCGGGGTGGTATACGGCAGGTGCTCCTATGGGTGATTACAGAATCCGAAAGTCGCATCAATATGAGCAGAGGGGATCGAAACGGTAAATGCAAAGCAAGATATTTTTTCATTCTTAGATTACGGAAAAGCGGCTTTGCAAACGGATGTCCACTTTCGCACCCTGTCCGTGTTTCACACCTTAACCAGACCACTTGAATGTGCAGGGGTTAATGAGCCGGGTTACGTTGGCTAATCATCACCAGACATGGTTAGAACACAAATAACACGAGATTAAGATCTCACCGCCGTAGCAACTGTAATGAAGACATAGTACAAAGTTTCTAGATCTTACATGTGCCGTCTTAAGATTAAAGAAGAACTCCCGCAAAAATTTTTATTCTCTGACCTGTTAGAAAGGTGCATGATATAATCTGTAGTGATTGTCATTTTCTTATCAGTGACTGTTTCTGTGAGTAAAAACCTCTCTTCTTATTGTAGCTGGGTCATGTGACCAACTCCCTGACCTCCAACTGACCCAGGACAGGAAGCCAGTAACTGCTCTAATCATTCCTATGGGAGCCTCACTTTCAGTCTCATAGGAATACATAGAGAATTAGACTTCCTGTCCACACAAGTCTCTGTGTGAGTTGGTGGGTCTAATTGCTGGTCACATGACACAGATAAGAAACTTCAGTATGATATAAGTCAAAAAATCCAGACACTGGTAAGAAAATGACATTCACTACAGATTACATCATGTACATTTCTAGCAGGACATGGAATAAAATTTTTGTCGGGAGTTCTTTAATCAAAGGTGGAACATCACTGTAAAGATTTAGGCCTCTTTCACACGAGCGTGACGGATTAGGTCCGGATGCGTTCAGGAAAACTCGCACCGTTTTGCAAGCAACTTCAGTCAGTTTTGTCTGCGATTGCGTTCAGTTGTTCAGCTTTTTCCGCGCGGGTGCAATGCGGTTTGATGCGTTTTTCATGTTCGTGATAAAAAACTGAAGGTTTACAAACAACATCAGTGAAAAATGCATTGTATCCGCACTTGCTTCAGGATTCAAAGCGTTTTTCACGCAGACCTATTCACTTCTATGGGGCCAGGGCTGCGTGAAAAACACAGAATATAGAACATGCTGCGTTTTTCACGCAACACACAACTGATGTACAAAGACCCATAGAAATGAATGGGTCAGGATTCAGTGCGGGTGCTATGTGTTCACTTCAAGCATTGCACCCACACAGAAAACTCGCTTGTGTGAACGGGGCCTTAGGCTTCTCATGTCTTCCGATACCTACCAAAGGTGCAGGGTCAAACTGGGAAACTACATAGAATAAGAAAACGGCGAGGTGGGCAGGGTGAGACTTCAAGAGGTCCATACTTTGGAAGCAGCTACACTGGTCAGCCGCCTGCTGGAAGAAGAGTGGAAAATAAAGGGTAAACTTTACTAATGAGATGGAATCTACAGCAACAGGACAAAAATTTGGAGCATTTGTGGTACATCAAGACTTACTCTAAAAGGACAGGTCATCAATCTATGATCGGTGGAGGTCCAACACCCTGCACCCCCACTGATCAGCTATCTGAGGAGGCAGCAGCGCTATACCTTGTATAGAGGCTGTTCTTGGTACTGCAGCTCAACTATTCACTTGAATGGGACTGGGCTGTACATAGTCCATGTGACTGATGAACGTGGTGTTACTGGCATTACGGGAACCCTGCAGCCTCATCAAACAGATGATTAGCAGGTTTTGGGAGTCGGACCCCACCAGTCAGATGTTGATAGGTAGATATATGAATTCCATAACATCCTTTTAAGGACCTAAGATAGGTTATCAATATCTGACTGGTAGAGGTCTGAATCCCAGCACCCTCCCCCCCCCCATCATCTGGTTGAAGGGGCCACAGCAATAGGGTGAGTCCTGCGCTCTCTTCCTAGACCAGTGACATTACGTTCATCGGTCACATGACCTTTCTACAGTTCTATCCCATTCAAGTGAATGGAAGTGAGCTGAGACATTGGCACTATAATGTATGGTGCTGGGCTTGTCACAATGTGCGGTGTGCTCGTCAGTGTTAAAGTCCCAGAAACTCCCCGCCCCCCTTGCAGTTTAATTACCTGCTCTGGATCAGCATCAAAGTCTTCATCCTCAGCACCAATAATACTATGTGCAAAGCGAGCAGAGGGACTTCCCATGCTGGACTGAGAGTCCTCGAGAAAGGAAGACAAGACGGCAAATAAGTAAACAAGTTAAACCACAATTACTCGTCAGAAGGTGCTACAAAGAACACAAGCACGGTCTAAATAACACCCTTAAAGGGAGCTACGTCAGTGGGCTAAGCAAGTGATCTACAGACACAGTATTAAAGGGGTTGTCCCATCATAGACAATGGGGGCATATCGCTATTGTCTTATAGGCACAGGTCCCTCCTCTGGGACCTGCACTATATCGAGAACGTAGCCCTGCAAGGTGGTGGCTGGAGGACTCCGATCCAGCCACCACCAAGCCGGCCCCCCATAGAAGTGGATGGGAGCATACCGCGCATGCGCAGCCCCAACTCCCATTCATTTCTATGGGGCCGATGGAAATAGCCGAGCAATCGCCCATTTTCCACGGCCCCATAGAAATGGATGGGAGCACCCCGCGCATGACCGCTCGCATTCATTTCTATGAAACCGAGGGAAATAGCCGAGCCAGCGCCTGGCTATTTTCGCCGGCCCCATAGAAAATGAATGGAGGGTGTCTGCACATGCACAGTGCGCCCTCCTTCACTTTCGGGGCTCCGTTCTCGATATAGGTGCGGGTCCCAGCGATATGCCCACATGATAAAGACAACCCCTTGAATACAATGGCTTCTGAGCCAATAGATTAAAACGGAAACCTCTCTGTGAAGCTGCAAGGTTTGAACTGTAAATGAAACATTACGTTTTAAGTACATTTTGCTCAGAAATCTGAGAGTTTTCTGCAATTCTTTCCAATATGCAGTTAGAAGACATTTTTCTAAAATCCATAAAAAACTTCAAAGTTTACGAATGGGATTTTGCAAACCCCAATCCACATGCTGCAGAAAAAGTGCAGATTCGAGGACTTACTGGAGCATGCCACTGCGGTCACAGATTTACCCTAGGTGACAGCTGCATTACAGAACATACACACCATCTTGAAATCAGAGGATATGCCCCCATTGTTTGATGGGTGCGGGTCCCACCTCTGGGACCCGCACATACACCAAGAATGGAGCAGGGGAGAGTGGTGGCTGGAGAACCTCGGGGGGCCGACCACCGCCAAGCGCTCTCCCCATAATAGTGAATGGGAGTGAACCGTGCTTGAGCGGCCACTGCTCCCATTCAGTTCCATAGGGTCGATGGAAATAGCTGAGTCAGTGCTCGGCTATTTTCGGCGGCGCCATAGAAATGAATGGAGGGTGGCTGCACATGCGCAGTGCGCCCTCCACCACCTTTCCCTGCTCCATTCTCGGCGTCGGTGGGACCTAACAGACAACGGGGGCATATCCTAGCAATATGCCCCCATCGTTTGTGATGGGAACACCCCTTTATAGAAGAACGGACACCTTTCCTGATTATTCCTGCTAGAAGTTCTGAATGACTTGCCAGTAGTGTTGAGCGAGCATGTTTGGCCGAGCATGCCTACGCTCAGGTCCGCTCGGTCTTCGGCCGAACACTGCGTGTGCTTGAGTGCGATGCTCAAGTATGCTAATGCTACGCAATGTACGCTAATGCATACGAATTCAGTTAATTAGCGTACTTTAACAAGTGAAAGAGGAGAATTTGCGATTCTGACCTTTTCCTATGAACCCGACACCCTCCCCTCATCCGAGCAGGGGGTGCCTGGTCTTCTCCCATTGACTTACATTGTGCTGGGGTGCTCTGTAGAGCACTCGAGCATCACCAAGTGTTCTACCAGAGATCGACACTACTTGCCAGCTGATTGCTATAAAGGTCCAGGTAGGCATTACCAGTGGGGAGTGTGTCCCTGTACAATCCCAGATTATCTAAACAGGTCTGCCAATAAAAGGACATACCCCGCTGGCAACACCCAGCTGGACCTTTACTACAAACTGCTAGCAAATCATTCATAACTTCTAACAGGAATAATAGAGGAATAGCACAACACAGAGTCATAAAAATAGATGCTCCAGAATTGTTATTACATGGGAAATGCAAGTAGTGACTAAAACAGACATGTCAGGAGAGGGGACAAAGTAGTGACCATTGACCCTTTCTTGAACAGTGCCGTTCATTCTCTGTGGTAGCCTCCGTCCCTCTGAAGGATCCAAGGCTACCAAAGCAGTAGTGTCTATGGAGGACTGCAGATTAAAAAAAAAAAAAAAATAGTAAGGCCTTTCACACACGGCCGTGGAACACGGTCCGGTACGGGCCGTGAAAGCCCAGACCGTGCTCCCTCTGAGGACGGGAGCACACGGCGTCATTGGTTGCTATGACACCGCGCGCTTCCTGAGGCCCCCGCTGTACAGTAAAACACTGTACACAAGCGTAAATGGAAAAGTACCCTCCAAAAAAATATGGATCTGGGAAGGCATGCCATGGATCTCTGGCAGCTAAAGAGGTTAAAGGGGTTTTATATTCATGGGTTATTCTTAAAGGGGTTATCCCATGTAATGAAGTTTCAATTATTGTGTTGTTTACCCCACCACATGCAACTTACTAAATACTTATTGTAATCGATTCCTCTTCTTTCCCTCTCTATTTGCATTTCTTCCTCTGAGTTGTGTACATGCGGTTGCCAATGGTTACGGCCACCACCGCGATGGCTGCGCTTACGTGGTGTCCTCCTCTGTCGTCTTGTAGGCTGGATGGCTAGCTTCACAGGAACGCGCATATTCACGCATGCGCAGTCAATCTCTTGCCCACCTTCATATTTTTATTCCTCTCGCATGATCGCGCTTGTCCTGTCATTTCTTCATTTGTAAAGTAGGCGCATGCGCGGTCTCTCTGTATCGAGCGCCTCTCCCACTCCCGGCTCAGACGTGAGTATGCACACACGTACAGGCGCCAGGGGGATTATGTCAGCAGAGCGCTGATTGGGCTGTCACACAAGAGGAAGGTAAAGGCCCCCTTACTGAGGAGTTTTTTCAAGAGGAGAGAGCAGCCACGGCACACAACACAGAAGATGGGATAACCCCTTTAAGACAGATAATTCGGTGGGGGTCTCAGCAGCCCCGCTGATCAGCTGTTTGAAGGGGTTGCAACATTCATGCGAGTGCTGCAGCCTTTTCATTGTCCATGTACCTGCATGCTGTATACTATGTGCCGGTGGTGCAGAATATTGCCGATTCTCTCCATTCAAGTGAAGCTGCAATGCCCGGTACCACCGCTGTAGATAGCATGCAGGTAGACAGACCAGGGTAAATAATGAAGAGGCCGCAGCACTTGTACGAGTATCACAGCCCCTTCACTGGTGAGGTGCTGAGAGTCGGACCACCACCAATCTGATATAGATGGCACATTCTAACGATTGGCAATCAACACCCTGATCCCAGGAAACCCATTTAACTATTCCAATAGTTTCTGGTGCAAATACGGTCAGGCTGCTAACTTGTAAAACATAAATGAACACAGAGCGTCACTTGCTGGGAGGAGAAGCAGGACATATACATACTGTATCCAGATATTCGCTCTTCTCAGGGCTCTCTTCCAGAAAACTCTTCTCTCTTTGTCCGCTGCATGGGCTCTGTGAAGACAGAGGAGGATCAACTAATCATAGGATTTACTAGAAGTCACAGCATCATTGATAGGCTGACACAAAAACTAAATTAGGAAAAAAAAAATATATATATATTTGCGCTACTTTGTATTTATCACATCTTATTAAAGGGGTTGTCTCACGTCAGTAAATGGCATTTATCATGTAGAGAAAGTTAATACAAGGCACTTACTAATGTATTGTTATTATCCATATTGCTTCCTTTGTTGGCTGGATTCATTTTTCCATCACATTATACACTGCTCGTTTCCATGGTTACGCCCACTCTGTAATCCAGCAGCAGTGCTTGCACACTATAGGAAAAAAACGTCGGCCTATGCGCACTCCCACGCTCATTTTTCCATCACATTATACACTTATATATTTTACATTTCCAGGGGTTATGACCACTCTATTACACACTACAGGAAAAGGTGCCAGCCTCTCTGGTGGCCGGGACTGTGTATAGGATGCCGGTTTTTCCTGTAGTGTGCAAACACAACTACTGCTGATGGATTGTGGGATGGTCATAACCCCTGGAAACGTATAAAACATTACTCTATAATGTGATAGAAAAATTAGAGTGGGAGCATGCAAAGGCTGGCAGTTTTTCCTGTGGTGTGCAAGCATGACCATCGCTGCTGGGCTGCAGGGTGGTCGTAACCCCTGGATATAGCAGTGTATAATGTGATGGAAAAATGAATCCAGCCAGCAAAAGAGACAATATGGACAATCACACTACATTAGTAAGTGCCTTGTAATAACTTTCTCTACATTATAAATGCCATTTGCTGAAGTGAGACAACCCCTTTAAGTGAATGAAATTGGTATAAGAAAAGTGCCACAGCAATTCCAATAGCCACATATTAAGACTGTTATACACCCAACTATACAATACCTAAAAGCAACTTTACCTAAAATGCCCCCATATTTCACATCTGTAAAATACGCTGTGACCAAATACATTATCCCTTTTAGGCTACAGCAGAGTAAAGAAGCATTCTATACTTTCCTGGTGGTCTAAGGTAGTGAAGGCATTAGAGTAAGCATCTTTGGTGGTCTAGGATAGTAAAGGGTTTACTGCCATCTTCTTTGGTGGTCTAGGTTAGTGGAGGGGTCATTGCTAGCTTCCCTGATGGCTAAAAGTAGCAAAAGGGTTCATGCAGGTTTCCTGGTGGTTTCGGTTACTGGAACAGGTCCATGCCTGGTTCGTTCCTCTCTAACAGCACGTGGACAGCCTGCCGGATCCATGCTACTGCTAGTGCACGGACAGAACTACGCTCCAGCAGCAGCACGGCAAACATGCCGAGAGGCGGCCGGACTAAAACTACGACATGTAGTTTATAGTGAATGGGGCCCTAGCCTTAGCAAGAATCCATTCAGTATTCATTAAAGAAGAACTCCCGACAAAAACTTTATTCCATGTCCTGCTAGAAATGTACATGATATAATCTGTAGTGAATCATTTTCTTACCAGTGTCTGAATTTTTGACTTTTATCATCCTGAAGTTACTTATCTGTGTCATGTGACTAGGAATTAGACCCACCAACTCACACAGAGACTTATGTGTGGACAGGAAGTCTAATTCTCTATGTATTCCTATGGGAGCCTTACTTTCAGTCTCATAGGAATGAATAGAGCAGTTACTGGCTTCCTGTCCTGGGTCAGTTGGAGGTCAGGGAGTTGGTCACATGACCCAGCTACAATAAGAAGAGAGTGGAAACTCTCAATTTCAGCCTCAGATAAGAAAATGACAATCACTACAGATTATATCATGCACCTTTCTAACAGGTTAGAGAATAAAAAATTTTGTGGGAGTTCTTTAAGAAAAGAAATCCAGCACATTTATACAAATGTTCACTTGAATGGGTCCGCAACCCAGGAGATACAGTGCGGAACAGAGGCACGGATCGGACAGCCACGGAACCACTACAGGGTGCTTCCGTGAGATTTCTGCCCGTGCCTCAGCACCGCAAAAAAAAAAGTAGTGCATGCACTACTTTTTTTGCAGCGTGGACCGTCAGATGCAGATTGTGGACTCCATTCAAGTGAATGGGTCCACGTCTGCAGATGGCAGCCACACAGTGGGTGCCCGTGCATTGCAGACTGCAATTTGCGGTCCGCTGCATGTGCAAGGCCGGCACAGGGCCCTTACTCTGTGAAGTGCTCCCAGAATTGAGTTGTTTCACAGGTAAAGGGTAGCATGATAATGCCGTGTAATCTGCACAGAGCAGGGTCAGGTTTATGGAAAATTATTCATTAAATTTTGCCATTCACGCAACTAAATATCAGTCACTGATAAGTCTGCAAACTTGGCTACTTAGCTCAGCCGACGCGTCCACCATAGACGTTTGCACAGCTTATTCCCCTCTCCTGAACGAGAACACGTGCATGCTCAGGCAAGCCGAATGTGCACGTGTATGGGGGAAAAGGGGGGCAATGAAAACTGAGCTACACGGAGGGTACGGCCACGTTAGCAGGGAGCGTGCACTTCCCTGTCTGCACTAAATAAGGCAACAGGGAAGACACTACCTGCTGCAAGGTCTAAGACAAAACACAGCAATAAACAGGTTCAACAGGTTACACCTAAAACTATCAACCAGAGGCAAAAAGAAGATTTCATACAATAGCAATCCAGCTTGGAGATCCTGGATTCATTCATAATATGAGCGCACAAGACCCATTACTCACGTCTGTAACATTACTGCCTGGACGCGATCCATCTCCAATGATGTAATCGGAGCGCTCATGGTCGGAGGAGTAAGTGTCCAGCTCATTTATCTGCAAACAAGGGGAATAAGTGATCCTGGCTGCAGGTGGAAGCGTGGATTTCTTATTCTGGTGTATGTATCTTGGTCATCTCTTATATTCCTGCACATTACTTAAAGGGGGGTTTTCCAGGAATTCGATACTGATGACTTGTCTTCACCAATGTCAGATCAGTAGTGACCCAACACCCTGCACCTCACCCATCAGCTTCTTACAAAGTCTCAGCCACCAGAACCAACACAGTATACCGATCCAGAAGAAGACAGCTCCATCCACTGGAAGTGGGCATGCTGGGATCAGTAATCCGACATGGGCACTCCACAGTGAACGGAGCTGTCCGCTTCTGGCTGTGGACCATGTGTTAAAGGGGTATTCCCATGTCAGACTATGGGGGCATATTGCTAGGATGTGCTCCCATTGTCTGATAGGTGCGGGTCCCACGTCTGGAACCCGCACCTACATCGAGAACGGACCCCTTGAAGAATGCGAAGGGCGCACTGTGCGTGCGCAGCCGACCTGCATTCATTTCTATAGGGCTGCCAAAAATAGCTCTGCTATTTCCGTCAGCCTCATAGAAATGAATGGGGGTGGTGGCTGCGCATGTGCAGTGCACTCCGATTCAATCCTATGGGGAGTCCGCTTGGCGGTGGTCGGATGCCGGCCACCATCTACCCCACTCCGTTCTCAGTGTAGGTGCGTGCCTCAGAGGTGGGACCAGCACCTATCAGACAATGGGGGCATATCCTAGTGATATGCCCCCATTGTCAGAGATGGGAATACCCCTTTAAGTTCTGGTGGCTGCAGCTCCGGGTAGCGGCTGATCAGTAGAGGTGCAGGTTGTTGCACCTGCACCGATCAGATATTGATGACCTATCCTAAGGATAGGTCATCACTTTCGAATTCCTGGAAAACCCCTTTAACTATGCAGTGAATTAACAAAGAACACAAATAATATATATCCACAATGACTTTCTGGGAGCTCGATACTGATGGCTGATATGGTATCTGATTGGTGGGGGTCTGACACCCTGCACCTCCACTGGAGCGCCACTGCAGCCTCCTCACAGCTTACCAAGCACAGCGCCATCCATAGTATAGTGGCTGTGCTTGGTACTGCAGCCCAGGCCCGTTAACCTGAAACGGACAACTCCACGTGAGGGCATTGGCCTAGGAAGAGGCTGCAGCCTCTTCAAACAGCTGATTGATGGAGGTGCTTAAAGAGGACCTTTCACCACTCCTGACATGCCTGTTTTAATAGCTTCATGCATTCCCCATGTAATAACAATTCTGGAGCATCTATTCTTATGTCTGTATGTTGTGCCATTCCTTTATTATTTGCACTAGAAGTTATGAGTGAATTGCTATTTGTCTTCAGTAAAGGAACAGAGGGGAGGTGACCAGTTGGGGGTGTGTCCCTGCACAGACTGACTCTATCCAATCAGTGCTGCATGTTCAGTCTGTGCAGGGACACACCCCCAACTTGTTACCTCCCCTCTGTTCCTTTACTGAAGGCAAATAGCAATTCAGTCATAACTTCTAGTGCAAATAATAGAGGAATGGCACAACATAGAGCCATAAGAATAGATGTTCAAGAATTGTTATTACATGGGGAATGCATGAAGCTATTAAAACAGGCATGTCAGGAGTGGAGAAAGGTCCTCTTTAAAGTTGGACCCCACCACCAATCCTAATGATATGTCATCAACAGGGGAGTCCTGAAAAATCCCTTTAAGAGATCTAAAGGATGAAGTTTGCATCTTATGCTCATGAACAACAGCTTCCAGAGGCTTCTGGGTGGGACCAACCCGATATTTCCACTCCTCCGTGGTTCATGCAGTAAGATTTCAATGACAGGAGATTGGTCTAACGCTTCATGCATACATGTTGTATGTATTATGGTGCCTAAAGCCAACTAGGACCATCCTGTATCTCCATGTGCCACCAGGTTTCATGTCACAAACTTCATACAGAATCTATGGCAGAGGTGGGCATCCTGCGGCAGTCCAGCTCTTGTGAAACTACAATCCTCAGCATGCTCCATTTAATTCTATGAGAGGTCTGAGAAGAACAGAGCAATTATGCACGCTGGGAGTTGTAGTTTCACAACAGCTGGAGAGCCGCAGGTTGCCCACCCCTTCTCTATGGTATACCCTATTATGGAAGTATTCTCGTCTGCTGGGTTCTCTCCCTCCGCTATACTTTCCCAGCCCGTTGACCAAAAGGTGTGGACTGACCTGTGTAGGAGATTTGGTTTTACATAGTTGTTCTTGAAGCTGGTGTATGTGTTTCTTGGTGTCTTGGATTTCCTTAAAGAGCCGGGTGGATGGCGAGCTGTTGTACTCCTCCTGGGAAAACTACCATGAGATGCAACATTAGAAAGATGTGAAGGATCTAAGGAAGCTTCCAGCGGCTTCTACACCAAAACCCATACCAACCTGTAACTGTTCTTTCTCCTTCTGCAGCATCTTCTTCAGGATGTCTAATTTCTGGTTGTGCATGACATTGTTCTCCTCCTGTTACAAGAAGTGCAGCAGTGACATAAATGTGTAGGAAAATGGATTATTCATATTAATTGTCCTTTCATTTATCATCCAGCTGTACTCATTACCCAAGTACCTTCATAGACGTGGGTACTGGGGGCTGACCTAGTAGAATTTGGCTGTCCTCTCTGGCAGGCTGTTCTAGCATAGAACAGCCTGCCACAGTTCTGCATATCCGGCATTGCCAGCATTTTTTAATTAGCAGATTTTCCAATATGGAGTCCTGAAAAGTTGGTTGGCAATCTCAACAATAAAATTTAAAAAAAATTAACCCTTAGAGTACCAGCGCCGTACATGTACGGCGCTGGGGCGATGCGGACACATGGCGCTCGCTCGCACGTGCGGCGGGTGTCATGGCCGGCAAGTCTCTCTGCTGTTTCTAACAGCAGAGACTTGCGGGTACTTACCGCCATCAGCTGCGTCTTCGTAGGCCTTTAGATGCCGTGATCACACGTGATCACGGCATCTAGTTGCGTCGGGTGGTGTACGGACAACCCGTGTTGCCAATCGGGGTGTCTGTACACGATCTGAAAGCTGTAAACCTCTCTGATGAGGTTTACAGCTTTCAAAGTGCAATTCTTATTCTGGCCACTAGATGGCAGGATAAGAAATTAGCAAATTCGGTCATTAATAGAGATGAGCGAGCAGTGCTCGTTACGAGCACTGTATCGCTCGGCTCCTCTGCGCAATGCCCGCAGGCATTGCGGATCCGTCTTCAACTGCATGTAAGTGAATGGGGACGGATCGGTTTGTTATGACACTCATACCAAATGGATCCGTCCTCCTCACCCGACTGAAAGTCAGTAGGGACGGATCCGTTTGGTATGAGTGTCATAACAAACCGATCCGTCCCCATTGACTTTCAGTCGGGTGAGGACGGATCCGCAATGCCTGCGGGCATTCTTTCGCAGTGAGACGAGCGCTACAGTGCTTGTAACGAGCACTGCTCGCTCATCTCTAGTCATTAAGTCAAAAATAAAAGACCCTCATGGCTCATAAAGAAAAAATAAAAAACACAATCTATTTGCTCATATTTGAGCTTTAAAATAATCACAAAATTTTTTTTTAAAAAGTAAAAAAATATATAAAAAATAAAAAAATATAAAAGTTTAAATCACCCCTTTTTCCGTATAATTAAAAAATAAATACCTAAATAACAATAAATATAGACATCATGGGTATCACCGTGATCGAAAACGCCCGTACTTTTAAAATATAAAAATTCCAATACGGCGAATTGTGTGGCGGAAAAAAGCGTCCAAATGGCGATTCGCTGTTTCTTGTCGCTTTTTTTTCTAAAAAAAAAAATTTATAAAAAGTGATCAAAAAGTCATACACACCCCAGAATGGTATCAATAAAAACTTCAGATCGCCCCGCAAAAAATGAGCCCCCATACAGCTCCGTACACATGAATACCAAAAAGTTTTAGGGGTCAAGATATGACAAAAAAAAAAAAAAGGCCAACTTTATAATTATTTTATCACCATCTAAACGCAGGAAAAATGATACATATTAGGTATCGCCAGATTCGTACTGACCAGTAGAATGAAAGTAACTGTCAGTTTTAATGAACATTGAACGTTGTAAATAAGAAACCCGTAGAACTGTAGCGGAATAGCGGGTTTTTTTTGCAATTTCACCCGATTTGGAATTTTTTTCCCGCTTCCCACTACACCATATGCAATATTAAATGGTGGCGTTGGAAAGTACAACTTGTCCCGCAAAAAACAAGCCCTCATACAGCTATGTGACCAGAAAAATAAAACAGTTATGGCTGTTTGAAGGCAAGAGGCGCAAAACGAAAACGCGTAACCGAAAAAACCTCCGGTACTGAAAGGGTTAAAGAAAAAAAGTTGGTTCTATTAATTTCTTAGCAATCAGACCGCACAGGACACTATGGGGGAGATTTATCAAGACAAGCGTTTTCTGCAACTGTGTTGATCTCCCCTGCGCTACCAGAGGATAAACTAGGCGCAATCCTTCTGCAGTCCATGCCCCTAATGAGAAATCTGTCACCGCTCAGAGCTGCCATAGATTTCGGGCTTCATTTATACCAGAAAACTGACATAAATGAAGATAAATTTCTCGCAGCTGCTGGCCATGCCCCCTTTTAGAAAAGTGGTGAGGACGGTGAAAAATGGGAGATGCGACAATTTGTTAAAAAGTCTTACCTGTGACTTTTTAACGCCATTTTTCTGGCGCACAGGGAATGATAAATCTCCCCCTATGAGAACGCTCTGTGATTTAACCTTAAAGGGAACCTGTCATCTCCGAAACACCCCCTGAACTAGGGTAAGTGGTGTATAGTGTAAGTGATGCTGAATCTGAATATGTAAGTTTTATCTTCATACTCACTTCCATTCTGACGCTGTGCTCCCACAAACCTGCAGTAAAATGCATTCACAGGACTCGTCTTTGAGTCCTCTCCATTAAGTGAGTGAGCACTGGAGTCCAGTGAGTGCATTTTACTGCAGGTTTGTGGGAGCACAACATCGGAATGGAAGTGAGTATGAAGATAAAACTTATATATTTGGATTCAGCATCACTTACACTATACACCGCTTACTGTAGTTCAGGGGGTGTTTCGGAGATGACAGGTTCCCTTTAAGTAAATGGATTACTCACCCCCATTAATATGGGGCTGGTTATTCTTTCTAGGGGCCCGTGTCCATGATTCAGGGGGGACATGTGCAATGGAGAGAACGGATCGCTCTCAGATAAAGGGATGTGTGGAGATCCGGGAGGTCGACCTTGTACTGTAAGAGCCACGTAGGAGCCGGCTGTGTAGAGAAAGAGTAAGGGTCAGAACAAAAACAGCCACAAAACAAGCAAAGTACTAAAATCCTGTCTTTTATTTCAAACTAAGGGTGCATTCACATGACAAACCGCAGATCCACAAAATACGGATGTGGTCCACGTGACATCCGCATTTTTTGCAGATCCATTGACTTTAAAGGGTCCGCAGATCACATTCTATCTTCTGCAGAATGGACGTACGGATGCGGACAGTACACGGACACTATCCTATACTTTGCCGAAAAAAGTGGACTCATTGAAGTCAATGCGTCCACGACAAAATGTGGGCGCCACATGGACGGCATCCAAAATCTGCAGACTGTAAAATGGATACGGTTGTGTGAACGCTCTGTAGGTTTAACCACCTGTTTTGCCCGAGTTCAGCTCGGGCTGTGAGAAAAGTAGCTAACTGGAGGGGGGAGGGCTGCTTTAGATGGTGATATCTCCTCAATGGTAGCAGCTAGAAACATGCAACTGGTCTTGTATAAAAGCTGACAGTCCAGGCTTTCATACAAGACCAAATGACAGAATTCACGGTTAGAAATTAAGTTGGGAATAATTGTGAGTAAAACCTGTTTATACTTTCACTTTCAGCTGCATTCACAGCATTCCAATTTCTAACAGTGATTTCTGTTGCTTGGCCTGTAGCTGCCGTTCTGGTATTGTCTGAAAGCCTGGAATGTCTGCTTTCAAACAAGATCAGTTGCATATTTCTAGCTGCTACCATTCAGGAGGTAGCAGTATCTAAAGCAGCCCTCCCCCTCCAGTTAGCTACTTTTCCCACTGCAGGAGCTCCACTCTGGCAAAACAGGGGGTTAAAGGGGTTGTTTCATTACAACCTATCCTGTGGATAGGGAATAAGTGTCCGATTGGGGAGGGTCTGATTGCTGGGGCCCTCCACCAATCACTAGAAAGGGGTACGTCTTCCCCTTTAGAATGGAGCAGCATACACGTACACATGCCCGCAGGTCCATTCAGCTCCAGGGGACAGACGGATATAGCCGAGTACACACAATTGTCTATCATGGGCAGCCCCATAGGGTTGAATGAAGAAGCAGTGCACATGCAGATCTGCTGCTTAATTAAAATGGGAAAACACAGGGCCCCGTTCTTGCTATCGGCGGGGGCCCCGGTAGTTGGACCCCTGCTGATCAGACACTGAACAAGGGGATAAGATGCTGTAATGGGACAAACCCTATAAAGCTAACAAGGCTACAATGCAAATTCCCAAACCCAATGTGAGGATCACAAGGTGGCTCATCTGGATTTATCAGAAATACATGTGGAATTAGTAATTTAGGATTAATATTTTCTTTTACATTTTTAGTGGAAAATACACTCACATTTAATAAGCTTTACAACTTCAAGATGATTGGAGTGTGTGACCAGGGTCCCATTAACCTGAAAAAGAACGAAGATGAAATAAAACAGCTAAGAGGAGACTGAGAATGAAGCATAGTAACAGAGGTGCACCGCAAAACAGTGCACGGATGTAAGATAGAAAATGTGAAAATAGAAAACGTAAAAAGTTCCCGCTCCAGTGATATTATATCATGAAAGTCGGGAATTTAAGTAGAAGCAGCAATGGTGATTTCCTCATCTCAAACAATTTATTGAAACAAAAGCCCACACCAGTGCTGTGTATACCGCCACAAAAATGTCAGTGTCTCCATAACTTGTCATGTGGCCTTCAGCATCAATTCCAGCTTGACGACGACGTCTCCTGCTTATTGTCTGCTGAGGCATGGCATCCCACTGTTCTTGAAGGGCGGCCCTCAGGTCATTGAGGTTCTGGGGTACAGAGTTACCAGCCCCTACACGGCGCAGTCCAATCGCAGCCGAGAGCGTCACAGCCAGGGAGAAAAAAAAAAAAAAAACTCACCTGGCTGTGACTCTCTCCGCTGTGATTGGACCACGCTACAGCCAGGGAGAAGGAGACGCCCATTGAGAAACAGGACAGTCTCCTCCTCCCTGTACCGATGCTATTCATTAGCATATCAGGTGGGAAAAGTGAACGGGGGGCACAGCGGGAGAACGGAACGGCGCCCAGACAAACTAGTAAGCGATATTACATCCCTACACTATGCCTTACATAACCTGCTAGTTATTTCATAATGTCTGGACCCATGTTAAGTGCTCCCTGGGCACTTGCAGGAGCAAAATCTGTCAGAATAAAACTTCATATTAACACTACTCCTGATAATAAAGCTCTACGAAAGGTATGATGATACTGCTCGCACCAGCACCTCCCTCATTAGAAGCCAATACAGGAGCAGTGCATTTTACCTTAATGATGCGATCGCCCGTCTGCACCCCAGCCCGCATGGCCGCTCCATCTGCAAGTGAACCACAATCTTTTAATAAAGACAATTTACCGCTTCCATCTATGAATACGTTTACTGCGGTGACATACTGTGCGATAACATTATTGGCGAGTGAACATTATGACGGCAAGAATAGTGTAGTGTGCGGCGTTATTTCCAGACAATATACCAAAAAGAAAAAACTAGGCGGACCCTGGGATCCACCGGCATCTGTTACATCATAATTGTTATGGCTCCGGGGATAAAGGAAGCAATGACGCCAACGGAAATGAAGCCTTACTAAACGAGTGCCGATTGGCGGACTTGACTGGATAGCTCAGTTAATTCGAGAGTGGCACCAAGGTTGCAGGTTTGATAATGGTAAGGTCTAAGGTATCTCCGGAATTAAGTCAGTAAACTCATAAATCACCACTACAAACAGCTTCAAAATTAGGCATAATTCCACATATATATGCATGCCACTTTATAGCCATACGGTGATATACGTCCATTGTCCCCAATGCTACAAAAATAAAGTATTCCGAGCGGCAGACATTTTTTTGGGTGGACCACTGTATAGGAAAGCATAGTCTCCTGTGTCCTTCCATATAGTGAATAGAAAGGGGATGCATGCTACCGATAGATGAATGGGAGCCTATGGCTATGATCGGCGTATAAACTCATACGTCAAACATAGCCGTGTGAACTGAGATGTGAACAGTCTTAATAAGACGTCCAACAGGCTGGGCTAGGTCATTAAAAGCCAGGTCTGGTGGAACACAGCACATGCGCAGATAAAGCTGAGGCCAGAGCACCTCACTTCACAGCACATGCACCAGATGCCACAGAGGTTACCTTTTTTTTCCGCTTTATAAGACACACTTTTCTAGGTGCTGGGAGCGGGGAAAAAGCACTGCAAGCGCTTCCGATACTCCCCCTCCTGGCCCACTGCTCCTCTCCGGTGCTCCCTTGTCTTCTCCGGCCGGCGCTGCACTGTCCTGACCACGTACAGCGTCAGAACATAGTGTGCGCACTATGACCTGATCCTGCACGCAGTCATATGACAGTTCAGCGCCGGCCGGAGAAGACGGGACTGCCGGACCTGAGTGGAGCCGCGGCACAGAAGAGGTAAGAGAGGTTTTGGAAGGGTGATCTGAGGTCTGATGGGGGCCTGAGAGGGCTGATCTGAGGTCTGATGGGGGTCTGAGAGGGCTGATCTGAGGTCTGATGGGGGCACTAGGGGCTGATCTGAGGTCTGATGGGGGCCTGAGAGGGCTGATCTGAGGTCTGATGGGGGCCTGAGAGGGCTGATCTGAGGTCTGATGGGGGCCTGAGAGGGCTGATCTGAGGTCTGATGGGGGCCTGAGAGGGCTGATCTGAGGTCTGATGGGGGCCTGAGAGGGCTCTGATGGGGGCCTGAGTGGGCTGATCTGAGGTCTGATGGGGTCTGAGAGGGCTGATTTGATGTCTGATGGGGGCCTGGAAAGGGCTGATCTGAGGCTTGTTGGGAGTCTGAAATGGAGGGCTGATATGGGGGTTTGATGTGATGTCCTGATATTTATGGGGGGCCTGATATGGGGGTTTGATGTGATATCCTGATATTTATGGGGGGCCTGATATGAGGATCTGATATGAGGTCTGCTGAAAAATATGTTTTTCTTATTTTCCTACTCTAAAATCTGGGGTGCATCTTATCATCGGGTGCGTCTTATAAAGCGAAAAATACGGTACCTCGTAACGACTTATCCTGGCCTGAAGAACATCAATCTAGGAGAACGCCGGACTCCATGACTGCTCTGGAGATTGTGGCTGCTGAAAGGGACTGTTCAGAATTGTGCCAACTTTAGCCAAATGTTCACAAGGATGATTTTCTGGCACATATTGCACAATGAAATCCGTATGGGATCAACTTGAAATCCTCAAACTGAGGTCAATGGAAAAAACAAGCCGTAGCTAAAGGAAATGTGTCATCAAAAATGTTATCTGCCACCTGTTAAAACCAGATAGTGACGCATCTCCTTTTTTCTAATCTGTTTTTATTTTCTGATTGTAGATTTTATTATTCTATTCCCTGAACGTGATTATGGGGGCGGCCATCTGGCCTGAGCTCTCCTTAACAGCATTTAGAAAGAATTAAGAAAATTGCTTTACGGCAGCCCCATAGTCCATAGACACAATGGTCAGGAGGAGATCTCATTGACTTCTATGGGAGAGTTTTTTGGGCTCTGTGACCTGTGCAGAGGTCATTGTACGAGGAAAGAATATATAAGCTCTGCTATTGTGAATGGTAGATCCTGTTTTATCTATACACCGAGGTGATATCATTACAGGCAGGATTAGAATGACAGATAAGCAGATAACTACAGTAAAATAATCGGTGCAGACCAAGAAGTGGTGCCTATTAGCCACAGTGGTCAGTGGGAAAACTACAGGATTTTAATGTTTTTTTGTTTAAAGAAGAACTCCCGTCAAAAATTTTATTCCATGACCTGCTAGAAATGTACATGATGTAATCTGTAGCGAATGTGTCTGAATTTTTTAGTTATATCTCCCTGATGCTTCTCATCTGTGTCATGTGACTAGGAATTAGACCCACCAACTCATACAGTACCTTATGTGTGTACAGGAAGTCTAATTTTCTATGTATTCCTATGGGAGCCTCACTTTCAGTCTCATAGGAATGAATAGAGCAGTTACTGGCTTTCTGTCCTGGGTCAGTTGGAGGTCAGGGAGTTGGTCACATGACCCAGCTACAATAAGAAGAGAGGTTTTTACTCACAGAAACAGTCACTGATAAGAAAATGACATTCACTACAGATTATATCATGCACCTTTCTAACAGGTCAGAGAATAAAAATTTTTGTGGGAGTTCTTCTTTAAATATAGAGATTGGCATGGGAAATTAAAAATAACCATCAAAAATTCTTAATAAATATGTTAAACATAAAATGTGATTTAAACAATAGGTCATTTTCTGATGACACATTCCCTTTAATATGGCACAGATTTTTCCATGATCATGTTTGAAATCTGAATTGTAAAAAAAGTGTTCTGTCACCTCTTCGCAACGTTCCCATGCAGAAACCGCTGCCAGGTAAGTTAGGATTAGCCCAATTGAATGGAGCCAAAACCAAGGGGACTGCAAATTAGCGGCAGAGATCAGAGGGTCTTGGATTTCTGCAGCGGATTCCATGGCAGATATTTAGGACAGAAGAATCCGCTGTTAACACACACCCTTAAAAGTCACTTAAGACAACTTCATCTTTAATTACGCTCAATATTTATGAACAAGGCAGAAGCAAACGATCCCCATGGTGCCAAGAATGGCGTTCAGGGACCAAATTGTAATTGAATTCACATTGGGATTTATGATTATGTCTAGTGACTCCTGGAGGACCCTCTAGACTAAGCCTGCGGCCATAAACGTCCATTCATCTCCTATTAGGACGTACATCAGAGAGTAACTAATGAGAGTGCACACAATCGCCTTCATTACTCACATTAATAGCAGGCATGGATAATATATCATATATCTGTCATAAGGAATAAAATGTTATGTCCTAAAGGGAATCCGTCACGAGAAATCCCCCGATAAATAGGCACCATGCCTTGTAGGGCTAGCACAGCTAAATGTAATGATATCTTTCACTTAACGATCCGTTGCTTCGTTCTGGAGGAAAAAAGTACTTCTAATCCATATGCAAATTAGCAGTTAAGTGCACTGAGGGTGGGTCTAAGTCACTGTGCACTCCTGCTCCTCCTGCCTCCTTTGTTAGCCCCCTCCTTAAAGGGGTTCTCCGGGAATTAAGAAAATGAAAATACTTAAAGGGTTATTCTCATTTTAGACAATGGGGGCATATTGCTAGGATATGCCCCCATTGTCTTATAGGTGCGGGTCCCACCGCTGGGACCCGCATCTATATCCAGAACGGAGCCCCCGAACTGAATGAGGGCGCACTGCGCAGGCGCAGCTGCCCTCCATTCACTTCTATGGGGCCGCCGAAAACAGCCGAACGCTGGCTCGGCTACTTCTGTCAGCTACATAGAAATGAATAGAAGCGGGGGCCGCGCTTACGCGCTGTGCTTCCATTCATTTCTATGAGCGCAGCGGGGAGCTGCGCCTGGTGGTGGCCGGACCCCCGGAAACCCAGGGTCCTCCAGGCGCAGTAATGCGGACACATACGTACAAGGGACCAACACAGATGCCTTCAGCTGCCAAGACCACATGTAACAGGTCAGCCAGTGTCATAGGTACAAAACTGCTGACAGATGCCCTCTAAGACTCGCTCAACAAGTCCTGTGACCGATGTGGAGAGTCAGAATCCGGATGGGGTCTACAATACAAAGATGCACTCCATCCGGATTGTGGACTATGGAGTAGCTTTTATCTTTACAGATAATCCAAGAAAATCATCCTAATCACATAGCATTTTGCCCAGATTCTGCTGCAGGGTGATGTCCACAGAATTCTGTTCACATGTTGTGGACAAATCGCTTTGTTTTTGTAAAAAATTAGACTTGATTACGATGTGTGAATAGACCCTTATACCATAACAGAAACCTTTACTGTATACTGCACAATCACAACATAAACTGAGGCAGGCGGCGGAAAGCAAAGTGCAAGCAATTTTTTTTTCATTTGCAAAGTGACAGTTCTAATCTGATTTGTTGGCAAGAGATTTTACAGAATTTTTGAAAAACAAAAACTAAGCTAAACATAAGACAAGACAAGAGATGTACAGATCATATCACACCCACAGAAACTAAAATAAAATAAAATCACTGGTAAGTAGAAGTCGTCCTTTGGAACAAAGTTGATAAAACTGTAACCAACCATTTATAATTTTTCGTACCCTTCCCTGTTTCTGCGCCACGACACCATCTTGTCACAGGTCTTCACGCTGACATACTTGATAGTGGACAGAACATGACAGAGCAAAAGCACGCTACTTTGACCCCTACAGGCCCCCTTATAATCACATCCAATGAACTGAATTTGTAGAAACATCAGGGGGATGATCAATGGAAACAGCCCCCTCCTTAAAGGGGTTCTCCGGGAATTAAGAAAATGAAAATACTTAAAGGGTTATTCTCATCTTAGACAATGGGGGCATATTGCTAGGATATGCCCCATTGTTTTATAGGTGCGGGTCCCACATCTATATCCAGAACGGAGCCCCCGAACTGAATGAGGGCGCACTGCGCATGTGCAGCCGCCCTCCATTCATTTCTATGGGGCCGCCGAAAATAGCCGAATGCTGGCTCGGCTACTTCTGTCGGCTCCATAGAAATGAATAGGAGCTGTGGCCGCGCTTGCGCGCTGCGCTCCCATTCATTTCTATGAGCGCAGCGGGGAGCTGCGCCTGGTGGTGGCCGGACGCCCGGAAACCTGGGGTCCTCCAGGTGCAGCGGTCCCCGCTCCGTTCTGGATATAGGTGCAGGTCCCAGCGGTGGGACCCGCACCTATAAAACAATGGGGGCATATCCTAGCAATATGCCCCCATTGTCTAAGATGAGAATTACCCTTGTAATATTACTTCATTATAAATATATTCCCAAATACCTTTCATTAGTTATAATGGCTCATTTTGTCTGGGGAGCAATCATTAGGAGAAACAAAATGGCCGCCGTCCTATTAGTCCACACAAAACCTGTCCTAATCACACAGCAAGACAAGTTACTTCACAAGGTAAAGAGCTGCCTCATCCTCCTCTCTGCTCTGCTTGTCAGGGATTATGATCCTGGATACAGCTGATAAGAACTTCAGCTAAATCTCTGTAGGAGATCATGAGCAGATGTGGCTAAGGAGCAGCAGCTCTTGTGTGCAGTCTCCATTACCAGAGTCTGTCTTGTCCGTCCTCTCTGTGCTTCATGTCTCCTCCTGAACTCTATTCTTACAGAGATTCAGCTGCAGATCATATTAAACTGTATTCAGGATCATAATCCCTGATGAGTAGAGCAGAGAGGAGGATGAGGCAGCTCTTTACCTCAGTGTTGTGAAGTAACTTGTCCTCCTGTGTGATTAGGACAGGTTTTGTGTGTACTAATAGGAGAGCGGCCATTTTGTTTCTCCTAATCATTGCTCCCCAGACAAAACGAGCCGTTATAACTAATGAAAGGTATTTGGGAATATATTTATAATAAAGTAATATTTACATATTTTCATTTTCTTAATTCCTGGAGAACCACTTTAATGGATAGAGCCAGGTTCTCACATAGTCATCTCACCAGGCCCTGTCAAAGAAGGAGAGGTAGAAGCTGGCAGGGGAGGCAGGAGGGCAAGGGTGCACAGTGTTGCTTGGACCCACCCTCGGTGCACGTAAAGGGGTTGTCCGGGTTCAGAACTGAACCCAGACATCTCCGTTTTCACCCAGGCAGTCCCTCTGTATTGCACAGGGCAAGGGTTGTATTTTTTATATATTATTTTTTATATATTTTTTTTTATATATATTTTTTTTACACTGCTAGGCAGTGGCTTCCACCTAGCAGTGTTCCCAGTGATGTCACTAGCACTAATGGGCGGGCTTTAGTACTGCCCTAGCCATTTTACAGGCTAGAGCAACGCTAAGGCCCGCCCATTAGTGCCGGTGATGTCACCAGGCTCACTGTTAGGAGGAAGCCTCCGTCTAGCTTACCCATGGAGAGCCCAGTACATCACCAAATCTCCAGATAAAGCCTTTGTCTAAGGGTCCATGAAAAACACGAACCCAACATGGACACCATCCGTCTTTCGCAGACCATTTATAGGAGAGGCTCTGAAAATTAAATTTTCAACTGTGAAGTGTCCGTGGAAAACAGATGTCACACGGACAAAAAAAAACGGAAACACAGACCAAACATGGGATCTTCAAATATTTCATCACGGATGGGTGAGTAAGGTCTAATCCGACAGAATCTGCTCCTTCTCATAACATAACGATATCCCCTGGCATACCTTAAAGAAATGATATCTTGCAAAAGCACCATAATCAGAAATACGAGTGAGGAGAGTCGACAGGTTGGGGCACTTACCTTCCTTCACCGACTGAACAAACACAGGGTTATCACCGCTGACCGTCAACCCAAAGCCATTCTCATCTCTCTGGATGATCACACAGCGCTGAACTAAACCTGTACCGAGAAGAGTCACAGCATTACACAACGAAGGCTGAGGAGCAATACTGGAAGACCAAGCATCAGAAGATAGAAGCTACACGAGAAGCTCCACCACAAAGGACAGGTCAAGACTTGTGAAGTGAATCTGTGGTCAAGACTTCCTGGTAACTGGTCAGTGTTGTGGTCAGGTAGGTGGAACAGACAAAGGTACATAGCGCCTCCACCTCAATAGCAAGCGGTAGTCAGTGGGCTTTAACTGGTTCAGGACCAGGGTCATTTTGGTCTTCACAACCAGACACAGTTTAGCCACTTTTCATAGGCCTGTTTGACAGCTATAAGTTTTATATTTTTGGGGTTAGCGACATTATTTTTTCCCTGTTTTTTAATAGTAATGCAGGTTTCTTTTCATATATATAGTCATAATTTCTTGATGATGATATATTACATGTGCAATTTCAGGAAATGCAGTCTAGACAAGCCAACATCGATTCGAGGAACTTTTCTGGGGTGAATTTTTAAAAAATTTTAATTTTTTTTTTCTTTTATTTTTATACTGCGTTCCTTAAAGGAGTTGACCAGCCTTGGAGAAGACAACCATTGGGGTCCTGGTCTGTGGTCCAAACATAAAAACCCCCACGCGCCTTTCAGTGATCCCATTGCTGCTCCATTTCTGGAACACAGCAGTGATATAGTGTTCAAGGTGCTGTGACTGGCTTCAGCAGTCATGGACCAACCCGCTTACTGGTCCTGCCGAGACTGAAAGAGGGCGGAAACGGAGAAATAGTGGGACATCAGACAGGTGAAGGAGGGTGTTTTTTTTTTTTTATGTTCATGGGCAGGACCCCACGAGTTCTCGGCTCCAAGGCCAGAACTCCTTTTTAAAGGTCAGGCCATTAGGGGACATAATTCTTTTTTTACACTAGATATATATATTAATTATATATTTTTTTTGCCACAGCCCTTGGAAGGACAAAAATACAATTGTATGGAATTATCAATTTTGTCGGATCATTTTCCATTTTGTGCAAATCTAGTGTGCTTTTACTTAAAGCCGCGCCATAAAAAAATACTACGGTGCTTGCTCACACTGTCACACTGAACATGATGTCCGATCTGGAGGCAGTGTGTTATAGAGCAGGAGGAGCTGAGCAGATTGTTATATAGGCAGATGGGAAAAGTGGGCCTCCAGTGGGCGGTCTTATCAGTGACTGACATTTATATGGGCAGCATGGTGGCTCAGTGGTTAGCACTGTTGACTTGAAGAGCTGGGATCCTGGGTTTGAATACGACCAAGGATGACATCTGCATGGAGTTTGTATGTCCCCCCATGTTTGTGTGGGTTTCCTCCGCGTACTGCCATGCCTTCTGCACTTTGACTGACAGGACCGGGCAGGCGTCATTGTGTTTTCACCGCCTGGCCTTGTCAAAGTGCCGATGGTGCAGTAGCTGCATAGAGAGCAGAGCCTCTAGGTGTAATGGTAACGCCGCCGTTGCTCCTAGAGGCTCATTTGTATATAATAAAACATCATTTTTCTCAGTAATGCGGACACATACGTACATGGGACCAACAAAGATGCCTTCCGCTGCCAAGACCACATGTAACAGGTCAGCCAGTGTCATAGGTACAAAACTGCTGACAGATGCCCTCTAAGACTCGCTCAACAAGTCCTGTGACC
The DNA here is from genome assembly GCA_900303285.1 of Rhinella marina. Taxonomy (NCBI): domain Eukaryota; kingdom Metazoa; phylum Chordata; class Amphibia; order Anura; family Bufonidae; genus Rhinella; species Rhinella marina. The sequence goes on from ONZH01028668.1 coordinate 710,435, forward strand.
GATGTGAAGAGTCAGAATCCGGATGGGGTCTACAATACAAAGATGCACTCCATCCGGATTGTGGACTATGGAGTAGCTTTTATCTTTACAGATAATCCAAGAAAATCATCCTAATCACATAGCATTTTGCCCAGATTCTGCTGCAGGGTGATGTCCACAGAATTCTGTTCACATGTTGTGGACAAATCGCTTTGTTTTTGTAAAAAATTAGACTTGATCACGATGTGTGAATAGACCCTTATACCATAACAGAAACCTTTACTGTATACTGCACAATCACAACATAAACTGAGGCAGGCGGCGGAAAGCAAAGTGCAAGCAATTTTTTTTTTCATTTGCAAAGTGACAGTTCTAATCTGATTTGTTGGCAAGAGATTTTACAGAATTTTTGAAAAACAAAAACTAAGCTAAACATAAGACAATACAAGAGATGTACAGATCATATCACACCCACAGAAATAAAAATAAAATAAAATAAAATCACTGGTAAGTAGAAGTCGTCCTTTGGAACAAAGTTGATAAAACTGTAACCAACCATTTATAATTTTTCGTACCCTTCCCTGTTTCTGCGCCATGACACCATCTTGTCACAGGTCTTCACGCTGACATACTTGATAGTGGACAGAACATGACAGAGCAAAAGCACTCTACTTTGACCCCTACAGGCCCCCTTATAATCACGTCCAATGAACTGAATTTGTAGAAACATCAGGGGGATGATCAATGGAAACTAAAGATGTCTCAACTCAACATTGTGGGCAGTCATGTGACCACTGCAGCCAATCATAGGCCTCTTCGTTACACTGCTGAGGTTAGTGATTGGCTGCAGTGGTCATGTGTTGTAGACGTGACGTCACTGCTGAAACCGGGTATGGTGTCCCATGTGTTGTCCAACATTATAAATTTTAGGATTTGCCTGCAGATTTTTTGTATTCAAAGGCTATGTACACTTTCAGGGCATTTTTTTACTGATTGATTATTTTACTCATTTTAGGCTAAAAATCACTTTTTCAAGTGAACTGTTCTGCCACAAAGGGTAAACTTTTTTTTTTTTTTAGCTGTGTGAATTGTACTTTTTACTTTCACTTTGTGCTGGTCATCTAAATAGACCTCATCTCTACATTACTTAAAGGTCATAAACACTTATTTAAAGGCTATGTACACCTTTGGGGCACTTTTTATTATAGCATTATAACATTTTGAGCTAAAAATCATTTTTGCAATTGGTCTTTATTAAAAATATCAAGCCCTTTTTTCTGTAAATAGCGGAGATGCTGTATAGCAAGCCTGTGGATTTTCTCTTTTCCGTCATTTGGGGAGCTGACAGGCTCCTTATCTCTGCTCTCTGACATTATAAACATTCACTATAGCTCAGTTCTTGTTCTACTGATAAGAATGTGGCTTAAAGGGAACCTGTCATCTCCGAAACACCCCCTGAACTAGAGTAAGCGGTGTATAGTGTAAGTGATGCTGAATCCGAATATGTAATTTTTATCTTCATACTCACTTCCATTGTGACACTGTGCTCCCACAAACCAGCAGTAAAATACATTGAGAGGACTCTTCTTTGAGTCCTCTCCATTATGTGAGTGAGCACTGGAGTCCAGTGAGTGCATTTTACTGCAGGTTTGTGGGAGCACAGCGTCAGAATGGAAGTGAGTATGAAGATAAAAATGACATATTCGGATTCAGCATCACTTACACTATACACCGCTTACTCTAGTTCAGGGGGTGTTTCGGAGATGACAGGTTCCCTTTAACCACTTCAAGACCAGGCCTAATTTTGAAAATCTGACATGTGTCACTTCATGTGGTAATAACTTTGGAACGCTTTTACTTATCCAAGCCATTCAGAGATTGTTTTCTCATGACACATTGTACTTCATGTTAATGGTAAATTTGAGTCAATATGTTTTACCTTTATTTATAAAAAAATCAAAATTTACTGAAAATTTTGAAAAAAAAAAAATCACAATTTTTTAAATATGAATTTCTCTGCTTTTAAGTTGCATAGGGATATCTAATAAAATTGTTATTAATGAACATTCACCATATGTCCACTTTATGTTGGCATAATTTTGGAAATGTAATTTTATTTTTTTAGGACGTTAGAAGGCTTCAAATTTTAAATGTAATTTTTAAGATTTTCATGAAAATTTCCAATAGTTAATTTTAAAGGACCTTTGTAGTTCTAAAATGACTTTGAGGGGCTTAAATAATAGAAACCTCCCATAAATGAACATATTTTAGAAACTACAGCCCCCAATGTAATCAAAACTGATTTTACAAAGTTTGTTAACCCTTTATATTTCCCACAAGAATCAAAAAAGAAGGAAGGTGAAATTTAAAATATATTTTTTTTTTCCGCAGATTTTCAATTTTTAATTCATTTTTCCCATAAGATAGCAAGGGTAAACCGCAAATCAAACTTGAATATTTATTTTCCTGATTCTGAAGTTTGCAAAAACACCCCATATGTGGTTGTAAACTGCTCTGTGACCGGCAGTAATGAGAGGCAGATAGTACAAGCATTTGTGATCGCTTTGACAGCTTGTCAGAGTGGTCAAAAGCCTGGAGGCCAGGAAAAAAGGTCTCAGGTTAAAGCTCCATGTTCTTGGCTGTCAGGAGGCAGCTGAGTCATGAAGCTTCTATGTACAGGTGCTGCACACAGGGGGCAAAGCTGAAGGACGTTTATAGTCAATGGGCAGACTTGAAGTGGTTAAATAAGTGTTTATGACCTCTCAGTAGTTTAGAGACAAAACTTATTAGATGACCGGCACAAAATGAAAGTGAAAATACTAGTCACACAGTTAGAACAACCATTAACCCTTTGTGACAGAATATATTTAAAATGAGTACAATGCAATTAAAAAAATTGCACAAAGGTGCACATAGCATTTAAATAGTCTAGATACAGATCTGACTGCTTTTCTTGTGCAACTGTATCCCTAAACAATATACAGAACTTCTGAATGTACTGTACTGCGGCGCTCTTCATCCCATGGCCCTCCCCCAGCACATCCTGATGGCCCCGGGTCACTGCTGTTCTAAAATGTAAGAAGCTCTCGACAACGAGCTCCAGATAACTGGATCCGGAGGATGTGATATTTCCAGTTCCATAATTCTGCTAAAACTGAAATGAGAATCAGCTGTCATGTAAAAGAAGCCGAACAACACTCCAATAATAAGATTATGATCAAGCCACACTGAGCGACTTTAAAGGGGTTCTCCGGGAATTAAAGGGTTTCTGTCACCAGTTTTGGGCATATAAAACAGGATGCCCCCGTTTTTGTAAAAAATAAACTTTTGTGATATGCAAATGAACCTTACTAGGTGCAAGGGGCGGTAACCCTGCACCTAGTAGCGCCGTTTCCCTACCTTTATTCACGCCCCCTTGCTTGTGATGGACAGGGCCAGGCTGCTTGCTCTATCTGCTGCCGGCCCTGTCAGCGCTGCAAATCCTGTGCCTGCGCCGTGGGGCCTTCATTCGGCACAGGCGCAGTGAGTGCCGCTGGCTTCCTGACTGCGCCGATGACGTCACACTACACACGGAAGAGAAGGCGGCGAAGGCGCAGTGAGGAAGCCAGGAGCCCGTCAGCCAGCGGCACTCACTGCGCCTGCGCCGAATGAAGGCGGCACGGTGCAGGCGCGGGATTTGCAGCACGGACAGGGCCGGCAGCAGATAGAGCGAGCTGCCTGGCCCTGTCCATCACAAGAAAGGGGACGTGAATAAAGGTAGGGAAACGGCGCTACTAGGTGCAGGGTTACCGCCCCTTGCATTTAGTAAGGGTCATTTGCATATCACAAAAGTTTATTTTTTACAAAAACGGGGGCACCAGTAAAAAAATGATTAACAGATTGGGCATCAGGTGACATTTGCACATTGCAAATGTCATCCTGTTTTATATGCCCAAAACTGGTGAGAGAATCCCTTTAAGAAAATGAAAATACGTAAATATTACTTTATTATAAATATATTCCCAAACACCTTTCATTAGTTATAATGGCTAGTATTGTCTGGGGAGCAATCATTAGGAGAAACAAAATGGCCGCCGTCCTATTAGTACACATAAAACCCGTCCTAATCACACAGCAGGACAAGTTACTTCACAACACTGAGGTAAAGAGTTTTGGTCGCTTCACCTCCACCAAAAATTTGAATAAAAAGTAGTCAAAAAGTCATACACACTGCAAAATAGTATCAATGAAAAGTATAGATCACAGAGTAAAAAAAATGAGCCCTCACACAGCTTCGTACAAATAACTACAAAAAAGGTTCAAGGTTTTTATATTTTTTCAGTATTAAAAACAGCAAGAAAAACTAGACAAATGTGGTATCGCTGTAATGGTACTGACCCAGAGACTAAAGGGAAGAGGTCAGTTTTACCCCATAGGGAACGCCGTAAAAACAAACCCCATAAAACTGTGGCAGAATTAAGGGTTTTTTTTCCCCAAGTCTACCCCATCTGGAATTTCTTTCCAGCTTCCCACTACATCATGAGTAAACTGGATTGAAGGTCCAGTGGTCTCCTCAGTCATGTCTTAGGATCCATTCACACGTCCACAAATTGGCCGGTCCTGTGATAGAAATGCCTATTCTTGTCTGTGGCTGCGGACAAGAATTGGGACATGCTCTATCTTTTTCGCGGGGCCGCGGAAAGGAACTACGGATGCGGACAGCAAACGGTGTGTTGTCCACATCTTTTTCAGCCCCATTGAAATGAATGGGTCCGCACCGTTCCGCAAAATTGGAGAACGGATGCGGACCCATTCATACGGACGTGTGAACGGACCCCTAGGCCTCATACACATGACCGTAGCGCCTGTCTCTATCCCATCCGCATTTCATTGGGGCCACAAAAGATGCGGACAACACACACTGTAAGTCCGTTCCGAGGACCCGCAAATAAGTTAGAACATGTCCTAGTCTTGTCTATTCATTTTGTGGACAAGGACATTTCTACAGAAGTTAAAAAATTAATGGCGGCATGCACTCAGCTGGGATCTGTAATTTGTGGACGGCAAAATACTTTCGGTCATGTGCATGAGCCCAGTAAATTACCGCTGAGATGCCAGGACACCTCCTGTCAGGAGTGCCAGGTGCCGCTGTCGCCATATTTGTTGGGGTGTAGCGGGATCTCCACCGGTCCCCATTATGGTGAAGGGGCGGGTGGCCATTCAGGCAACGTACAGAAATGCTGGATCCAGAGTTACCCGCTGGAACAGCCTGCCTGATCGATTTACTGCTACTGTGATACTACCCTAAGATGACAACTCTGAAGGCTATAAACCCACATTTGGATAATTTAAAGCGGACCTAACCTTTCAACAAACTTTGCATTAATCAATAGTACAATGTGTACATGAGGAATAACATTACATTTGGCCACTATATTGTATTTTTTTTTTTTAAAGCATTTTTCCCCATGCATGCCGATTATCTAGTTTGCAGATCTCTCAGAAGTAGAGGAGAATCTGCTTCCTAACCTTCTCTTACTCACTCAGAAGACGACTAAGGATCATGGAAGACATCACAAGAGTGCTACTGACCTGTATCGTTGTGAATATAGCACTAGGGATAAACTTACTATTTAGCTGTGACTGTCTGTTCTGTCTCAATCAGCTCCGGCTCACTCCTCCCTCCTCCCCTCACTCTATGGACTTGTACTGACATGTTAGATCCTTCTGTGGAGCGGATCTGTCCTGAACTGATTTAAAGGGCATTTGTCAGCAGATTTGTACCTATGAAACTGTCTGACCTGTTGCATGAGAAAAATGACTTTTTAATTTATGCAAATGAGTCTCTACGAGCAACAGGGCGTTGTTGTTACAACTAGAGGCTCTGCTCTCTTCTCTCTATTTTCCTGGTCCTGTCAATCAAAATGGAGTGGGCGCATCAGTTGCAGAGAGAGCAGAGCCTCTAGGTGTAATGGTAACGCCCCCGTTGCTCCTAGAAGTTTATTTGCATACATTAAAACTTCATTTTCCTCAGCAATGCCGCACATATCAACATGAGACCAACACAGATGTCTTCAGCTGCCAAGTGCTCATGTAACAGGTCAGCCAGTGTCATAGGGACAAATATAATGACAGATGCACTTTAAAGGGAACCTGTCACATTAAATATGGTTTCTGCAGACAGCATGCTATAGAGGAGGAGGAGTGGAGCAGATAGATATATAGATTTATGGGAAAATATTGGTTAAAATTTATTATACTTCTTTATACGTTTAAATTCCTGCTCATTTTTGGCTTTGAAGTGTAGGAGGCGGCCCTATCAGTAACTTACAGCCTGCCCTCTATGACTGTGTATACAGAGAGAGCTGTCAATCATTGATGGCTCCGCCTCCTGGACGTCACAGCCCAGAATGAGCAGAAATTTAAACGTATAAATTATAAGTTTTAATGAATCTTTTCCCATAAAACTATACATCAATTTGCTCATCTCTTCCTGCTCTATAGCATACTGCCTGCAGATTACATTGAATTTTCAGGACAAGGGATCCCTTTAAAGGGAATGTGTCATCAAAAATTTTATCTGCCAGTTAAAACCAGATAGTGACATCTCCTTTTTCTAATCTGTTTTTATTTTGTGATTGTAGTTTTTTTTTTTTTTTTTAATTTCCTGAACATGATTATGGGGTCGGCCATCTTGTCTGATCTGTTCTTAACAGCATTTAGAAAATTACTTTACGGCTGCTCCATGGGCCATAGACACAATGGACAGGAGGATACCTCATTAAGTTCTATGGGAGAGTTTTCTGGGCATGCTCTGTGCCCTGTGCAGAGGTCAGTGTACAAGGACAAAATAGAAAAGATCTGACAATCACCAATTGTTAGTGATCAATTCTGTCTTATCTGTACAACGAGGTGGTATCATTACAGGCAGTATTAGAATGACAGATAAGCAGATAACTGCAGTAAAGTGATCTCTACAGACCAAGAAGTAGCGTCAATTATTAGACATAGGCCAGTGCAAGAACTGCAGGATTTTTGGTTGTAGTATTAATGTAAAAAGTGACATAGAAAATTAAAAATAAAAAATTATTTAAAAATAAAAAAGGGATTTAAACAGCAGGTCATTTTCTGATGACACATTCCCTTTAAGACATTTTTTAAACTGAAAAGCAAGTAGCAAGAAGGGAAGGAAAGATAAACATCTGATAAGAGGATGTCTAGACACTTCTCGCTGATAAGACATATTATAAAGTTTATTATGGTCGCTCGTACTACTGATTTATGCGAAGTTGTGTGAAAGGTTAGTGATCACATAAGGACTTCAAAATGGAAATGTCCACCTTTGAAATTAAGTTATAATCCTAATGCATTTATAATTAAAAAACACAGTTGGAAAATAGTCCTCATTAGAAATAACGTACAGTTTTAGTGTCTACGGCTTCTATGCAGACTGATGTGTCTCTATGGTAACAGACTACAAATAAACCATGTTGAGTCTGCTCCTGCTGCAATACTCCCATCTGTCCCTTTCAATTATTAAAGGGGTTCTCTCACTTCAGCAAATAGCATTTTTAGCATGTAGAGGAAGTTAATACAAGGCACTTACTATGTATTGTTATTATCCATATTGCCTCCTTTGCTGGCTGGATTCATTTTTCCATCACATTATCATAATCATCTCGTTGTCATGGTTACGACCATCCTGCAATCCAGCAGCGGTGGCCGTGCTTGCACACTATAGAAAAAAAGTGCCGGCCTCTCTGGTGGCCGGGACCATAGGAGGGAACATAGGCTGGTGCTTCTTCCTATAATGTGTAAGCACAGCCACCAATGCTGGATTGCAGGATGGTCGTAACCATGACAACAAGATGATTATGTTAATGTGATGGAAAAATGAATCCAGCCAGCAAAGGAGACAATATGGCTAATCACAGTACATTAGTAAGTGCCTTGTAATAACTTCCTCTACATAATAAATGCTATTTGCTTTATGATACAAGAAATAGGGACAGATAGGTGGACTGCATGATCGGACAACAAGCTGTAGAGAAAAAGATATTAAGATCATTTGGAAGGTTTCTTTATTTTTTATATTCAATATATCAGGCCAATAAAATATGGTGGGTTTTCTGAGAATTAAACAGGTTCTCCAGGAAGAAGGACATTTTAGCAAGTGCCCACAGCCTGCCTCCTAAAGTTGAAGATTAATACTTACCGGCTCCCCACAGTCTCTGGGGTGTCCATGTCCTGGTTCTGCAGTGTTGACATAGGGCGCAGCATGGGCATGGTCATAAGCAACACAACGCTGCTGAAGCCAGTCATTGGCTGCAGCAGAGCACGTGACCAAGTCCATTCAACGCTGGATGTAAAAACTGCAAGGACCAGAATATGGACACAGCAAGGGTAGCGTTGAGGACTGGAGTGGTGAGGAGAAGGTAAGTATGAATCTTCAGCTTAGGGAAAAAGGCTGTAGGCACTTGTCTTCATTCCTGGAGAACCCCTTTAAATATTGATGACCTATCCTCAGGATAGGGCATCATTTCAATAGGAGCTGCAGTACCCCAGCACAGACACTACACAGCGAATTGAACCTTCTGCTTCTGGCTCTATTCACTGTATAGTCTTTGGTGCCGGTGGCTTCCAGAAAGAGCTGATCAGTAGAGGTGCGGGAACTCAGATAGCCTTGGATCACCTATCCGGATGACAGGCCATCAATATCTAAGTCCCTGTCATCGATCGGCTGACAAGCAAGCTCGTTTTCCAGTGATTGCATTTCTTATACAGACATAAAAATCATCAACTGTCGGCAGCACATTCCAACATCTAAAGAGGGGATGTGCCCCCGACAACAGGAAAACTATACAGGGATGAATGATCGTACTAACGATCATTCATCCCCATATAATATGATGATTGCTCCATTTAAACATACTAAATGAGCGCCAATTGACATGCTATATCGGGGATGCTCAACCTGCAGCCCTCCAGCTGTTGCAAAACTACAACTCCCAGCATGCCCTAATAGTTGTAGGCTGTCCAGGCATGCTGGGAGTTGTAGATTTGCAACAGCTGGAGGGCCACAGGTTGAGCATCCCTGTGCTATATCGTCGATCAGCACTCATTTACGTCAGATTATCCGACTGTTTATAAGAGCCCTAAAGTCGATCCACAGCAATTAGTCGAGACAGTACTGAGCAGGTTGACAGTAATATCAATACCACAGCTAAACACTACGAGCAGCTTTAAAGATCACATAAAGGAAAACAATAATCACCGATATTTAGAGAGGGCCCGTTCCCCTCGCCTGACTTGTCTGTTAACAATTGTGGAGCATCTTTTCTTAGAACTCTTTGTTGCGCCCTTCCTCTGTTGTTCCCACTAGAAATGGAAACATAAATGAACAACTCCTACAGAATTTTCATTTTATGGAGACTGCAGACTGCAACTTGGGGGAGGGTTGGTCGGTGATTGATTTAAAATGGCTGCCAGCAACCTGTCCTAGTATATGAGCAGGACTGGTTGCTACCACTTGCAGAGCTACCTAGGGGGGGCTGAGGGGGTGGAGCCTCACTACACAATGCACTGCTCCCTAACTGACTTGATGATGCGATCCGCCTATGATATTCCATCGACTGAGCAGCCCAACAGGAACGCTCAACAATATGTAGTATATGCAAGTGCCTGAGCGTAGTGTGTAGCAAGACCCCGCTCCCTCAACTTTCTTGGCAGCTCTGCCAGTGGAGGAATCCAGTCCTGCTCACATTCTAGGACAGGTTGCTGGTGGCCATATTAAATTATTCCTCGAGAACCTCTTTATGGAGGCCAGCTCCATGGGAAAGTACAAAGAGGTATCCCCTGGGAATGAGAACCGTCAACTAGTGCAAACTTTTGGAAGTGACTTCCTAAGAGTCAAAATCTGACTTTTGAACAAGCCTTGGAACATTACAAGGAAAAATAGTCAAGTCAAAGTGTTTTTCCGTGGTGTTTGCCTCTCATCAGTACGGGGCAGGATTCTGGCTGGCTGAGTGAGATAACTTGGACGCAGTGTATGGAAAGTCCTGGCTCTCCTTAAAGGGGTTCTCCGGGAATTAACAAAATGAAAGTACTTAAATATTAGTTTATTATAAATATATTCCCAAATACCTTTCATTAGTTATGATGCCTCGTTTTGTCTAGGGAGCAATCATCAGGAGAAATAAAATGGCCGCCGTCCTATTAGTTCACACAAAACCTGTCCTAATTACACAGGAGGACAAGTTACTTCACAACACTGAGGTAAAGAGCTGCCTCATCCTCCTCTCTGCTCTGCTTGTCAGGGATTATGATCCTGAATACAGATGATAAGATCTTCAGCTGAATCTCTGTAGGAATGGAGTCCATCAGGAGACATGAAGTACAGAGAGGACGGACAGGACAGACTGTGGCAATGGAGACTGCATACAAGAGCTGCTGCTCATTAGCCACACCTCACCCTCCTCTCATGTCTCCTCATCTTCTCCATTCCCACAGAGATTCACTTGTATTCAGGATCATAATCCATGACAAGCAGAGCAGAGAGGAGGATGAGGCAGCTCTTTACCTCAGTGTTGTGAAGTAACTTGTCCTCCTGTGTGATTAGGACAGGTTTTGTATGTACTAATAGGACAGCGGCCATTTTATTTCTCCTAATGATTGCTCCCCAGACAAAACGAGCTATTATAACTAATGAAAGGTATTTGTTAATATATTTATTATAAAATAATATTTAAGTATTTTCATTTTTTTTAATTCCAGGAGAACCCCTTTAAGGAGACCATCTATGTATGGGGTCTCAGTGGCAGAGGTATCTCAAAGAGGAATTGGGGTGTCTCGCTAACGCCACCTTTTGGAAGTGTCTCCCTATGAGATAAAGTCTGACTTTGGACAAGGGGGAATACAAGAACTTACTGAAACAGACATGTCAGGCGTGGTAACAGGTCCTCTTTAAAGTAATGATTCCATGAAAGCCCAGTGAAAGCCGTACCAGAAAGCAGGCAGCATAGCCGTGTTCATAACACCACACAAAGCAGATTACAGAGGAGCATGCTTTGAAGTTTTAGGCTGCAGAAAAAAATAAAGGCACCCGGAGCCAACCCTATAGCTAAGGAATGCCATGCAAACGAAGGAGAGAATCAGAGAGAAAGCAATGGACGTGCTGGTGGCACTCTGGCAGCGTGGGCTTACCATAGGTCTCCTGTCTACTCTCATCCCAAGTAGACTTTGTCTTCCTGGACGAACTCTCTGCACAACAGTGGAAGAGAGAAGGAGAGATGAAGATGCAAGGAGAACACCAGGGGAACGTCACAAATATATCGATTCACTGCAATGTCAAGAAATGTTCACAATTGGGACCATCAAGTCAAGAATCTTCCAGGAGTAGTGAAGGAAATACGAAGCCACATAACATGGGAGGTTACATGTAACTGAAGATAACTGTCCTCCTACATGTCCGGTGCCACAGATCACTACAAGGAGGCACTTATTACAGATATGCTTAGATTATCCAGTGAGCTCAGCTCCAAATACTATAGCTATGTTCCATGCCATCCATAGAGTGCAGACTGCCTGGGTATAAGTGTTCAGGAATATACCTACCTTCTTCAACAATATGAGGTCTGCCTACTGGCAAATCCTTCTCCCATCACCCCTCTTGAACTGGCAAAACTTCAGGCACGTTCACATAGCAGATTACTACTAGGATTTCGGTGCGTATTCCGTACAAATCCACATAAGAATCCATTCAAAATCTGACAACCGCACTAAGTCATGGGTAGTCAGGAGGATTAGCCATATTGAGCAGACCCACGGCATATACAATTAAAAAACTGCGGCAAAAATCGAAGGATCAACCTCAGACTAGGCCTAAGCCTATTAAATTTGTGGACAAAGACGGCTTATGGGAATTTCAACCAGTAACAGCTATCCATTGGATAGGTGGTACATGAGACATTGGATTGGGCGAGTCTCCCTGCTGTGTATCCTGAAGATGGGACCCCCCCCCCCCCCCATCCCAGCAATTAAATGCAATCTATGGGAAAAGCTATCAGCAAGTGTTCAGTTTCCCTGCAGCGCCACCACAGGGGAAAATAAGAATTACATGATGTTCAACAAACCAATAGACTGTGTGGGTTATGCACAGACATGAGAGAGAGCGAGTGAGTGAGAAAGAGAGAGAGGTCTAGACAACCCCTTTACTGCCAAAGGATTAAAATTCTGTGGTGCAAGCTGTATGGTTCCAGATCAAAATGACAGCAACAGAGGAGAAATCACTGCTAGAAATCAAGTCGGGAATACTCACGGTTAAAACCTGTTTTTACTTTCACTTTCAGCTGCATTAACAGCACCCTGAATTCTATCAGTGATATGTTTCTCTGTAACGTATTGCGGTATTGTCTGAAAGCTTGGAATGTCAGCTTTCAAACAAGACCAAGTTGCATGTTTCTAGCTGCTACCATTCAGGAGATAGCAGCATCTAAAGCAGCCCTCCCCCCTCCAGTTAGCTACTTTTCCCATTGCTGGAGCTGGACTCAAAACAGTTAGGGGGTTAAACACCCAGCGAATCCCTTTAAGATCTTAGGGGGTCATTTATTAAGACTGGAGTTTTAGACGCTGGTTTTAATAAGCGCTGGATCCGCAGAAGTTATGTAGAGGAGCCAGCAGAAGCTTCCTTGCCGACTTAAATTTAGACCATTTTCTATGACTAAAACAGGCGTAGAAAATAAGTGAGACGGGCCTGCCGGAATGTCTCCTTCCCAGTCACGCCCACTATTTTAGACATCGCGTGAGTGGCACAAATAACCTTTCCTAAGCAATGTGCACCAGAAATACGCCTAATATACGCGTATTTCTAAGGCTACTTTCACACTAGCGGCAGCACGGATCCGGCGGGTGAAGGGTCCCGCCGGATCCGTCCCACCGCAGATGCACGTGTGGGGCCAGAACCGCACTCCAGCCCCACACGTGTCAGACACTGTCTCACCTGTCCCAGCAGCTCCGGACACCACAGGAGGAGGAAGACGACGCGCACAATGGAAGGGAAGATTTCCCACAGCGCCCCCTGCTGGAGGAAGGAGGGAGCTGTGGGAAAAGTGCAGGGTGACGGATCACTCATGAACTCCATTGAAAGTCAATGGAGGACGGATCCGTTTACTGAGTGTGTGACACCGAACGGATCCGTCCACATTGCCTTGCATTGGGGGTCATTCCGGATCCGTCTTGGTGCGGATGCCCAAACCAGAGAGCAAACCGCAGCATGTTGCGGTTTGCTCTCCGTTCTGGAGACGGAACGGAATGCTTTCAGGAGCGCTCCGTTGTCTTCAGTTCAGTTTTGTCCCCATTGACAATGAATGGGGACAAAACTGAAGCGTTTTATTCCGGTATTGAGCCCCTATGACGGAACTCAATACCGGAATTATAAAACACTAGTGTGAAAGTAGCCTAATAGTAAATGACCCCCTTAGTTTCAGCAGCAATTGGGGAAAGCAATCTTGATACATTATAGTATTGCTTTATCTGAGCTAATCTAGAATATAAATCTACTATTGGAATTACAGAAGGATTTGAGACTGATTTCGATTATGCACGGAGCAGCCAAGAAAGACGTAGCGGTCAGCAGAATACAGACCAGTTTATGACTGATGGCTGGGAACACCCCCGCATTATGTCGCATCAAAAATATCGATTTTCTTGTGGCTGACCTCCTGCATCACTCAAATTCTGTGTAAGTAGTATATATTACAGAACGGCTCATAATGTAATTCTGTAATGCACAAGCGTGGCTTCAGTAATCCTAACGCTTTCCCTTACATATCGTAATAATCTGTTTTCTGCAGGATGTGGACGAAGGTTTACGTAAAGGAACTCATTTTATACACATGAAATAGGTAAGCACAGATAACACTGCCCCCACCATTTCAGCTTATGGCATTTTTTGTGTGTTTCTGAAACAAACATTCAAGTAAAAATCCTGCAGAGGACACAGGAGATAATCTCCAGCATGGGGCGGGGCTTAGACAGTTCAGAGCGGGGAGGCTCCTGCTGCAGCCACTCGTCTTAAAGGGGCTGTGTCACTACAGCAAATGGCATTTATCATGTAGAGAACGTTAATACAAGACACTTACTAATGTTCTGTGATTGTCCATATTGCCTTCTTTGCTGGCTGGATTCATTTTTCCATCACATTATACACTGCTCATTTCCATGGTTAAGACCACCCTGCAATCCAGCAACAGTGGCCAAGTTTGCACAGCGTAGAAAAAAAAAAAAAAGTGCTGGCCTCTCTGGTGGGAGTTCACACAGGCTGGTGCTTTTTTTCTATAGTGTGCAAGCACGACCACCGCTGATGGATTGCAGGGTGGTCATAACCATGGAAACGAGCAGTATATAATGTGATGGAAAAATGAATCCAGCCAGCAAAGGGGGCAATATGGACAATCACAATACATTAGTCATTTCAGCCATTTGCTGAAGTGAGAAAACCGGTTTCAGGACTGACACAGGGCAGTGAGGAGGAGGTGAAGGGACATGGCTGAGCTCTAGTTTTCAATATACAGTTCTCACTTTAAATTGTAATGGGAGATAAAGTAGGATCAAAGGAAAAGAAGAAGTGCCCAGAATTTTTTGTGTGTATTTTTTACATTTATTTAAAGAAGAACTCCCGACAAAAATTTTATTCCATGTCCTGCTAGAAATGTACATGATATAATCTGTAGTGAATGTAATTTTCTTACCAGTGTCTGAATTTCTGACTTATATCATTCTGAAGTTTCTTATCTGTGTCATGTGACCAGCAATTAGACCCACCAACTCACACAGACTTATGTGTGGACAGGAAGTCTAATTCTCTATGTATTCCTATGAGACTGAAAGTGAGGCTCCCATAGGAATGAATAGAGCAGTTACTGGCTTCCTGTCCTGGGTCAGTTGGAGGTCAGGGAGTTGGTCACATGACCCAGCTACAATAAGAAGAGAGGTTTTTACTCGCAGAAACAGTCACTGATAAGAAAATGACATTCACTACAGATTATATCATGCACCTTTCTAACAGGTCAGAGAATAAACATTTTTGCAGGAGTTCTTTAACGGGGTTCTCCAGACAAAAAATTACTTAGACAGCAATTCAGTTATAATATATTATAGAACAAAAGAAGTCACACTCACCTCACCGATCCCACGCTACTTCTGATGCTTCCTGGGCCTCCGCCGGTCTCTAGTTCCTGCTCCGTCTCAACACAGAGGTGTGAAGGCTGCAGCCAATCACTATTTAAAAGGTCTCAATAGTACGCTATTTTTTGTGGAAAGGGGGCGGATCGCAGTCCACCAATTTCATCATCAGATATTTGGAAAAACAGCTGGCTACAACATCATGTTAAACCAAAGCCGGTCCACTGATCCACTGATCGCCCCTGGTCCACCTTCACTAAACCCCAGGGATCAGCTACAGCTGCCCATACACACATTCCATTACATGCCACTAAAAGGAATGGGCGGTTATAACGACTGCAGAAGATTAACAGGTCATGTCCGGTAGAGCAAGAGACCCAGAGACATCACCATGATGTCCAAATGTTCTATTGAGTCATTCCGGACAAGGTCATAATGAGAGAGAAGATGTGACCTACCTGTAGCATCAAAATCATGAGATAAGAAGTCGTGGGTCGAGCTGACGCTCCGCTCCACCTTCTGCCTCCTGTCAGCCGATACGTCACTGCTCAGAATGCTCCCATGCCTGGAAAAAAAGAAGAAGTGAGAAGGGGATATATCCGGGTTTAACTTTGTCTAGCTGGGTGAGTCGTACTTTCACTTTGTGCTGCTCATCTAATAACCCTTATCACTAAAAGGCCATAAACACTTATTTAAAGAAGAACTCCCAACAAAAATTTTATTCCATGTCCTGCTAGAAATGTACATGATATAATCTGTAGTGAATGTCATTTTCTTACCAGTGTCTGAATTTTTGACTTATATCATCCTGAAGTTTCTTATCTGTGTCATGTGACCAGCAATTAGACCCACCAACTCACACAGAGACTTATGTGTGGACAGGAAGTTTAATTCTCTATGTATTCCTATGAGACTGAAAGTGAGGCTCCTATAGGAATGAATAGAGCAGTTACTGGCTTTCTGTCCTGGGTCAGTTGGAGGTCAGGGAGTTGGTCACATGACCCAGCTACAATAAGAAGAGAGGTTTTTACTCACAGAAACAGTCACTGATAAGAAAATGACAATCACTATAGATTATATCATGCACCTTTCTAACAGGTCAGAGAATAAAAATTTTTGCAGGAGTGCTTCTTTAAGCCACATTCTTATCAGTAAGATAGTGTTAGGTCAGAGATAAGGAGCCGTCAGCTCAGCTGCCTGATGGAACAGTAAAAATACAGATCCTGATACTAGGGAATCTGAAGTCTGTACAGAGAAAGGAGCTCAAAATTTATAATAAAGACCATCTAAAAAAAAAATAAAAAGGTTCTTAGCTCAAAATGAATACAATGTAATATTTTTTTTAATGCCCCAAAGGTGTACTTAGCCTTTAAGGCCCCTTTACAGTGGTCAAGCATTGGCCAGATAATTGCTAACAAGCATTGTTAGGAACACTCGTTAGTGATTATCCGCCGGTGAAAAGGTGCCGCCGATAACCCAGTCATCTAAATCATCATTTGCCGGCAGCAGAGTTCTGTTCAGACAACACCATCTGCTGCCGGCAAGCAATGATTTAGGGGTTATCGGCGGCACCTTTACACCGGCGGATAATCACTAACGAGTGTTCCTAACAATGCTTGTTAGCAATTATCTGGCCAATGCTCGACCACTGTAAAGGGAACTTAAAGGCAAACAATGATTCTGTATGGGGACGAGTAATGGCATTAGCGATTGCTCCTCCCTATCCTGTGCCCGAGACTGCGAGACTCCGACTGCGGCATGTAAATGCAGAAGTCTACTCCACTAACGAGGAAGGGAGGAAAACTTTCTTTCCAACAATTGTCTGCTGAACTGTGCAGTGTAAAGGAGCCTTCAGCTATAGTGCGCTGCCACTCTGGTGGCAGTAGTGATGACAACATCTCACCACTGCAGCCAATCAATGGCCTCAGTCCACCACCACTGATTGGCTGCAATGGTCATATGTGTCAATGTGGGGTAATTTTCAGCCTAGATGTCCATGGGAGGGCAAAAAAACCCGGACACATGGGTGAGTCTTGCAGCCAGGTAAACCAAGCCGGGTGGGGATAACTGAGGCGATGGCCCGCTGGATCTAACAGGTGGGAAGTCATGTTGGTATTTTTTTACGGCATGCCCCACCATTGCCAGCTTTTTGTTGAAACCAGACAACTCCTTTAACCTTTTAAGAACATTTAGGGAAAGATCAACCATGAAACTGCCGTGCTCCAGGGTACCTCAACAGCCACAGACTAGGAGTTGTAGTACATTTGGGACTCACAGGCTACATGAGCATATTTTTCATAATGACTCCATCTGTTTTTTTCCTGTCTAGAATACAAACTTCTAGTAAGTCTATAAGGCTTTCACATGGGTGCATAAAACACACCTGTACAGCCATGGCAAAAGTTTTGAGAATGATACAAATATTAATTTTTACAAAGTCTACTGCTTCAGTTTTTATAATGGCAATTTGCATATACTCCAGAATGTTATAAAGAGTGATCAGCTTAACAGCAATTACTTGCAAAGTCAATATTTGCCTAGAAAATGAACTTTATCCCCCAAAACACATTTCAACATCATTTCAGCCCTGCCTTAAAAGGACCAGCTAACATCGTTTCAGTGATTGCTCCATTAACACAGGTGTGGGTGTTGATGAGGACAGGGCTGGAGAGCAATCTGTCATGATTAAGTAAGAATGACACCACTGGACACTTTAAAAGGAGGCTGGTGCTTGGCATCATTGTTTCTCTTCTGTTAACCATGGTTATCTCTAAAGAAACACGTGCAGTCATCATTGCAGTGCACAAAAATGGCCTAACAGGGAAGAGTATCGCAGCTAGAAAGATTGCACCTCAGTCAACAATTTTTTGCATCATCAAGAACTTCAAGGAGAGAGGTTCCATTGTTGCCAAAAAGGCTCCAGGGCGCCCAAGAAAGACCAGCAAGCGCCAGGACCGTCTCTTAAAAGTGTTTCAGCTGCGGGATCGGGCTACCAGCAGTGCAGAGCTTGCTCAGGAATGGCAGCAGGCAGGTGTGAGTGCATCTGCACGCACTGTGAGGCGGAGACTCTTAGAGCAAGGCCTGGTCTCAAGGAGGGCAGCAAAGAAGCCACTTCTCTCCAGAAAAAACATCAGGGACAGACTGATATTCTGCAAAAGGTACAGGGAGTGGACTGCTGAGGACTGGGGTAAAGTCATTTTCTCTGATGAATCCCCTTTTCGATTGTTTGGGACATCTGGAAAACAGCTTATTCGGAGAAGACGAGGTGAGCGCTACCACCAGTCTTGTCTCATGCCAACTGTAAAGCATCCTGAAACCATTCATGTGTGGGGTTGCTTCTCAGCCAAGGGAATCGGCTCTCTCACAGTCTTGCCTAAAAACACAGCCATGAATAAAGAATGGTACCAGAATGTCCTCCGAGAGCAACTTCTCCCAACCGTCCAAGAGCAGTTTGGCGATCAACAATGCCTTTTCCAGCATGATGGAGCACCTTGCCATAAAGCAAAGTTGATAACTAAGTGGCTCAGGGAACAAAACATAGAGATTTTGGGTCCATGGCCTGGAAACTCCCCAGATCTTAATCCCATTGAGAACTTGTGGTCAATCATCAAGAGACGGGTGGACAAACAAAAACCTACAAATTCTGACAAAATGCAAGCATTGATTGTGCAAGAATGGACTGCTATCAGTCAGGATTTGGTCCAGAAGTTGATTGAGAGCATGCCAGGGAGAATTGCAGAGGTCCTGAAGAAGAAGGGTCAACACTGCAAATATTGACTTGCTGCATTAACTCATTCTAACTGTCAATATAAGCTTTTGTTACTCATAATATAATTGCAATTATATTTCTGTATGTGATAAAAACATCTGACAAACACATAAAAACCAGAGGGCAGCAGATCATGTGAAAATATAATATATTTGTGTCATTCTCAAAACTTTTGGCCATGACTGTACACTAAAAATTCAGCATGCACGGCCGTCATTCATGGGCGAGTCAGTATATCATACTGTATCTGATCAGTATTTTCATATGCAAGCGTGAATGAGCCCTAATACTAACGATATATACCGTATTTTTCACCCCATAAGACGCCCTCCCCCCCCCCCCCAAAAAAAAAAAAGTGGGGGGATAATGTCACTGTGTCTTATGGGGCGAATATTAATGAGCGCTTCCATTACGGAAGGACTGGAGGACCGGGAAACTGTGAATGCAGCGCTCCGGGGGCTCTGTAGTGACCGCTTCCTGGTCCTCTGCAGGAAGAAGATAGAGAGTGCTGGAGGTGAGGAGCCGCGGCGTATGGAGCAGGAAAGGCAATGTTTGTTTGTTTGTTTTTGTGATCTGAGGCTGGAGGCGGATCTGAGGTCTTATTATAGTGCTTGAAAAGCACATATATTGTAATCCGAATTCTTTATTCTTATTCTTCTCCCAAATTTCTGCAATTAATACAACCCGGACCGCTTGGCGTACAGACTCAGTTCAAAGTGCATTTCGAAGCCCTCGATGGTGACAGGTGTGCTATGTATTTTTGGAGTCAATCGGATTTGTCGCTTTTTAGATTTCACAGGTTAAAGACCAAAAATTCTCCATAGGAATCAATGGAGAGGCTAGAGTGGAGGCCAATCAGCCAATCACAGCTCAATATTTTTTTCTCCACTGTAGTCACTGAGGAAAATAAACTGTCAGATGAAATGCAGAATCTAAAAGTAAATTCCCCATTAAAAGTGTCCTGTCTGACCCAGGAAGAAGTAGAGCTGCGTCTTAAAAAGATTAAAATAGACAAATCACCAGGACCGGATGGCATACACCCCCGTATCCTAAGAGAATTAAGTAATGTCATAGCCAGACCCTTATTTCTGATATTTAAGGACTCTATACTGACAGGGAGTGTTCCACAGGATTGGCGCATAGCAAATGTGGTGCCAATATTCAAAAAGGGTCCAAAAACAGAGCCCGGGAACTATAGGCCGGTAAGTTTAACATCTGTCGTGGGTAAACTGTTTGAGGATTTTCTAAGAGATGCTATCTTGGAGAACCTCAATGAAAATAAGCAAATTACTCCATATCAGCATGGCTTCATGAGGGATCGGTCATGTCAAACCAATTTAATCAGTTTCTATGAGGAGGTAAGTTCTAGACTTGACCGACGCGACTCAATGGATGTCGTATATCTGGACTTCTCCAAACCATTTGACACGGTACCACATAAAAGGTTAGTATATAAAATGAGAATGCTTGGCCTGGGAGAAAATGTCTGTATGTGGGTAAGTAACTGGCTCAGTGATAGAAAACAGAAGGTGGTTATTAACGGTACATACTCAGATTGGGTCACTCTAACTAGTGGGGTACCACAGGGGTCAGTATTGGGTCCTATTCTCTTCAATATATTTATTAATGATCTTGTAGAAGGCTTGCACAGTAAAATATCAATTTTTGCAGATGACACTAAACTGTGTAAAGTAATTAACACAGAAGAGGACAGTGCACTGCTACAGATGGATCTGGATAGACTGGAGGCTTGGGCAGAGAAGTGGCAGATGAGGTTTAACACTGACAAATGTAAGGTTATGCATATGGGAAGGAATAATGCAAGTCACCAGTACATACTAAATGGTAAAGCATTGGGTAACTCTGACATGGAAAAGGACCTAGGAATTTTAGTGAACAGCAAACTAAGCTGCAGAAACCAGTGTCAGACAGCTGCTGCCAAGGCCAATAAGATAATGGGTTGCATCAAAAGAGGCATAGATGCCCGTGATGAGAACATAGTCCTGCCACTTTACAAATCACTAGTCAGACCACACATGGAGTACTGTGTACAGTTCTGGGCTCCTGTGAACAAGGCAGACATAGCAGAGCTGGAGAGGGTTCGGAGGAGGGCAACTAAAGTAATAACTGGAATGGGTGGACTACAGTACCCAGAAAGATTATCAAAATTAGGGTTATTCACTTTAGAAAAAAGACGACTGAGGGGAGATCTAATAACTATGTATAAATATATCAGAGGTCAGTACAGAGATCTCTCCCATCATCTATTTACCCCAGGACTGTGACTGTGACGAGGGGACTTCCTCTGCGTCTGGAGGAAAGAAGGTTTGTACACAAACATAGGAGAGGATTCTTTACGGTAAGAGCAGTGAGACTATGGAACTCTCTGCCTGAGGAGGTGGTGATGGTAAGTTCACTAAAAGAGTTCAAGAAGGGCCTGGATGTATTTCTGGAGGGTAATAATATTACAGGTTATAGTTACTAGAGAGGGGTCGTTGATCCAGGGAGTTATTCTGATTGCCTGATTGGAGTCGGGAAGGAATTTTTTCCCCTTAAAGAGGTATTCCCATCTCACAAATGTAGTTTGTGTAGTTAGATATAGCCATACCAATATTATTACTAATATAATTTATTTATATAAAATGTACCGTTTAGAAGATTTGCCTATTTGTATTTCCATTGTCCCACACACATCAGTCACCGTTGCCCCTGGTTACGACCACCTCATCCATGTAGTAGTGGAGGCCGGCTTACTCCTTTTCAAACCCGCTCTGAGGTAACTGCTGTATTGTGAACACACATTGCATGACCATGCGGAGACACATCTTACGGTACTTTCACATCTGTGTTTTGGACGCTACCAGTTCAAAACGCAATGGTCAGGATCCGTCCAAAACGCAGACTTTATAAACGGATCCTGCTCCATAGAGATGAATTGATCTTGGAACAGGATCCGTTTCTCTGCGTTTTGGAAGCGCAGACAAATATACTACAACCCTAAGATGTGTCTCCGCATGCTCATACAATGTACATTCACAATACAGCAGTTACCTCAGAGCGGGTTTGAAAAGGAGCAAGCTGACCACCACTACTACATGGCTGCGGTGGTCGTAACCAGGGGCAACGGCCTGACTGATGTGTGTGGGACAATGGATATACAAATAAGCAAATCTTCTAAACTGTACATTTTATATAAATACATTCTATTAGTAATAATACTGGTATGGCTATATCTAACTATACAAACTACATTTGTGAGATGGGAATACCCCATTAAGTGGGGAAAATTGGCTTCTACCTCTTAGGGGTTTTTTGCCTTCCTCTGGATCAACTTGCAGGATAACAAGCCGAACTGGATGGACAGATGTCTTTTTTCGGCCTTATAAACTATGTTACTATGTAATATGGAAATAGGCAGCACCATATTTGGCACAGCATACACACAGTGGAGAAGGCTTAGAGATATATAGAGATAATATAGAGGGGAGATTCCTCAGACCTGAGGCTAAGGGGGCATTCACATGTCCGTTGTAAGGAGCCGTGATCACAGGCCTCGGGGACGCGCAGTGGCAGAAGAGGGGTTAATCCGCCATTTTGGATTCTGTTAAACTGTGTCTATTTATGCTGAAAGAGACTTGCACCTGTGAGAGCCACAAGGGACTTTTCCCAAGTCACACTTAAAGGGGCTTTTCCTGAGTCACATTTAAACTATGGTCAGTGTTCTCCTTTATAGGTGTACTCTGGAAGTCACTGTTAAAGGTGCGCCATTTTCAAATGCAAATCTAGTTTAAATTGGTGCTCTTATCTGAGGTCTGCTTGGAGGTCGTTCACAATGGGGTCTGATCTGAGGTCTTAGGCTACTGTCACACTAGCGTTTTCTTTTTTTGGTATTGAGTTCCGTCATAGGGGCTCAATACCGGAAACAAACGCTTCAGTTTTGCCCCCATTCATTGTCAATGGAGACAAAACTGAACTGAAGATAACGGAATGCTCCTAAAAGCATGCTGCGGTTTGCTCTCCGTCCTGGGCATCCGCACAAAGACGGATCCGTCATGACCCCCAATGCAAGTCAATGGGGGCGGATCTGTTCAGTGTGACACACTCCGTAAACGGATCCGTCCTCCACTGACTTTCAATGGAGTTCATGACGGATCCGTCCACAGTACACCACATGGGACAGACACATACACACAGACATACACATAGACATATACACAGACATACTTACATGCTCCCAGCAGCTCAGCACATCGCAGGAGGACTGCGCGCACATAGGAAGATTCTCCCTCCAGCAGAGGGCGCTGTGGGGAATCTTCCTATGTGAGCGCCGTCCTGCTGTGCGGAGCATGTAAGTATGTCTGTGTGTGTGTGTGTGTGTATGTCTGTGTGTGTGTGTGTATGTCTATGTGTGTGTATGTGTATGTCTGTGTGTGTATGTGTATGTATGTGTATGTGTGTGTATGTGTATGTGTGTGTATGTGTATGTGTGTGTATGTCTGTGTGTGTGTATGTCTGTGTGTGTGTATGTCTGTATGTGTGTATGTCTGTATGTGTGTATGTCTGTATGTCTGTATGTCTGTATGTATGTGTGTATGTCTGTATGTGTGTATGTGTGTATGTGTGTATGTCTGTGTGTGTGTGTGTCTGTGTGTGTGTGTATGTCTGTGTGTGTGTGTATGTCTGTGTGTGTGTGTGTATGTGTGTGTGTGTATGCCTGTGCGTGTGTGTGTATGCCTGTGCGTGTGTGTGTATGCCTGTGCGTGTGTGTGTATGCCTGTGTGTGTGTGTGTATGCCTGTGTGTGTGTGTGTATGCCTGTGTGTGTGTGTGTATGCCTGTGTGTGTGTGTGTGTATGCCTGTGTGTGTGTGTGTATGCCTGTGTGTGTGTGTGTATGCCTGTGTGTGTGTATGCCTGTGTGTGTGTATGCCTGTGTGTGTGTATGCCTGTGTGTGTGTATGCCTGTGTGTGTGTATGCCTGTGTGTACGTGTGTGTGTGTGTATGTGTGTGTGTATGTCTGTGTGTGTGTATGTCTGTGTGTGTGTATGTCTGTGTGTGTGTGTATGTGTGTGTGTGTGTGTGTGTGTGTGTGTATGTGTGTATGTCTGTGTGTGTGTGTATGTGTATGTCTGTGTGTGTATGTGTATGTGTGTGTGTGTGTGTGTATGTCTGTGTCTGTATATGTCTGTGTGTGTGTGTATATGTCTGTGTGTGTGTGTATGTCTGTATGTGTAGGTGACACGTGTGGGGCCAGAGAGCTGCTCCGGCTCCTCACGTGTACTTGCGGGCAGCACGGATTCGGCGGCACCCTTCACCCGCCGGATCCGTGCTGCCTCTAATGTGAAAGAGGCCTTATTTGGGTTTTATTAACATTGGGGGTCTGATTGGGGCTGTGAGCTGGGGTCTGATTGCTGGTCTGGCCTGAGTGGATACATATTATGGACATTTACGACATGGTTATGTAAAACAGGCTACATAGAAAAAAAAAAATTCACGCCTAAAGAAAAACCCCTGAACCAAAGAGAAGGTCCAGAGACAGAACAAATGTACTTAAAAGTTTAAGAAATTAAAAACGTCAAAATGAACATGTAAAGAAAATAGGCATAAATGTAATGCGAGTTCAGAGTTAACCTACCTGGTTGGTTTTCTTCCATGAAACCTGAAAAAAAAAAATATGATTTTGAGAAATTATTTAAGAAGCTTGTAAGAAAGACTTAGTATGAGATAAAGCTACACTGTATGTTGTAAAGTGCTGCTTGAAAGTTGACAGACTCATCACAATGTTTAATAGTTCTGCCTGATTTTGACCTGAAACATCAGATTTTCACACATCCTAAAAGTAGATAAAGATAACCAAAAAAAACAAGTGAGTCAAAAATATTAGACCTGTCATTTATTTATTAGGAAAATAATCCAATATCGAATGTCTGAGTTTGGCAAAAGTATGTGAACCTTTAGGCCTCATTCATACATCAGTGTCTGTGATGGCACCCGTGACAAGATGGTCAGTGGTCCATTCCTGAAGATGTCTATGAAAGATCCTTGTTTGGTCCATGTGTCCGGGTTTTTTTTGCCCTCCCATGGACACTGCTAGACTGAAAATTACTTTCTAGAGCATCTCCTACCAATGGTCCATGAAAACCACTGACAGAGTATGGATGGCATCTGTGTTGTGTCTGTGGTTTTCATGGACCCATAGACTATAATGTGTGTGAGGATTAGTAATCATGGACAAATTAGGCTATGCTTCCTAAGTGTCACCACAGACCTACAGTCCATGGAAATCCACTCATCTGTGAATACACACATTAAAGGGAGTCTGTCACCTCATTTTCACCTATATAGAGCACTGCCCCACAGAAGATTACAGACATCCCAGACATACCTGTGTGCACTGTGTGTCTGTATTACATGTCATATCCCATACATACCTGTGTGCACTGTGTGTGTGTATTACATGTCACATCCCAGACATACCTGTGTGCACTGTGTGTCTGTATTACATGTCACATCCCAGACATACCTGTGTGCACTGTGTGTCTGTATTACATGTCACATCCCAGACATACCTGTGTGCACTGTGTGTCTGTATTACATGTCACATCCCAGACATACCTGTGTGCACTGTGTGTATTACATGTCACATCCCAGACATACCTGTGTGCACTGTGTGTCTGTATTACATGTCACATCCCAGACATACCTGTGTGCACTGTGTGCCTGTATTACCTGTCACATCCCAGACATACCTGTGTGCACTGTGTGTGTATTACATGTCCAGGAAAAGCACTTTTATTCTGCAGGAAAACGGCTCCCAAGTGCCCAGCTCTGCTGCTGCAAGTGCCCAAAGCAAACCAGACTGAAGAGGGGAGGACTGCTTTAGCTGCTCATATCTTGGGATTGGTAGCAGATAGAAAAATGGTTCTGACCTTCTTTGAAATCTGGCATGCCAAGCTTTCACAGCATTATATCCGGTATATCAGAAGATATAGCTGTTAGAAATCGAGTCGAGTCACTTTCAGCTTGGCACTTGGGAGCTGTTTTCCAGCAGAATAAAATTGCTTTTTCTGGACATGTAATACAGACACAGTGCACACAGGTATGTCTGGGATGTGACAGGTAATACAGGCACACAGTGCACACAGGTATGTCTGGGATGTGACATGTAATACACACAGTGCACACAGGTATGTCTGGGATGTGACATGTAATACAGACACACAGTGCACACAGGTATGTCTGGGATGTGACATGTAATACAGACACAGTGCACACAGGTATGTCTGGGATGTGACATGTAATACTTACACACACAGTGCACACAGGTATGTCTGGGATGTGACATGTAATACAGACACACAGTGCACACAGGTACAGTATATCTGGGATGTGACATGTAATACAGACACACAGTGCACACAGGTATGTCTGGGATGTGACATGTAATACACACACAGTGCACACAGGTATGTCTGGGATGTGACATGTAATACACACACACAGTGCACACAGGTATGTCTGGGATGTGACATGTAATACACACACACAGTGCACACAGGTATGTCTGGGATGTGACATGTAATACAGACACACAGTGCACACAGGTATGTCTGGGATGTGACATGTAATACACACACACAGTGCACACAGGTATGTCTGGGATGTGACATGTAATACACACACAGTGCACACAGGTATGTCTGGGATGTGTATACAATCTTCTGTGGGGCAGTGCTGTTAGTTATATAGGTGAAAATGAGGTGAAAGATTGCCATTAAAGTCAATAGACATGTGAGAGGTCTGTGGAGAACATTGACAGCACAAGTTCATGATTCAAGAGGCCAGATTAACAGATAACTTGAAGGTGAAATTATGGTTATTTTCCAAACGCCTCCCCAACGGCACGGATAGGAGGATATCCCGCCCAGGGACAGGAAACAACACGGAGAATTCCTTTAAAATGGCCCCTCCTCCGTACCCTCTCCAGTTGTTTCCTGTCCCTTGGGATGCATGGAGATATGCTCCTTCCCGGCCGTGGGGGAGCTTACCTGGCGCACAGGCCTTAGTTTCCCGGTCCTCCGGAGGGCCTGTGCAGGGAGCGGATACTTGGGCTGCGGCCCCTCCGTCTCCTGGCGCTAAGTCCTTCCTTGGAAGGCAGCCTCTGGGCAGCGCACGATCCTCCCTGTGAGGTGGCGGCGGGGAGCTCGTTCGCCGTGGGCGGACAGGCGGCAAGTGGAACGCATCAGGGCCGATGCGTTCCATGAAGACTTCCGCGAGAGCCGGCGCGCGCATGCGCAGAAGACAGGTGAGTACGTGATGACGTCATCACCCGGCAAATTTAAAAATCTGGCGCCAAAAACCAGTGTTTGTGTGTTTACACTCTGGTGGATGGTTCTCAGCATCTGTGTCTCAGCAGTATGTCGGAATCTGACCCAAAAAGAGCCGCTGAGCCCCTGGAAGCCCCTGCCCAGGTCAGTCCCCTCCTCTGGTCTCCTGTTCAAGTGAGTAGAAGTCGAAATATTAATTGCCTTGTACTATGCTTCTTACTAGGAGTCTCAGAAAACTCCATCTAGAAAGTGTGGGGTCTGCAGGAAGACCTTATCGTCATCACATAAGAAGCCTCTTTGTGTGAAATGTATCCAGCATATTGTATCTGAAGAGTCCCCTTCATTTATGTCCAGTATCAAGTCCATGATTAAAGAGGAAGTAAATTCCGCATTAAGTAAGACCATGTTGCCATCAGCAACTGCCGCCTCTTCCTCTGCTATGTCTCCTGGAACCGATTCAGCAGTTGCAGGTCCCAGTCAAGGAGTAATAGAAGACAGTGACAATAATTCTGAAAATTCAGAGTTGGAAGATGGTTCCGGGCAACCTTTGTGCCCCTTAGACGATACTGAGGAAATCCTTAGGGCAGTCAGAACAACTATGGGGTTACAGGACCCTAAAGAGACTCTGTCAGTTTCAGACAGGATGTTCCAGGGCCTTGGAGAAAGGAAAAGAGGGGTTTTTCCAGTCCATGAAAACCTGGTTAAATTAATTAAAAAAGAGTGGAAAGACCCAGAAAGGAGAGCCCCTGTTACTGACTCCTTTAAGAGAAAGTACCCCTTTTCTGACGAGGACGCAGCTCTCTGGAATAAAATTCCAAAGGTAGATGCTCCGGTGGCTGGTATGTCAAAAAAGGCGGCTCTGCCCTTTGAAGACATTGGCTTACTAAAAGATCCCTTAGATAAGAAGTCAGAGTCACTCTTAAAAAGGTCTTGGGAGGCTTCTACTGCCTTGCTGCGGCCCAGCATAGCCGCCACCTGCACCGCCAGATCCATGTCACTCTGGATTGATGAGCTGGAACATCACCTCGTATCAGGTACCCCTAGGGAAGACATCTTAGCCTCTCTTCCTCTCATGAAGAAAGCTACTACATACCTAGCGGATGCATCGGCAGACATTGTAAAACTCTCGGCCAGGACAGCGGCCTTATCTAACTCTGCCCGTAGATGTACCTGGCTGAGATCATGGTCGGGTGATACAGGGTCGAAAAACAAGCTAATCACGGTTCCTTGTGAAGGAGATAGGCTATTTGGTAATAGCCTGGACGATATACTGGAGAAAGCTTCAGAAAGAAAGAAGAGATTTCCTACTGACTCCAGGTATTATAACCAGAGAAAGAGCAGCTAGAGGACAGAAAGGCTTTCGTCCAGGTCCAGCAAGGAGAGACCAGTCCTTTCAGTCCTCTACTAGACAGCAGTCCTTCAGGGGAAGAGGAAAAAACATTTTCTTTCCCAGAAATGCTACCGCTAAGGCCCCTTCCCAATGATGCCAACCTTCCGGTAGGGGGAAGGTTATCTCAGTTTTTCCCGCAGTGGGAAGAAATATCCCATTCGGCTTGGGTTCTAGACACCATATTACTGGGATACCGGTTAGAGTTCCAAAAAATTCCCCCGACTTACTTCTGCCAGACAGGTCCCTTGCAGGCGGAAAAACAGAAGATCTTGGAAAAGGAAATACGTCTCCTTGTTGAGAAGAAAGTATTAATCCCCGTTCCTCCCGATTTGGAGGGACAGGGGTTTTACTCCCCGATCTTCTTAATAAGGAAACCGAATGGTTCCTTTCGCACCATTATCAATTTAAAGAAGTTGAATCTATTCCTAAAGTACAAGAGATTCAAAATGGAGACAGTGAAGTCGGCCACCAGACTGGTAAAGCAGGGCTCTTATATGATAACAGTCGACCTAGAGGACGCCTATTACCACGTCCCAATCCACCCGGACTCTCAGAGGTTTCTCAGGATAGCTGTAGTCCTGGACGAGACTGTACATCATCTACAGTTCAGGGCCCTCCCCTTTGGTCTTTGTGCAGCCCCGAGAGTGTTCACAAAGATTATGGCGGAAGTAATCTCCTTTTATCATGTGCACTCAATATTAATAATCCCTTACCTGGACGATTTCCTCATAATAGCCACATCGCCAGAAAAATTGCTGAAGGATCTAGGATTTGTTCTTTCAAAATTCAATCACCTAGGATGGAAAGTGAATCAGGCAAAATCAAACCTTGTCCCAGAACAAAGAAAATGTTTTCTGGGAATTCTTCTGGATTCAGTACTAATGTGTTCCTTTCTTCCTCCAGAAAAGCTGCTGTCGTTACCTCTGAGATTTCAACAGCTGTCCCAGAACCCATCCAGCACCTTCAGAAAGATAATGGCTGTCCTGGGTTTAATGACATCGACTATCCCAGCAGTAAGTTGGGCCCAGGCCCATTCTCGCCCCCTCCAAACCTTTTGTCTTTCCAGATGGGACAAAAATCAAGACAGTCTGGACAATACAGTGCGAATCCCATTGTCGGTCAGAAGGTCTCTAAATTGGTGGCAGCAGACGACAAATTTACAGAAGGGGGTCCCCTGGATATTAAAACCTCAAGTAATTATAACAACAGATGCCAGCGGCAGTGGCTGGGGAGCCCACACCAAGAACTCGATCGTCCAGGGAAGATGGGACGAGGTAGTGTTACAGAAGTCATCAAATCACAAGGAGCTTCTGGCAGTGTGGTATGCCCTACAGGCCCTGAAGGAAGAAATTCTCCATCATCATATAAAAGTCTTTACAGACAATTCTACGGTGGTGGCGTACATCAACAGACAGGGTGGCACCAAGAGCTCAGCCCTAAGCGGGATAGCCGCCCAAATATTCTTCTGGTCAGAACAGAATGTTCTTTCTCTGGTGGCAGTCCACCTGAAGGGAACGGCGAATATAGAGGCAGACTATCTGAGCAGGGTCACAGTCAAAGAAGGAGAATGGAGGCTAGAGACAGGCATCTTTCAACTTCTAGTCAAAAGGTGGGGTTGTCCGTCGATAGATCTATTTGCAACCAGGTCAAACCGGCAACTCCATCAATTCTTCTCTCTTCAGCCAAGCGAAAATCCTCTAGCGGTAGATGCATTCTCCCAAACTTGGTCCACAGGCCTGCTATATGCCTTTCCACCAGTACCACTGATTCCAAAAGTCCTACAAAAGATCCAAGAAGACAAAGCCTGGGTAATTCTGCTGACCCCGTTTTGGCCAAGAAGGTCCTGGTTCCCTCTTCTCCTGGAACTCTCCGCGGGGGACTACTTCACTCTACCTCAGTGTCCGGATCTGCTGTCTCAGGGCCCGCTGTTTCACAAGAACCTGTCATTTTTACAATTGACGGCCTGGAATCTGAGAGGCTAATGTTAAGGGAGAAAGGCTTCTCAGAAAGGGTAATCTCCACTCTTCTCTCTAGCAGAAAGGAGATTACTAATAAGATCTACTCCAGAGTTTGGAAAGTATTCCTGCAGTTCCTAGCTTCGGAAGGGAAATCTTCCGCTTGCATTTCGGATGTTCTGGACTTTTTGCAGAAAGGTCTGGATAAAGGCCTGAAGACAAATACTCTAAAAGTGCAAGTCTCGGCACTAAGTGTCTTTCTAGACCGCAAATTAGCTGAAGACTCCTATGTAAAAAGATTCCTGAGAGCCTCAGAAAGAATAAGGCCATTTGTTCATTCCACTGTCCCTCCATGGGATCTCTCTTTAGTTCTTTCAGTTCTAGCAGACAGCCCATTTGAGCCTTTACCTGAAGTCTCTATCAAACTCTTAACCTTTAAGACGGCCTTCCTACTGGCCATCACCACAGCAAGAAGAGTCGGTGAGATCCAGGCGTTCTCTTGTAGAGCCCCTTACCTGGAAGTACTGGAGGACCGTATCCTCCTAAAACATCATCCAGCCTTCCTGCCAAAAGTAGCCACCTCTTTCCATCGTCAGCAGGTGGTCACTCTACCTTCCTTCTGTCAAGATCCTACATCTAAAAAGGAAGAAGAGTTCAGTCATCTAGATGTTAGGAGGTGTGTTCTCGTCTATCTAGAATCCACCAGTACTTTCAGATCCGCTGATAACTTGTTGGTCCAGTTTCAGGGAAAGAATAAGGGGCTTAAGGCTAGTAAAGTAACCATAGCTAGATGGATAAAGTCTACTATTTCATTATGCTATGAGAAAAGAGGTTTATCCCCTCCAAGTACTCTCAAAGCCCACTCTACTAGGGCCGTTTCCACCTCCTGGGCAGAAAGGGCTTCAGCTTCAGTAGAGCAGATTTGTAGGGCTGCCACCTGGAGGAATCCGATGACCTTTTTTAGACACTATAAGTTGGACGTAGGACAGTCAGATTTATCCTTCGGTAGGAAGGTTCTGTCTGCTTCTGTCCCTCCCTAGAGTTCTCTGTTATATCCTCCTATCCGTGCCGTTGGGGAGGCGTTTGGAAAAGACTATAATTACTCTTACCGGTAATTGTTTTTTCCAGTAGCCTCCACAACGGCACCTTTATTACCCACCCAAAAAAAAAAAAAAAAAAAAAAAAAATATATATGTCTGTGAGGATTATCGTATATATATATGTTCATTAGTATCCAGGTCCTATGCAGTATATAATAGGATATGTTTATGTAATTTAACTGTTTTGTTTTCTTGTGAGCATCCTTTCCTGTGGTATCAACTGGAGAGGGTACGGAGGAGGGGCCATTTTAAAGGAATTCTCCGTGTTGTTTCCTGTCCCTGGGCGGGATATCCTCCTATCCGTGCCGTTGTGGAGGCTACTGGAAAAAACAATTACCGGTAAGAGTAATTATAGTCTATTCCAATCCATGGGATGACAATAAGATGTGAGTGGACGACCTGTTTCATTTAAAGAACAGGGATCTATCTTTGATCTCCACAACATATTTGATTGAGGTGCCGCCAGGAAAAACATGTGAGCCAATGATACATTTTTCTAAAATCAATAAATTTAGGTGGAAAATCATTTTTTTGCGGAAGACTTCTCACAACAGTTGCTAACGAAAACTGCTCTAGTTGCCCATAACAACGAATCAGGTTCTGCCTTTCATTTTCCAAAGGAGCTCTCAAAAATGAAAGGTTGAAGCTGATTGGTTGATGAAAGTGATGAAATATCGCAATTTCTTGCCTTAAAGTGGCTGTCTCACTCAGGGCTGTGGAGTCGGTAAGCCAAAGCCCCGACTCCGACTCCCTCATACATGGAGCATGTTTAAGTGATAACTTTACACAAACTTTGCATAAATCAATAGTACAGATGTGTCATGACAAAAAGAGTTTGTAATATATGTTTTACTAGATATCTTTACTCTGAACATTCAGTATCAGGCGTCTCTGAGTACAGCTCACTAAGGGCCTGATGTATGAACACTGTCTAGGTCTCTCTTTGTTGCCCATAGCAACCAATCAGAGCTCCCCTTTCATTTCTCCAGAGCATTATATGAAATGAAAGAGGAGCTCTGATTGGTTTCTATGGGCAACAAAGAAACTTCTACACGTAGACAGTTTTCATACATAAGGCCCTAGGTGTTTTGCATCAGCAGCATATAGAAGCCATGAGAGCAGCTAACCTCTCCAAACATGAGCTTAGAGGAAACCAAACTAAAACATAAAGGCCCTGATTTATCACACCTTCACTCCAGAATTCTGTCTTCAAAAAGTCGCACGATAGGGCTTTTGCGACTTTTTTGCGCAATTTTTTGCGACTTTTTGCATGTGTACACCACTCACTCCAGTTTGTAATATGGGTGGAAAAGTGGGTGTGGTTAGCCATGTTAATGAGTTTCACTCCAGATTTATCATTGCGACTTTTTTAAAAAAAGTCGCAATCTCACTCCAGGAGGAGGGTGGAGTAGGAAAAGTGGAGTAGCTTCTCTAGACAGAAGTGTTAGGTTTAAGGACAAGTCACATTTATCAAACAACCTGTGACGTTTGATAAATGTGGCACAAAGTACTCTAACATAGATGCAAGCAAAACTGACTTCAAATATTCTCCTAATGATAAATTCCCCCCAAAGCATACAGAGAGAACATGCACTGGACAAGTGATTTATGCACAGTTTATTGAAAGTTTAGATATACTAAGAAGTACTTGCCTTAAAGGGGTTTTCTCAGCACACTGATTCACCAGCCGACAGGCAGTTTGCACTCACATGTCTCCTCAGGCCGTGTGTGGGGGGGGGGGTCTCCAGCAGTTATTAGCATATATTAACTTACTCTAGAGCAGGAGATTGTGATCTCTAACACAATTACAGGTAAAGCCATCCTTCTCAGTCCTCAACACATTTTGCTTACTGAGGTCACTCCTGCTCTCAGCCAATCAGATAACAGTCTTAATGGTCTGCAGGTTACCATAGAAACCTGTGTGCAGACAGAGAACTGCTGAACTGTCTATAGCTCATGACTGAAGTAAAATCTAATGACCACTGTATTTAGAAAATGTCTTCTTTTAATTGTCCCTTTATGATGAAAGCTAATCTTTGTAACTAGTGAGAAAACCCCTTTAATCCTGTTTTCTCTAGCAGATCTGAGATGAGTGCAGCCATTCCTTCCCAGTGCCTTTTTCCTCTGATCTGTAGCAGAGGAGTTTCATTTCTGAGCATCTACATAAAGGGCAGTACACAGTCATCTCAACTGAAAGCCTAGATCCTTAGATCAGGAATAGAACAGACATTTATAGGATGTTTCATCATGTTCCCAACTTCTTATGAAAATATATTCAGCACATACTGCATTGAACTAAATGTACCAAATTATTATATATTTTAGGAGTCAGAGTCGGTCCATTTTATACCGACTCCACCAAAATGGTCACCGACTCTGACTCCACAGCCCTGGTCTCACTTTAGTAAGTTGCATTTATCATGTAGAGAAAGCTACTATGAGCCACTTACTACTAATGTATTGTGATTGTCCATATTGCTTCCTTTGCTGGCTGGATTCATTTTTCCATCACATTATACACTGCTCGTTTCCATGGCTGCGACCACCCTGCAATCCATCAGTGGGGGTCGTGCTTGCACAATATAGGAAAAAGCACTAGCCTATGTGTGCTCCCATGGTCCCAGCTACCAGAGAGGCTGATGCAAGCACAACCACCACTGATGGATTGCAGGGTGGTCGCAACCATGGAAATGAGCAGTATATAATGTGATGAAAAAATGAATGCAGCCAGCAAAGGAAGCAATATGGACAATCACAATACATTAGTAAGTGCCTTGTAGTAACTTTCTCTACGTAATAACTGCCACTTACTGAAGCGAGAAAACCCCTTTAACAGTGGGATTTAGGAACAGACCCTAAACCTTGACAGAATCCAGATGTCCTTAGCCACATATTTAAAGACCATGGAAGTACAGAGGTGACCAATGTGTATAACTCGTTCTAGTATTAACCCACCAGGACAGAAGACCATATAATGGGAACTGGGGGTCGTGACTGTACCCCAACGGCAAGGAAGAGAATGATTGTTGGATTTCAATCAATCCTTTGGTTCTCAGGGTAGATCAGCCGTCACCAGGAGTGCCAGGCCAAGCGTGCATGTGGGGCGGGATGGAGCGTCTAGAGCAGGGATCTCAAACTTGTGGCCCTCCAGATGTTGCAAAACTACAACTCCCAGCATGCCCTGGTAGCCAAAGAATGTCCAGGCATGATGGGAATTGTAGTTCTGTAACAGCTGGAGGTCCACGAGTTTGAGATCCCTGGTCTAGAGGGACAGCAGTAGGCCAAACAGCTCAATAAAACATATCGCAATTTTAAGGCACATGTCCTGTCCCAGCTACCCTTTGGGCTTCCATCAGCTCAGACTGTCATTGCTCAGCTCCTCATCCATGTTCCTTCAGAAATGTTTCTATCATTTAACATTTCTCACCATCCATGTTACACCATAATGCACAGCAGTACAGTTTAACTTTTCCATAGCTGCTGCTCAAACAGTCGAGGATGCCGAGAGGTCTTCAAGTTCAATACTGCCTTCTCCAAGAACTTCAGCACAAATACAGTAATTAAGGCTGGTCCCCCCCCCCCACTGGAGATGAATGAGACTCCAGTATAGTACGCTGTCCTCATCCCCTTCTCCACCAGCAACATCTGGGCTCATTGCCAAATGAAGGGCAGCTTCTCCCGAGCCTGTGAAAGGGGATGACGTCTGCACTTCCTGCCTCTACGCAAGGACACGAATGCCCAAGTTGTGTACAGGACTGGCCTCCCTCCATTACATAATCATTGTCTGTTCTTCAGGGACCGTGCAGGAGCCCAGAACATGTCACCAGGTGCCTTTAAAAAGACTAGTTCAGTTTTATGGTATCTCCGTCATAAGCAGTTTCCATAGTCTCCTGGGGGTTACAGCTATATATAAATTGCAGATCCTAATGTCACTGGTTGCATCTGTCCTGTGAGAAGGACCATCTCTCAGAAAATGAATTCTGCCGGTGTAACAGCAATGACCATTCAGTCATCTCCACTGCCACAATTATATCCCAGAAACCTTCTTGTTCCAGCAAGTATCTGCTAATCCTTAAAACATGCCTAGCCTTTTCTTTTATGTACCTGTCGTTTCAGTTGACCATTCAGAATAAGCTTCCATGTGTGTTTTCATGAGTGATATATCTATATGACTTGTGTCTGGTATTTTTAGCAGTTTCTTTTCCCCTTTGCATTGCTGCTTCTCTTATTCTCAGTAGAGGATTCTGCTTCCAGTTTCATATTCACTCAGAAGCACCACACAGGACATCACAGAGAAGTACTGAACAGTATAGATGTGAATAAGGCACTTGGGGCGAGATATAACACTTACTATTAGGCTAGACTCACATCTATGCTGTTCCGGCATAGAACAGCCTGCCGGAGTTCTCCGGTTGCGGATTCACTATAATGGGGTCTGGCAAGGATCCGGCCTCTACCTACAAAATAAGCTGGGAAACAACCAGACAAAAAAAAAATGCTACACGCAACGGCCAATTCCCAGTGTTCTCTGCCAAACCAACCAGCCAGAGAGGGCAGATGGACTTGTGAAAATAACCTTAGCTGCTGAATTTGCTGAATCATGTCTACTTTCTGTCTGCAACTCCTCCCTCCCTACTTCACAGACTTCTATAGGATGATGTAATCTGATACTTCAGTTAGCAGGCAGCCCATCTTGGTCTCACAAGACTGATTTCTCACCAATTTTAGAGAGAAAGTTAACTTAGAAATGGTGATAACTCCAGAACAAGGCATTTCTCTCTGATAAGATACATTACAAAGTTTCTTATATTCACTATACTATTGATTTATGCAAAGTTGTCTGAAGTGTCCATTTACACATGCCATGGCTCAGCCTGATTATCGGGGTGCTCCTTTTGGATGCCCCACAGCAAATGCAAGTATGTTTATTTCAAAAGGGAGAGGGGAATAAGCCCCCGTCTCACGACTAACAGCGGCTTATCTCTCACAGAAACAAAATATTAGGAATGTTGAAATCCAACGAGACCGATTCAGTCCCCTAACATCTGCCATAGTGGCCCACTTGGCAGCCCCCATATCCATTAGTTCATTTACTTTCTGTCAAATTCAACTATACAATTGTGTATGTTTAGCTCTAAAGGATGGGAGATAAATGTCTGATCGCTGGAGGGCTCACCACTGGGACCCTAGGGTCCAGAGCCCCCCATTTCTCCTCAAAACACCACCTCATTAAAGGGTTTATTTGAGACTAAAAAAATGACCCCTCACACTAAATCTACGCGCCGCTCCTGGCCCCCACACCACCGCAGCTGCTTCTCCTCATGCGCGGATGAAAACATCCGGTGTCGGGGGGAAGCAGCCAATGGCAGATGGTGACAGGGACGAGCCTCCCTAGCATCGCGGGTGACGCTAGGCAGGCTCATCCCATTTACCACTTGTGATTGGCTGCTTCCCCCCAACACCGGATGTTTTCATCTGCGCACTGGGAGAAGCAGCGCTGCAGGGAGCTAGGTAAGCAGATTCAGTGTGAGGGGACCAGGCATATGGGGGGCATTTTTTAGTCTCGGATAACCCCTTTAAAAGTGAAGTTTGAAATGAGTGGCGATATAGCATACAAAAATTAGGGGCCAAAGTACTACACACGGCTTAGTGATTTCCGTTGGCCCTAAAGACATGGAAAGGGTGGCATCGCATATGCTCGACCACAGCTACAGTCAAAATCTTATGGAGATTTTGCCATGAGGAGGAACAGGAAGCTCGAAACCCCAGTTTTAGTGATTAGCGGGGGTCCTAGCAGTTGGGCATCTTGTGATAATCTATCCTCCAAATAAACAAATGTAATTTTTGTTAAAAACCCTTAAAGAACCACAAGATTTTTTTAATTTTTGCCTATTCAATCTACATATCTGTTTAGGGCCTCATTTTTTTCCGGGGTGAGTTGTAGATTTTTTTTTAGAGCCTATTTTAGAGCACATATTAAGTTAACATTTCATTTATATTGATTATTTTGAATGGGGACATGCATAAAAAATGCTGTTACTGACAAAATAAATTTATTGTTTGTGTCAGGTTTTATGTGTTTTTTACTATTAAAAATGTTTCAAATTCAATTAACATGATTTTTTAAAAACAGTGTTTATTGTATTTGTCGGTTTGCATAACTTTTTGTTAATCATGGACTTTAATTATTAATGACTTTTTTTCTAGTCCTCTTTGGTTGCAGTACAGAAAGGATAAGGCTCATGTCACATAGACACAGCACACCTAATGATTGTCAATGGGGGTCACAATGCAACCGGAAAAAAAAAAAAGAAAAATCATAAACCATAATGCAAATCACATCTCTAAAATAGCTGCACAGATGTTTTTGGTCATGCAACACAGGTCGCCTCAGCCTTAAAGGGGTAGTTCACTCCTGGGGGCCTTTAGGCCCCTTTCACACGAGCGTCACGGATTCAGTCCGGATGCGTTCAGGGTGCGTTACGGAAAACTCGCACCAATCCGCATGCAAAACTGACTGCGATTGCGTACGTTCGTTCAGTTTTTTCCACGCGGGTGCGATGCGTATGGATGCATTTTGCACATGCGTGATAAAAAACTGAATGTTTACAAACAACATCTCTTAGCAACCATCAGTGAATCACGCAGACCCATTCACTTCAATGGGGCCAGGGCTGCGTGAAAAACACAGAATATAGAACATGCTGCGATTTTCACGCAACGGCGAACTGATGCGTGAAAAACATCGCTCATGTGAAAAGACCCATTGAAATGAATGGGTCAGGATTCAGTGCAGGTGCAATGCGTTCGCATCACGCATCGCACGGAAATCTCGCTCGTGTGGAAGGGGCCTTAGGGCAGAAAACCCCCCGTTTCCAGCATGGCCGGACCTGCAGAGGGAATCATATTTACCTGATCCCTGCTGCTAGGCTCCGGTTCCATTGCTCCCCCACTGCATATCTCCTGTCTCCCTGAATCAACCCATCCGGGTTGACAAGGGCCACAGCAGCCAATGACTAGCCGAAGCAGGGACATGTCGCCAATCCGTCATGTGACCCAGTGTTATAACGCATGGCGGACATGTCACCACTGTGGCCAGTCATTGGCTGCAGCGGCCACATGATCCATATTAAACTGGTTGTTGACACGTGGAGACTGAAGACCTGCAGCAGCTAGGGAGAGCGAAGAAGCCGGATCAGGTAAGTATCACTCCCTCCTGAGGATAGGTCATCAGTAGTAAAATCCCTTAAAAAACATAGCCATGGGATGGACAGATTATGATATGCAGAGGTCAGCCCGTTAAAATGCAGAGGGAGCGCAGACAGAGACACTGCAGGTGAAGGTTTAGGCCCCTTTCACACCTGCGGCAGGGGACTCTGGCAGGCTGTTCACCCGCCGGATCCGTGCTGCCGCAGGTGCACGTGTGGGGCTGGAACTACGCTTCGGCCCCATTCATTTAATGGGGGCGGGCCACGGATCCGGCCGCAGCGCGGCAACCCCTGCTGAGAAGTGGCCGGAACAAAAATACAACATGTTCACCTGCCGGAGTCCCCTGCCGCAGGTGTGAAAGGGGCCTTAGCCGCAGGTCGGTGGGAAGTGGACGAGAAGTGAAACATCAATGGGCACAAATGGGAAAAGTGTTCTCACAGCTGTGCCCACTGGGAACAGGGGAGCAGCAGCCACGGTCAAGGACCATCGGGACCACTGTAGCAAGGTAAAGACTATTGGTTTCCACATTAGGAGCTTCTAATAGTTCACATTTCATAACTACCCACCATTACGTAAAAAGTTGGCAGATGAGCAAAAAGTTCTCCCCCAAGTGTGGCCCGTCTCAGTGCACATAACTACAGCCGTGTCATGTCAACAGCCCAGCTTTTTTCCTTCGCGTTGGAGCTAAAAGGGTGTGTACCTGCCTTGGAGAGCATCCAAAATATTTATCTGGAACTGTAATAGTGATAATACAAGGTGCTCTCCGTCAGGCCGCACCAGTAGGCAGGCAGCCGCCTCACAAGAGAATGCGGGATTTTCCAATATTCTGCAAAGATGAAGACCTTAAGCATGGAGGATTAGGCAAGGCCATGGGCTCCGGGGCAGGCACAATACCAGGTAGGATGAGCGCTAAGCTCTGAATATATTAAACTAAAAGCACAATCAGAAGTGGAAGCCAACCAAGCCCATCAGCACTGAGATCTGCTGACATCAGAAGAACATGGCATTCCTTACGCCTCGTGAGGTGGAGTTTTCACAGTCATAATGCCAACACCCCACGGCCTACAAAATCCTAAAAAGGGTAAAAACAACCACAAAACTCTGATCACAAAGCAGGGTTGCCAACCAGAATTTTTCCTTTTTTTCTGGACAACTTATCCCAAAATCATGGACATCCAACGTTTTTTATGGACTAATTGGAAAAACCATAATGAATTATAAAGATTATACATAAAAGATGTCTATAGCGCCATATACTGCATTTACCGTGAGCTATAAAATGATGATAATTACCACCAAAATAATCTAGCCAAGTACCAGCAGCCTCAAAAAAAATCATGGACACGTCTATATATTTTTTTTTTTTTTACGGACACAGGAAAAACGTGGCCTATTTTTACGGACTGTCCAGAAATTTCTGGACGGTTGGCAACCCTGCCACAAAGACCCTCAAGGATCCTAAGATCAAGGAATTCCAGTTCCACATGCAAAGCCTAGTCAGAGACAGTGAGATGACCACCAAAACTGCACTAAAGAGGACCTGTCACCTCTCCTGACATGTCTGTTTTAATAGCTTCATGCATTCCCCATGTAATAACAATTCTGGAACATCTATTCTTATGTCTCTATGTTGTGCCATTCCTTTATTATTTGCACTAGAAGTTATGAATGAATTGCTAGCAGTCTGCAGTAAGGGTACAGAGGGGAGGTAACCAGTTGGGGGGGGGTGTACCTGCACAGTCTCATTCTTAATAATCAGTGCTGCCATTGTCAGATTGTGCAGGTACACACCCCCAACTGGTTACCTCCCCTGTTCCCTTACTGCAGACTGCTAGCAATTCATTCATAACTTCTAGTAGAAATAATAAAGGAATGGCACAACATAGAGCCATAAGAATAGATGCTCCAGAATTGTTATTACATGGGGAATGTATGAAGATATTAAAACAGACATGTCAGGAGCGGTGACAGGTCAACTTTAAAAATTGGTTTTCTATGTTGTGACTTCTTCTCAAAGAAGACGGTGACCAGTATGCATAATAAATGGTGGAACGGCAAATAGAGAACAGGAAATCTGGTGTGGATAAGAGGGTGGTCTTCTCGAGAAATGTCAGTCTACATTACAAAGATGTAGGTGGCTCCTGCTTCCACTGATCATAGGAGCAGTTTGACTTGATGTCAACATGCCCGATCCTTTGTGTTCTCACCTGAATCACAGGCTACATTTTTCCTGGAGCGGGAAGCCAGATATAGTTCCCCCTATTAATAATAGCTTATCACTAGGGGTGGGAGATTACAGATCCACAGTGATCGGCTGACTGCAGTGGCGGTATCTATTTAAGCCGCCGCTGTACAGTGACAGACTTGATACAAGTGTGTACAGTGCATCACGAAGCACACAGCATCGTCGGGTTTTTCACGAATTGTGCTCCACGGACATCTGAATTAAGCCTTAGGGGGAATGTGTCATCAGAAAAAGATCTATTATTTACATCATGTTTTTATGTCAAACACATTTTATAGAATTTTTCTGGATTTTATTTTTTATTATTCCATGTCTATATTTAAAAAAAAAAAAAAAAAAAAAAAAAACACACTCCTGCAGTTTTCACACCGGCCACGAAGCCTAATAATAGGCGCCACTTCTCGGTCTGCACAGATCACTTTATTGCAGTTATCTGCTTATCACCACTGGCAGGATTACAAGGACAAATATTATTTATATATAGATAACACAGGATCTACTATTCAGAGTAGTTGACTGTCAAAGCTTATCTACTCCTTTCTTGTAAAATGACCTCCACACGGGTCACAGAGCATGCCCACAAAACTCTCCCCTAGGAGTCAATGAGTTCATTGTGTCTATGGTTTGGGTGGCTTCTGTAAAGCATCTCTATAAATGCTGTTAAGAACAGCTCAAGCAAGATGTCGGCCCCCATAATCATGTTCAGGAAACAGAATTAAATAATTTGCAATCAGAAAAAAAAAAACAGTGGAGAAAATGAGACCGTGTGTCACTATCTGATTTAACTAGCAGAATTTTTTTTTTTTTCGGGAACAGCCCTTTTAAAGGGGTTCTCCAGGGCTGACATATTGATGACCTAGCCTCAGGCACCCTCATCAATCAGCTGTTTGATCAGACTGCGGTGCCAGCACAGCGGCCTCTGCTCACAGCTTACCATGCACAGCGCCATACATTGTATAGTGGCTGTGCTTGGTATTGCAGCTCGGCCCTATTCACTTGAGAGGGACCGAGCTGCGCCAAGGTCATGTGACAGATGAACATGACGTCACATAGAATAGGAGGAGGAGTAAAGCCTCTTTCACACGAGCGTGACGGATTAGGTCCGGATGCGTTCAGGAAAACTCGCACCATTTTGCAAGCAAGT
This sequence comes from Rhinella marina, assembly GCA_900303285.1. NCBI lineage: Eukaryota > Metazoa > Chordata > Amphibia > Anura > Bufonidae > Rhinella > Rhinella marina. The sequence continues at coordinate 752,711 of ONZH01028668.1, forward strand.
TCAGTCAGTTTTGTCTGCGATTGCGTTCAGATGTTCAGCTTTGTCCGCGCGGGTGCGATGCGTTTTGATACGTTTTCACACGTGTGATAAAAAACTGAAGGTTTACAAACAACATCTCTTGGCAACCATCAGTGAAAAACGCATTGTATCCGCACTTGCTTCCGGATACAATGCGTTTTTCACAGAAGCCCCATTCACTTCTATGGAGCCGGGGCTGCGTGAAAAATGCAGAATATAGAACATGGTGCGATTTGCACGCAACGCAGTAGTGATACGTGAAAAAAAAAACGCTCATGTGCACAGACCCATTGAAATGAATGGGTCAGGATTCAGTGCGGGTGCTGTGTGTTCACGTCACGCATTGCACCCGCGCGGAAATCTCGCTCGTGTGAAAGGGGTGTAAGCGCTCGCGGCTTCTTCAAACCAGCTGATCGGCGGATGTCCTGAGGATAGGTCATCAATATGTAAGTGCTGGAGAACCCCTTTAAGAAGGAATTATCCCTGTGAGACATCCCTTTCAGTACAGCGCTGCCTTCTCAGGCTCGGATACAGACAGCAGTTTTATTTGCACTTGCAATGGATTCTAAACTTTTCTAAAATTTTGCTTATTTATTCGTTGACCGGCGGCGCTTATTGGGAACAGGCGCTCTTAGGAATGCCAGATCCTGGTAATTGCACCGATTCGCCGCCTGTTTAAAAAGGCCCTTTGAAGGGGAGGAGCATGACACAGGGATGAACCACCCCCATGTACTAGGCAAACAGTCTACATGAATTTCATTTCGTTCTGGACAATCCCTTTAACACAAAAAGTTGTAGAAGCTCCGACACGAGCTGCTGGCATGGTCATACCATGTGAGGTGAGGCCATCCGTGGCGGCACTGGTTTCTGTGCAGCGCACACATCAGACAGGTTTCCTCCGCACAACACAAACATCAGAACGTTATGCAATACCCGGGCGTCATTCACAGGATGGTGCAGCCATAAAGTAATCTGGAAGTGATCGCCGACAATACCCAAAAGAGGGCATGACCCCCTTGTTATAAGAAAAAGGTTCTGGGGAGGAGCCTTAGTCCACATGGAGGATGTATAACCGAACCTGGCCCGTGAGGGAGCGCACTCAACAATCCGGCAAATGCCATTTACAGGGGCCCTGTGTTGTATAAGGCCTCGGCCATGTCACACAGAGCCATAAACCACGAAGGAGAATACGGCACAGTCGCAAGTGTATTATTTTATCATGGAATCCACTAAAAAAAAGCATGGCGGCAAGCTCCACTGCGTGAAGGGAGTGGTGGGGCCGGCTGCTCCCAATCGCTGATGGACTGAAGCCTAAGGCCCCTTCCACATGAGCGAGCTTTCCGCGCAGGTGCAATGTGTGATGTGAATGCATAGCACCCGCCCTGAACCTTGACCAATTCATTTCAATGGGTCTGTGTACATGAGCGGTTTTTTTGTCACGTATCACTACTGCGTTGCTGTGAAAATCGCAGCATGTTCTATATTCTGCGTTTTTCACGCAGTCCCTGGCCCCATAGAAGTGAATGGGGCTTCAGCAGGGTGGATAAAAATCAATGTTTTTTTTAAAAAAATCTAAAAAAATCGGATTTTTTTGATTTAAATCGGATTTTTTTGATTTAAATCGGATTTTTTTCAATAAACTGCTTTTTGAGGAAAATATTTTACCATCCAAAGGTTCTTCCATCATGAGATAAAGCTGAGTTGTTTAACTCAGTAGAATAAAGGCTATATATGTGTAACATTCACAATGCCATGCTCTTCCAGAGGTTTCTGTAGGATTAGTGGGCAGTTTCTCTCCTATATTATCACAGACGCTCGCTTTACTTCAGTGCCAAGTCCAAGAAGTTGAGCTACAGAGGACAGCAGGGACAGTAGTATTTAAGTTTTTCATGTGTTGGCTGGGCTGACAGTCTAAGTTTCTTAAAATATATACCGTATTTTTCGCTTTATAAGACGCACTTTTTTTCCCCCAAAAGTAGGGGGAAAATTGCAGTGCGTCTTATAAAACGAATACAAGTGAACGCTTCCATTATGGAAGCGCTCACTGGTATGTTTTAGCTGCCGGGGGGCCGGGACCCCCCCATCAGTCCTCAGATCAGCCCAGCGTGCCCCATAACAATAAAAAAAAAAACTTCACTTACCTGTCCAGAGCCGCGGCTCCGCTCCGGGTCCGGCGCTTCTTAGGCTTCCCGGCCCGGCGCTGCACTGTCCTGAACGTGTACAGCGTCAGGACGTAGTGCGCGCACTATGACCTGACGCTGCACGCAGTCAGGTGACAGCGCAGCGCCGGGTCGGGAAGCCTAACAAGCGCCGGACCCGGAGCGGAGCCACGGCTCTGGACAGGTAAGTGAAGTTTTTTTTTTATTGTTATGCGGCACGCTGGGCTGATCTGAGGTCTGATGGGGGAACAGAGTGGTCTAATGGGGGCACTGTGATCTGGTCTGAGGTCTGATGGAGGCACAGAGTGGTCTAATGGGGGCACTGTGAGCTGGTCTAATGGGGGCACTGTGAGCTGGTCTAATGGGGGCACTGTGAGCTGGTCTGATGGGGGCACAGAGTGGTCTAATGGGGGCACTGTGAGCTGGTCTAATGGGGGCACTGTGAGCTGGTCTAATGGGGGCACTGTGAGCTGGTCTAATGGGGGCACTGTGAGCTGGTCTAATGGGGGCACTGTGAGCTGGTCTGATGGGGGCACAGAGTGCTCTAATGGGGGCACTGTTAGCTGGTCTGATGGGGGCACAGAGTGGTCTAATGGGGGCACTGTGAGCTGGTCTGAGGTCTGATGGGGGCACAGAGTGGTCTCCTGGGGGCACTGTGGGCTGGTCTGAGGTCTGATGGGGGCACAGAGTGGTCTCCTGGGGGCACTGTGGGCTGTTCTGAGGTCTGATGGGGCACTGTGGGCTGATCTGAGGTCTGATGGGGGAACGCTGGGCTGATCTGAGGTCTGATGGGGGAACGCTGGGCTGTTCTGAGGTATGATGGGGGCCTGATGTGATGTCCTGAAATTTATGGGGGGTCAGATATGAGGTCTGATGAAAAATATTTTTTTCTTATTTTCCTACTCTAAAATCTGGGGTGCGTCTTATCTTCGGGTGCGTCTTATAAAGCGAAAAATACGGTATATATTTTGTTTAGCCAAATTAGTTAACAAACATGGATGTTTGTTTAAGCAAATAACTTATGCTGTAATGTTGTTATTGTTTCAGTTGAATAAATCTATTTAAATTGTTATTAAGGTCAGGATTATTTTTCTCCTTCCTAAGTACAACAGGACAGTGGTGTCCAAATATGAATGATTAACCCATTAAACTGGGGAGAAAAAAGTAATATAAAAAGTGATTCTAAAAATCTTCATCTACTTGCATGTTAAAGTAGCAAGAACTAGTTTAGGTAGAAACTTTGATTTAAATCACTGATTTAAATCAAGCCTTACTGACTAGTGATTTAAATCGTGATTTAAATCAGTTAGATTTAAATCAAATCCACCCTGGGCTTCAGTGAAAAACGTATTGTATCCAGAAGCAAGTGCGGATACAATGTGTTTTTCACTGATGGTTGCTAAGAGATGTTGTTTGCAAAACTTCAGTTTTTTATCACACGCGTGAAAAACGCATCAAAACGCATCGCACCCGCACGGAAAAAACTGAACAACTGAACGCAATCGCAGACAAAACTGACTGAACTTACTTGCAAAATGGTGCGAGTTTCCCTGAACGCATCCGGACCTGATCCGTCACGCTCGTGTGGAAGGGGCCTAAGGCTACTTTCACATCTGCGATTTTTGCTGAATCCGTCGTGGGATCAGCAAAAACGGATCCGGTCAATAACACAACCGTTCAGAACGGATACGGTTGTATTATGTCCAAAACGAACGAGACGGATCCGGCACTAAAACCAGTGCAAGTCAATGGACGCCAGATCTGTATTTTGCGTGTCCGAAAAAATAGATCCGCACCATTGACTTACATTGTGTTTCATGCTGGATCCGTCTTGCAGCGGTTTTGTGTGCATCATGGGAACACAACGGAACGGAACAGAATGCATTCTGGTGCACTCCGTTCATATTTGTTCAGTTTTGTCCCCATTGAAAATGAATGCGTTTTGCTGTGGCGGATCTCAAAACCGTACAGCAAAACGCAGATGCAAAAGTAGCCTTATTCACACTGACTGGAGGACCCCGGTGCTCCTGATCGGTGGGGGACTATCATGTATTTATCACCTACACTGTGCGTGCAACCTCAGCGAACACTAAATGTACAATTCTCTCTCGCATCGCCATCAAATCAGACGTGTCCGCACACGACGAGAACAAAAATGGGAGCCCCGTACTGCCTGGAGAGACTGACTCACTCGCAGGCAGCCGCTTCCATCTACAGAGGCATCAGTGTCAGTAACCATAAGGTCAGGTTCACACAGCGCAGGTTTGGGGAATTTCTGCATGCATCTTTTTCGTCAAAACCAGGAGAGGACCTTTAACGGGATGACCTGACAGGGCAGATACTTCCCTCCAGGGAGAGTGAAATTTGTGGTCAGAATCCTTGGCAAATCGGCAAGCCACAGCTAATGATGGTGGAGACACTCCGGTAGAGGCCGCGGCACCTCGGGGGACGGAAGGAGACCACAGCGCGGCAGTGCGATTGTATGTCACATGGCTACACGTCGGCCTAGTACAATAGCATGCAGTGAATTATAAAATCTGCAGTGTGCCATCCAATGCCCAGCTACGCGGGTAATTTGGATTTTTGGTGCAATATCTGAAACAAAAATTGCTACTACCAAACATGGCCTTAGGGGACGGCAGCACGGGGCGGACTTTCTCATTCTGTTGCTGCATAATCCGTGGTAAAACTACCATCAGATACCCGCAAATTTTTGCTGTGGATTTTACCCTCTGAATTGGAAAGAGTGGGATTTAAAATCAAATTTTGAGTGGATTCGAAAGTGGAAAAATTTCAGCAGCGTGGATGAGGTTGTCTCTACTAAAAACTGCGGAAGCAGTGCCATCCATTGGATAATGGCCGTACTTGGTATTGCAGCTCAGCCCCATTCACTTGAGCGGGACTGAGCAGTAAAGGGGCCACGTGGCCGATGAATGTGACATCACTGGCTTAAGAAGAGGCCAGAAACAGCTGATCGGCGGAGGTGGCAGCAGTCGGACGCCCACCGATCAGATACTGATGACCTGTCCTCTCCTGCAGGAGAGTAGACGGATCTGTCGTCAGCCATTTACAAAGTTGCTTTACCTGATGAAGCGGAGTCTAAAAAACATCTAAAAACAACTACTACAGGACGGTAACAAATGTGATGTGCAGCCCAGCGATGAAGGCCTAGATACTATACACAATAGGCATCACCGTTTAGTTTTCCGCTCCTCTGATCCGTCAGAAAAAAAAAACACGGATCCTTCATTTGAAGCATCCGTTCTGCTCAGTTGTGCACATTTTGCATCCGTTTAAGCCATTTCCATCCGGTTCTGATCCATATTTTAGGTGGAAAAAAGTCCTACACAAAGTATTTTTTTTTCCGTCTAAAATAACGGATCACAGGGGGATATGGCTAAAATGGATGCAAAATGTGCAGAACGGATGCTTAAAATACAGGATACGTTTTTTTTTGTTCTTATGACGGTATAATAACGGTGATATGAACCCAGCCGAAGTCTTTTCGGCCAGACCAGCCGAGAACGGCTAGGTTTGGTCAACACACTAATGCGTGTGGCGGGCTCCCGACTCTCAGAGGAGACAAGGATGGGGTAAAATGAACATTTCTGCCCGATCCTTTTGTTCTCCCAGAAGTGAAGCTGCTGGCGGCTTTGCCTGCTCTTACCAGTTTAGGTCTGGGAATGCCGAGAGGGAGTCTGGAGAACGTTCAGCCGACAGTTACCGAACGTATATGGGCAGCTTAAAGGGGTATTCCAGTTACCATAAATATAACTTATGTGTTAAACTAATTCATCATCAATAATTACCTAATATAATGTAAATTTCATATATTTACTGTTCAGTAGTTATAAAAGTAGTTTTCTTCCTCTGCTACCCACTGTGTTTCCTCATAAGTTACCATGGCATTGACCTGTAGTTCTGAGCCTGTTAGGTCGAGCATGCTCAGTGTGTTCCGATCAGTTCTCTAGCTAAATGTTAGTGTGCTAGTGATTCGTTAGTAGAGGGGGCATGACCAGACTGTATATCAGGCAGCCAATCAGTAATCATCAACACTCACAGCAGGAAAGCTAGGGATTGTGGGGATTGTAGTTTTGTGAGGGAAGATAATGATACTCCCTGATACTCTCAGGGAGCTGCAGGCTCACACAGGAGCTAGACAAATGGATTATAAGGTAAATTGAAGCTCTGGTTACATGTACAGGTATGGGTTCTGGTTACATGTACAGGTATGGGTTCTGGTTACATGTACAGGTATGGGTTCTGGTTACATGTACAGGTATGGGTTCTGGTTACATGTACAGGTATGGGTTCTGGTTACATGTACAGGTATGGGGTCTGGTTACATGTACAGGTATGGGGTCTGGTTACATGTACAGGTATGGGGTCTGGTTACATGTACAGGTATGGGGTCTGGTTACATGTACAGGTATGGGGTCTGGTTACATGTACAGGTATGGGGTCTGGTTATATGTATAGGTATGGGTTCTGGTGGGCTCACAATTTACAAGTTTTTCAAGTTTTTCAAAAATTAAGTTACTTTACCAGAATACCCCTTTAAGGGAGAGGCCAGATGCTGTGGCTGACGACATGTGGCAAAGCCAGACCAATCCGTGGCAGCCACTGACCGCCTTAGGTGGGCGCAGAGCCTGAAGACATGCATTCCGCGGCACCGCGTGGTCCTACTCAATGGGTCTAGAGTTAAAGATGTCTGAACAATGGCTAGGACCAGCTACGGTATAATTAACCATTTTGCGACCAGCGTCTTCAATGGTCAGAGGTCAAGAGCTAAACTATAACTTTAGGAACTTTTGCCCTCTCTGGTCACACAGGTCTAGACCACTGTCAGTTATGAGGGGGACAACTTTCGGCTCTGCTTCATCAGAGACATTTCCCATCCTCGTGTGTACGGATGAAGATGACATGTAGCTGTGATCTGATGACCACTGCCCGTCTCCTCGGCGGTGATCTGCATACAGAAGAGACAGATTACTTCCTCCCAGCATCCCCCAGTGCTCCATGTGAGAAGAGAACACTAGTGACGTCATCGCAATCTCACCAGTTTCCATGGCAATGACTCAAAAGCAGAAACCACCAATAAAAATGCAAGAGCACAAAAAAGCTACTAAAAAAAAAAAAAACTACACGTGAACCCCCTCGGACAACGGCATCACAGAGAATGACAGGTACATCACATAAGGGTCTGTTCACATTCACCCAGATTCCTCATTCCTTCAGAATTAGGGCTTTTGTGACTTCTTGTACTCACTTGCGAACAATTTTGAGACTTTTTGCATTGTTACACCACTCACTCTTATTTTATAATGTGGCTGGGAAAGTGGGCGGGGTTAGCTATGTTAATGAGCTTCACCGCAGATTGATCAGGGTGAATTTTTTTTAAATAGTTGCAAAAATAAAGTGGAAATTTTTTCAGGAGGGATGGGGGGGGGGGGGAGCAGGAAAACTGGAGGAGTTTTCTAGACAAAAGGTTTAAAGGGGTTCTCCAGGCTCTCATATATTGATGATGTATCCTCAGGATAGGACATCAATATCAGATCGGCACCTCCGCCGATTAGCTGTATGAGGAGACGGCACGGCTGCCGGAACCCCGCCAAACTGATATTGATGACCTATCCTGAGGATAGGTCATAAATATAGGAGAGCCCGGAGAGACCCTTTAAAGGGGTATTCTGGTTACCATAAATATAACTTATGTTTTAGACTAATTCATCATCAGTAATTACCTAATAAAATGTAAATTTCACATATTTACCTTTCAGCAGATATAAAAGTAGTTTTGTTCCTCTGCTACCCGCTGTGTTTCCTCATAAATTACCATGGCATCGACCTGTAGTTCTGAGCCTTTGTTAGGTCAAGCATGCTCAGTGTGTTGCTATCAGGTGTCTAGCTAAATGTTAGTGTGCTGCTGATTACTGAGTAGAGGGGGCGTGACCGGACTGTGATATCAGGTAGCCAATCAGTGAACATCAACACTCATGAACAAGCACAGACTCGCAGCAGGAAAGCTAGGGATTGTGGGGATTGTAGTTTTGTGAGGGAAGATCAGGCGCCATGATACTGTCAGTGTGTTGCAGGCTCACACAGGAGCTAGAAAAATGGATTACAAGGTAAAATGAAGCTCTGGTTATATGTATAGGTATGGGTTCTGGTTGGGTCACAGCTTGCAGCCTTAGGCCCCATTCACACGACCGTGTGATTGGGGCCGTATCTATTGCGCAATATTGCAGAATAGTTGCGGCCCCATTCACCTCTATGGAACGCGGAGCCGCCGCATGGAGGTAGCTTCATGTCGCGGCTCTGGTGAAGCATGTCCTATACTTGTCCGCATGCACGGACAAGTATAGGCATTTTGAATGGGGCTCCCGTATTATTGTGGGTCTGCAATAATGCGGACCCGCAATAATACGCCCGTCTGAATGGGGCCTTAAAATGAGTTGTCTCACTTCAGCAAGTGGCATCTATCATGTAGAGAAAGTTAATACAAGGCACTTACTAATGTATTGTGATTCTCCATATTGTCTCCTTTTCTGGCTGGATTTATTTTTTTCCACCACATTATGCACTGCTTGTTTCCATGGTTACAGACCACCCTGCAATCCATCAGTGGTGGCCGTGCTTGCACAATAAAGGAAAAAGCACTAGCCTACGTCCACTCCCATGTTCCCGGCCACCAGAGAGGCTGACGCTTTCTCCTATAGTGTGCAAGCACGACCACCACTGATGGATTGCAGGGTGGTCATAACCATGGAAACGAGCAGTGTATAATGTGATGGAAAAATGAATCCAGCCAGCAAAGGAAGCAATATGGACAATCACAATACATTAGTAAGTGCCTTGTATTAACTTTCTCCACATAATAAATGCCACTTACTGAAGTGAGACAACCCCTTAACGCAGTTTTTCAAAAATTAAGTTACTTTACCGGAATACCCCTTTAAGGATAAGACAAATTTATCAAACATTAGGCGACTTTCACATTAGCATTTTGGGTTTCTGGGTTTTGAGATCCGACACAGGATCTCAAAACGGTTCAGTTTAGGGCCAACGTATTGTGAATGGGGTATGTTCTATTCAGGATGCATTGCGTTCCATTTTCTGGCCAGACATAAACTAGCAGCAAGCAGCGGTTTTGCGTCCGGTCGTCGAAACCGGATCCGTCACTAAAAACAATGTAAGTCAATGGTGCCAAATTTTTGTTTGTTTTTTGTTCCGTTTTACATTAACATAACCGAATGTGAACGGATGTTTCATACATGGAACCGTTTTGGTCCGGTTTTTTAGATCCTCTACTGGATCTCAAAACCGGAAACCATCAGATAAACGCGGACAACACAAATTGACTGCAAATATTCCCCTCATGATAAATGCCCCTCATTGTGATCACGGCTTATGTTCTACCTGCATATTTAAAGGGTGACGGCGAACGTGCGGAAAACGGTTACATATCTACTGCTACAGGGAACAAAAAAAAAAAAGTTGGTTGTGCAGCACAATACAATTGTGCTGAAAAACATGGACGACTCCACTTTTCTGTACAACGCGGACTTGTGTGAACAGCGCCTGAGAAGCGAGCAGGCGGCGAGTGACAGTGCGAGGGCTTTCACGGATACAGAAGTGGAAGAGAAATGTGGTTTATTAGAGGAGACGTTGCTTCTGCCAGTAATTGAAGTGGATTACGGAGACCATGCCTGGAAAATCCAATGTACATTTCTAAAGAAAACCCAAGGAACAGTACCTGAGTGTCCCCGGGACCATGGAAAAAGTGATGGGATAATAGCCTGGCTGTAGCATGCAGCGGTGTGCGAACATCGCCCAGACACAGAGGAGCCCTTGTGTGCTCCGGGGGGGGGGGCAGGACGAAGTCACCCTGCACTATGGTCATACAAGACCCTGGAACATACAGGGGGCACAGGCATCGGTGCAGGTCATCGTTCACATCGACTTTGTGCATCCCAGTCCCATTCAGGAGCATGGAACTGAGCTGCAATACCAAGTACAGCCACTATACTATGTATGGCGCTGTGTTTGGTACAATATACCTCATCAAACAGCTGATCGGTGGCGTTGGACCCCGGTGATTAGATAAAGATGACCTATCCTGAGGATAGACCATCAATATTTAAAGCAGCACTCCCTCAAAAATGTTATTCTCTGACCTGTTAGAAAGGTACATAATGTAATCTGTAGTGAAGGTAATCTTCTTACTAGTGGCTATATTTTGTGAGTTATAACCTCCCTTCTGATCCTCAGCTGTGTCATGTGATCAACACTCTGCCTCTCTGACACAGGACAGGAAGTCAGTTACTTTTCTATTCATTCCTATGAAACTGACATTGAGGCCCCCATAGGAATACATAGAGAATCTTGTTTCCCATCCACACATTAGATGCTGTGTTATTTGGAAAGTCATAGAAGAGGATTCTTTACGGTAAGAGCAGTGAGACTGTGGAACTCTCTCCCTGAGGAGGTGGTGATGGTAAGTTCACTAAAAGAGTTCAAGAGGGGCCTGGATGTATTTCTGGAGGGTAATAATATTACAGGTTATAGTTACTAGAGATGGGTCGTTGATCCAGGGAGTTATTCTGATTGCCTGACTGGAGTCGGGAAGGAATTTTTTCCCCTAAAGTGGGGAAAATTGGCTTCTACCTCACTGGGGTTTTTTGCCTTCCTTTGGATCAACTTGCAGGATAACAGGCCCAACTGGATGGACAGAGGGCTTTTTTCGGCCTTACAAACTATGTTATTATGTTAGAGTGTTGGTCACATGACACAGCTGAGGATCAGAAGGGAGGTGATAACTAACAAATACAGTCACTGGTAAGAAGATTACATTCACTACAGTTTACATCATGTACCTTTCTAACAGGCCAGAGAATAGAAATTTTTGTGGGAGTTCTTTTTAAAACTCCAGGACATTCCCTTTAAAAATATCTTTGTAGCACCTGGAGCTCAGTTATTTCCTGTTACAAAGCTTCAAATCCCCTGCATATGCACAGAAGTAAAAGACAACATACTGCAGCTGCCACTAGAGGGAGCATGATGGCTTACTGTTTACATACCGAACACAATAATTACACAAGCTCCCTCTAGTGGTGGCTGCAGTCAGACAGTTTTTCTTTATCTTGGAGGTCTGAAAGAATATATCATTATAGAGCACAGCGCTCAGAATTTCTAAGACATTAAAGTTATTGGTGGAGGGGGGGGGGGCTGACCGCTGGGACCCCCACCGATCATGAAGACAGGGTACTCCAAACCCCCCAATCTCTGGGAGTCCCATAGAGATGAATACAATGTCACCACAAGTGTGAACATCAGTCCATTCACTTGGTTCTTTTCAAAAGTGGAGGTCCTGGTGGTCAGGCCCCGCCCTCCCCCACGATCAGATCCTCATCACCTATCCTGTGCATAATGTTATGGAGGGACGACCCCTTTAGAATCTAATCTCCCAGTACACTCATCTGACTCAGTCTAGGTGTGCTAATCTTCTCCTTCTTACGGATGGATTAGTAATCTGCACTTCATCGCTCCACCCTTGCTCTCCGTGCACGGACTTCCTGGTGAGTGTGTGGCAGGCTGGTGTTTATGCACAGCAGCCAATCAGAAGAGGCAGAGCTTCAGAAGGAAGGGAGAGAGTGGCAGCCTGGACCAATGATGAGAAAGGGGGCGTGTCTCAGACCACCTCACACTCCCTGTAGGCACTGTAGCTGAGCTGTAGTCACCGATCACAGCTCTGACCTAATGGAGTTGAGCGAAAAGACTGGAAAAGAGCAAGAGGGAAATAAGTAGCAGATTATCATCCCTGCCTGAGACTGACTAAGGCTAGGGCTACACGGCGGTACGTGTTGAGGGACATTCGTGTCGCTCCAATGTCGTGCGACATTTATTGTGGTGCCACACTATGACATGCTGCGACACGACAGACGCACAGAAATCAAATTTTTTTTTGCGACTGTCGCGTCGCAGCATGTCGCAATTCACAGTGCGACACCATAGACTATCATTACTATAAGTGTCGTACAACACATGACGCCGTGTAGCCCTGGCCTAACACATTATTTAAAGGGCATCTGTCAGCAGTTTTGTACCTATGATACTGGCTGACCTGTTACATGTGCACTTGGCAGCTGAAGACATCTGTGTTGGTCCCATGTCCATATGTGCCCGCGCTGCTGAGAAAAATGATGTTTTATTATATGCAAATGAGACTCTAGGAGCAACGGGGGCGTTACCATTACACCTAGGGGCTCTCCTCTTTATGCAACTGCCACAACCTCTCCACTTTGACAGGGCCAGGTGTGATGACATCTACACTGCCTGGTCCTGTCAAAGTGCAGAGGGTGCGGCAGTCGCAGAGAGAGCAGAGCCTCTAGGTGTAATGGTAACGCCCCCGTTGCTCCTAGAGGCTCATTTGCATATATTAAGACATCATTTTTCTCAGTAATGTGGACACATATGAACATGTGACCAACACAGATCCCTTCAGCTGCCAAGTGCACACGTAACAGGTCAGCCAGTGTCATAGGTACAAAACTGCTGACAGATGCCCTTTAAGAGCTCCTGACTTTTTTTTCCTGTTAATTTGACCTAATGCACTACTGCCTACAAGGTGATGTTCACACAATGCAGATTCTGTCAGGAGCTTGAAGCCTAAATCAGGACAAAATCTGCAAGCAATTGGCCGGCAAAGCACATGAATCAGATCTTTACTGCCCCATTCACAAGCTGAGGAAAAATCTGGGCAGAATATTAACCCATCTGCAGCAAGATGATCAGGGAGATGGATTCTGCACTGACCAAAGGAAGCCCCCATCGCTCTGATCACAGGGCTACAAGGGTCAACCACAAATCGCTCACCCCTGGTGCAACCAGTGTACCCCTGCCATTCACGTGAATGGGCAAAAGCTGCACCACCCTGCACAGCCCCAACATAAAACATAAGCACAGCCACAGTAAGGACCAATGTGAACAATGAAAAGTCACAGCCCCTTCAACCACCAGATCCCCAGGGGTGCGAGAATCTGACCTCCAGCAATCTGATACTGATAGCCTACCCTAAAGGACAGGTCATCAGTTATTCATACCTGGACAACCCCTATAGGGGCCAGTCACACAGCATTATTTGACAGCTGAATTTGGCACGGACAACCACACGGAAACGCCAACCACTGGGCGACCACACAGAAACGCCAACCACTGGGCGACCACACGGAAACGCCAACCACGGGGCGACCACACGGAAACGCCAACCACGGGGCGACCACACGGAAACGCCAGCCACGGGGCGCCCACACGGAAACGCCAGCCACGGGGCGACCACACGGAAACGCCAGCCACGGGGCGACCACACGGAAACGCCAGCCACGGGGCGACCACACGGAAACGCCAGCCACGGGGCGACCACACGGAAACGCCAACCACGGGCGACCACACGGAAACGCCAACCACGGGGCGACCACACGGAAACGCCAACCACGGGGCGACCACACGGAAACGCCAACCACGGGGCGACCACACGGAAACGCCAACCACGGGGCGACCACACGGAAACGCCAACCACGCTATATGTACAGCCCCTTAAAGGAGTTCTCCAGGAATTAGACATTGTGACCTCTCAGCGATCTCATATTAAGGTCATCAATATCTTATCAGTGGGGACCATGGGTGCTGGACCCTCCCTGATCTAATATTAAAGGGGTTGTCTCATCTTGGACCCTGATGTCTGACAGGGGCGGGTCTCAGAGATGGGAAATGCACCTATCCTGAGAACGGGGCCCGCAAAGTGATGGCAGGCACACAGTACATGCATTCTCACCCTCCATTCATATGTATGGGGTCACCAAAAATAGTCGACCTGCTCGCCTATTTCTGTCAGCCCCATAGAAGTGAGTGGAGCGGTGGCCGCCGTGAATGATGTACTGCTGTAATCACAGCAGGACTGGCGGGGAGCACCAGAGAATATTTTTTATACCTTATCCTGATGTTAGCTAACTTTCCTGGACGTCCCCTTTAAAAGAAACTGTATACGGAAAAAGGAAGGATAATGTTCACACTGGCGACAAAGATTACAAATCCGCAGTGTACGCAGTTCTCGGAGCCCAGGACGTAACTTTCCTAACCCCCACAATCAGTGGTCACTAGTGGGAGAGGCTGCCGACCAGTTCCACGTGTGTACAGACCAGCGTGGTCATCCTCAGCGCTACCAAAGGGGTTTACCACGACGCCACAAAACCCTGAAGTGACCGATTAGACCTCATGCACACAACCGTATTTTGCATCCGCTCTGCTTTCTATGTGTACTGCACACGGACTCATTCCTTTCTATGGGTCTGCGGCGATAATGTTCCATACAAGGATGTCATACGTGTGCTGTCCGCATCCATATATGTGTTCTGCAAATTACAGAGCCCAGATACACGGAAATGCAGGAGTAGAAATAGACCCTTCTTCCCTGCACACACTGCTCCGCAACATCAGATTTTTAATCAGTTTTAGGCCTCGGCCATAGTTTCTGTCCGCATCCGATCTGCATTGCGGATTAAATCCACACGTGGATGTGTGGCAGCAATCCGGTGACGACACTCAGACAGTCGCCACAGATCTGCATGAGAATAAGCCTGGCTTATGGCTTTTCCGTGCTGCATAGTTCACGCACTGGACACAGAATATCAGCAGATCTGAGGAGAATTTAAAGAAGAACTCCCACAAAACATGTATTTTATGTCCTGCTAGAAATGTACATGATGTAATCTGTAGTGAATGCCATTTTCTTACCAGTGGCTGTATTTTTGAGTTATATCTCCCTGATGCTTCTCATCTGTGTCATGTGACCAGGAATCAGACCCACCAACTCACACAGTACCTTATGTGTGGACAGGAAGTCTAATTTTCTATGTATTCCTATGGGAGCCTCACTTTCAGTCTCATAGGAATGAATAGAGCAGTGACTGGCTTCCTGTCCTGGGTCAGTTGGAGGTCAGGGAGTTGATCACATGACCCAGCTACAAGAAGAAGAGAGGGGATAACTTACAAATACAGTCTCTGATAAGAAAATGACAATCACTACAGATTATATCATGCACTTTTCTAACAGGTCAGAGAATAAAAATTTTTGTGGGAGTTCTTCTTTAAGTGCAGAACCTGCGTCTGCATCCTCATGACATCCTGAATGTGTGAACACGGCCTACAGCCTTCTAGCTATGTACATTTCCAATTTAGGCCGTAGATTTTATTTTTTTTTCACAGAATGTTGAAGCAAATTTCTTAAAATAACAGTACAGTTCCCGACAATCTGCCCGTGTAAATGTGCAGCCGATCAACCGATGAAAGAGCGAAACGCTCATTCCTTGGGTGATCCTGTCATTGGCGCAGGCATCTTAATTATCTCTTCTGTGCCATCTAAACAGTGATTTGCTGCCCAGAAACAATGCAGCTGTAGGAGGATGAGCGATCGCAATAATCCTCATACTGTGGAGGCGATCGATGTGTGTAAATACAGAGCTTCACCTCCACTGAGCGAGCAGTCGGCTGTCAGGAAGGAACGCTTCCATCCCGACAATCTGCTGCTGCTCGGCGTAATACAGTACTGGCATAGTGAATGAGATCTGACAAGGCGCATATTTTCTGTGCGGATTTTGAAATCTGCCGCAAGTCAGTTTATTTCACCCTTAACGATGCAAAGTGTGAGATCTGGAAACACCACATCAAAGTCCACAAGCATCATGTGCGGATTTTGGTGCAGAAGTGATATCCTTAGGGCTCACGCACACAAACCCATTTTCTTTCCGTGTCCGTTCCGTTTTTTTTCTGCGGAATCATTAATTTCAATGGGTCCACAAAAAAAAAAGAAAGAAAAACGGAAGTTACTCCGTGTGCATTCCGTTTCCATATTTCCGTATTTCCGTTCTGCAAAAAAAATAGAACATGTCCTATTATTGTCGGCATTACGGACAGGGATAGGACTGTTCTATTAGGCCCCTTTCACACGGGCGAGATTTCCTCGCGGGTGCGATGCGAACGCATTCATTGCACCCGCACTGAATCCTGACTCATTCATTTCAATGGGTCTTTTCACATGAGTGATGTTTTTCACGCATCAGTTCGCCGTTGCGTGAAAATCGCAGCATGTTCTATATTCTGCGTTTTTCACACATCCCTGGCCCCATTGAAGTGAATGGGTCTGCGTGAATAACGCATTGCATCCGCACGCAAGTGATTCACTGATGGTTGCTAAGAGATGTTGTTTGTAAACCTTCAGTTTTTTATCACACGCGTGAAAAACGCATCAAAACGCTTTGCACCAGCGCGGAAAAAACTGAACGAATGTACGCAATCGCAGTAAAAACTGACTGCGATTGCGTGCGGATTTTCCGGAACGCATCCGGACTGAATCCGTGATGCCCGTGTGAAAGAGGCCTTAGGCCCGGATTAGGTCCGGATGCGTTCAGGAAAACTCGCACCTTTTTACAAGCAAGTTCAGTCAGTTTTGTCTGTGATTGCGTCCAGTTGTTCAGTTTTTTCTGCGTTTTGATGCGTTTTTTACGCGCGTGATAAAAAACTGAAGGTTTACAAACAACATCTCTTAGCGACCGTCAGTGAAAAACGCATTGTATCCGCACTTGCTTCAGGATTCAATGCGTTTTCACTGAAGCCCCATTCACTTCTATGGGGCCAGGGCTGCGTGAAAAACGAAGAATATAGAACATGCTGCGATTTTCACACAACGCAGTAGTGATGCGTGAAAAAAAAACGCTCATGTACACAGACCCATAGAAATGAATGGGTCAGAATTCACTGCGGGTGCTATGTGTTCACGTCACGCATTGCACCCGCACGGAAAACTCGCTCGTGTGAAAGGGGCCTTTGGGGCCGGCTGTTCACACGGACGTCATCTGTATTTTTTTTGCAGACAGCAAAATACATACAGTCGTGTGCATGAGCCCTTAAGGGGGCCATCAGTATCCGATTGGTGGGGCCCCCCCACCGATCAGCCGTTTGATGAGGCCGCGGAGCTCCACGCCACGCACTTCTTGCAGCTTACCCTAGACCACCGACTGTCATGTTCATCAGTCACGTGGCCTAGGTGTAGCTCATTTCCATTCAAGCGAAGCAGTGGCACCAGGCACAGTGCCGTACATTGGATAGCGGCTGTACTTCAATGGGGCTGAGTGGCGCTACTGCAAGCGCCGGCGCCTTCTCAAACAGCTGATCGGCGGGGGTTCTGGCTTTCGGACCCTCACCGATCGGATACTGATGACCTATCCACAATAGTGATGTGTCGGGACAGGAAGAAGAGAACGCACAAAGCAGCAAATCATTGGAAGACGTTTGGCAGGCAGCGCGCGGTCCCCTCCGCATCACCGGTATAAAGTAAAGAAAGATGGTGACGTCACCTGAGAAAATGACCCGTCAGGTGTGTGACATTGTGCCAGGGATTTGACAATTTTATATCACTGACCCTGTAACCCAAAACGTCGTACTGCATAGAAATCAATGGAAACTGACACTGTCACACCACTCAAGTCAGTACAAGCTGAAAATTACTTCCAGCCTTAGGCCTCATGCAGACATCCGTGAAGCGCGGTCCGTGATAACCCGGACTGTGCTCCTGCTGAGTGAAGGAGAGCACAGCATCATTGGTTGCTATGACGCCGTGCGCTTCGTGCCGTGACGCCGTGCGCTCCTGCACTCAAGCAGGAGCACAGTCCGGGTTATCACGGGCCGCGCTCCACGGATGTCTGCATGAGGCCTAAGGCTTTTAGCAATTTTTTACATTTTTTATTGCAGTGGCTGTTTTATTGGTTAAAAAACATATTCGCCATTGGTTTTGGAGACATTTGTCTTCTGCGGTTGCGTGTATTCCCATACGCTGCAGGCTGCTCAGCTCCCTTCCCAGTGAAATCCACCAGACAAGCTCTCTGACAGCTCCATCTGCAGCCCTTCTTCTCTGCTGTGCTGAACAGAAGTCTAAGCCGTCATCGGTGCAACCAAATATCATAAACTTAAAGGGATTGTCCGGGGGCACCAATAATAATCATATGAGCCCCTTCCATTCCTACATGACCACTCCATTCTCCCCACTGACGTGCGCACATACTACACATTACTGCTGCAGCCAGTCACTGGCCTCAGGGGTCATGCACCATATACCACGGAGGCTGCAGCAGTCATGTGACGTATACGGCTGCCGCCAGAACATTATGTCACAGGTAGCAGTGCGCAGGAATGGAGGACCTCAAGCGGTAAGTATATATTTACCATTATGGACATTTTTGAAAATACAACAAAAAAAAATCTTGAACATTCCCTTTAAAGAGGTGTGCAAGAGCGGGGGCGTCCCCCCTCACTTGGTGGGACCTATAGTGTAAAGCTTACTTACCTGCTTCCGCGCTTCTTCTCCTCCCAGCCCGCAGGGGTCCCTCGCTGTAAACATCCAGTTTGACATCGCCGCAGCCAATCGCTTACTGCAGCAGAGACTGGATCCCCATAAATCATGAAAAATGGTCACATGACGCAAGGGGGGATCCAGTATCTGCTGCAGCCAGTGATTGGTTGTGGCGATGTCAAACCGGATGTTTACAGCAGTGGGGTCCAGCGCAGCATTGCAGGCCAGGAGGAGAAGGGAACAGGTAAGTAATATTCCCTTGACAGAGGGAGCGGTTGCCAACCCCCCACCCTCCATTTTTGCATAACCCCTTGAAATCAAAAAGAGCTGTCAGCTTTAGGAGAGCAGAGAGAGAGACTGAGAACATCTGACAGATTTCACACTGGACGTCGCCGAGCAGACTGCACTGTACTGGAAGACGCGCAGGCTGCAGAAGAAATAAAACGGCTCAAAACATTTAATAAAAACCAAACACACGTATATTTTTTATCCCATAATACGGCCAATGCAAGAAAAAAATTACATCAAAAAGTGCAACAAATAAAAATGCAAAAAAACAGGACACGGCATCAGCGGGCAGCTACAACGTAACAAGCCGGGTACAGGCTACACTCGTATCAATGGCCATATCTGTCGCCACCGCAACTCGCCAGATTGTCGCCATCAGGTAAGTACGGTGCGTTCTAACTCAGAGACGCATGAGTTAAACTTTCAGGTCCAGTCATCTGCAATATTACATGGGTTCTATGGGAATGCCAACATCCCAGGGAAGACATAACACATAGCCACATCCTGGCTGTGCTTCCTGCTGGGACCTGCAGACAGTAAGTGTCCCCCCCCACCATGCACAGCCCGCACTCACCTGTCCGAGGCCGCAGACTGTGTTCCACTCATTGGGTTCCTCGGGGATAGTCCTTACCTCAGCTAAGTTGCATGATAGTTCAACTCTAGCTAGATCGGAAAGCTCGGGGTTAACCTTCCCGTCCCGCAGGGGGATGGAAACTCCAAGCAGTAGCTCATAAGGGCTACGGGAAAACGGAGGCCGGAGAGCTAGGCATAAAAAGTCACCAAAACAAGAGTTTTCTTCTGCCGGTACTCAAGGGTACTAAGTACCAGCACCTCTCCGGGACTCATCGTGCACAGCACGCATGCGCCTGGTGATCTCGCGTGCCGAGCGATTTTCCCGAGACGCGAGAGTTGGCAGCGCATGCGCCGTTCGACTAGGTGAGACTGAGGATTTTTTTGGACGGCGAATGCCTGTGGAGAGGTGCGCATGCGCTCTGGCGTCACCAACCAATTACTGGCGACGCGGGATTTGGCAGCAAAAAAGTTTGTGAGCGAGTACGACGTCTGCTGGGTCTCGCGATACTTCTTTCAACTTCATTCAAAACAGAGCTTGTGCGCATGAGTGACGGGCGGACGAGACTTCCGTTTTATGATAGTTTTTTTTAAAGAAAATAATAATTAGAAAATTATATTGATTGAGTAATACTTAGGCGTTTCTGATGGTGATTTACATGGTTTCTGCTAGTGAAAGAAATCTATACTATAAGCTGCCCGTCTGGAAAGGGTTGACGAAGTTTCCTTTAAAAGAAAAAATTGAAAGGCCAGAAAAATGTCTGCATCAGGTGCTGACACCATGGGCCCTATACAAGACGTGTGTCCGGGTCCAGTCCCCTCAAAGGCAGCGAAGCTACACAGTATATTCATGTCAGTCACCGTGCAAGTGACGTACTTTGTGTAAATGTCACATATCCGACACACAGCACACATATGTGTATTGTACAAGTGCCCCGTTTACACAGGACAAGTGACATACATGCTGAACACATGCAAACGTGTAACTCAGACACTGTGTATGTGGCACACGTCATATATTACATACATTCAGCATACATATCGCATGCATTAGACACATGCCAAGCACAAGTCATTGGCACATTAGATGCATGCCAACATGACACATGCTACACACGTCACACTAAACACACGCTGCACACGTCACTCACATAATTTACAAGTGCTGCACACATTAGACACATGCTGAGCACACGTCACTCTTTCCTCACATTTGCATGTCACACATCACTCACATATTCTATACATACCATGTAGCATTAGATACACCACTTACACAAAAGATATGTGCCGAACACATTCCATATATGCTTCATGCATGTCACATACATCAGTGACACATATACATACCACGTGACTTTAGATACATGCTTCACGCATGTCACATACATCACTCACACATTATATACATACCACATGGAGTTAGATACACGCTGTGCACACATTACATACATGCTTAACACACCACTTACACAAAAGATAATATCCCGAACACGTTACATACATGCTTCACGCATGTCACATACATCACTCACACATTATATACATAGGACGTGACATTAGATACATGCCGTGCACACATTACATACATGATTAATACATCGATGTAGATATATCCCGAACACGTCGCACATTACATACAGTACATGCCGCTAAAATGTCACAAATTTTACACCTTCTGTACATACGCCACTCTCACATTACATATGTGCTGCACACATGTCAAACACATCACTCCCATCAGACACATGCCTCACAAACATCGCTCACAAATTAGATACATGTACAGACACCGCTCACATATTACATACATGCTGTACACGTATCAAACACCTCACTCACATTAGATAAGTGCCGCACATACAAAACACGGGTTAGATACATGCCAAACGTACTTCACTAACACGTATACATGGCGAATGCATGTAACTCAGGCATTAACCCCTTAAAGGGGTTGTCTCCCTTCAGCAAATAGCATTTATCATGTAGATACAGTTAGTACAAGGCACTTACTAATGTATTGTGATTGTCCATATTGCTTCCTTTGCTGCCTGGATTCATTTTTCCATCACGTTATGCACTGCTCGTATCCATGGTTACGGACACGCTGTAATCCAGCATCAGTGGTCGTGCTTGCACACTATAAGAAACCACACCAGCCTATGTGCGTTCCCACGGTCTCAGCTGCCAGTGAAGCCGATGCTTTTTCCTATAGTGTGCAAGCACGACCACCACTGCCGGATTGCATTACTTTCTTTACTATTAAAAAACAGTTAACCCTTGGATACCCGACGTTTTTTCTTCCCTATCTCTCCTTGAACCATAACTTTTTTATTTTTGCATTCACATATCAATATGAGGGCTTATTTTTTGTGGGACAATTTGTACTTTCTAATGCCACCATTTAATATGGCATACGATGTAGTGGGAAGCTGACCCCAGACCTAGAGACCCATATTCTGACCCCAAAACTTTTTTTGATAATTATATCTACTGAGTTGTGTGGGGGGCTCATTTTTTGCAGGACGATCTGTAGTTTTTATTGATACCATTTGGAGTGTGCTTAACTTTTTGATCGCATTTTATTACATTTTTTTTTATAAGAGAAGCAATATTTTAATAGTACGGGCGTTTTCACATGCGGTGATGCCCATGATGTTTATATTTTTTGTTATTTATTTGTTTATTTTTTTTCTACGGAAAGGGGGTGATTTAAATTTTTATATTTTTAATATTTTTTTAGCAATATTTTTACCTTTTTTTTATAGTTTTTTAGCTCGTGTTTGTGGCTTCAAGACTAGCCAAATGCTATTGATAGCAGAGAATGCTATCAATCACTGATAAGACAGCCCTGTGTACAGCTATCAGTGACTGACATCTATCTCTGTATACACACTTACACAGAGAATACTATCAATCACTAATAACACCTCCCCCATGTACAGCTATCAATGACTGACAGCTATCTATGTATACACACTTACACAGAGAATGCTATCAATCACTGATAT
The DNA here is from genome assembly GCA_900303285.1 of Rhinella marina. Classification (NCBI taxonomy): domain Eukaryota; kingdom Metazoa; phylum Chordata; class Amphibia; order Anura; family Bufonidae; genus Rhinella; species Rhinella marina. Next base: position 775,159 of record ONZH01028668.1, read on the forward strand.
GATCTTATTTACATGTATAATCACATGTGTGGTCAATGCAAGGAACTGGGACAGGATTCATTTGATCAATCAGTTGTTTCAAGGACTTTACAAAGGAACAGGGGAAGTCCATTAATTGTGGATGAAATACGATTTAGACATCAATACTGGAAAGGATTATTTACAGTTAGGGCAATGCCCTACCCCAAAGGGTAGTAAAGGCAGATACTATCTAATAACAAGTGGCATTGAAGGTTATAATTAATCAAACAATTAATGCCATATAATTGAACTCAGAAAGGATTAACTTGATGGACCTGTATCTTTTTTTCTACCTAACTATGTATGGTAATTCGCACTGAGTGCCCTACATTATCCAGATGCAAAGTGCATACAGTGCCCAGACTGCCATAGATTTTCTGATGTAATGCAGTAACCGTGAAAAAACATACATGGTGCCTATATAATGCAATGCAATGTCTGATAGGTGACTGACAGCCATGTATGTATACACACTTACACAGAGAATGCTATCAATCACTGATGACACCTCCCCTGTGTACAGATATCAGTGACTGGCAGCTATCTCTGTATACACACTTACACAGAGAATGCTATCAATCACTGATGACACCTCCCCTGTGTACAGCTATTAGTGACTGACAGCTATCTCTGTATACACACTTACACAGTGAATGCTATCAATCACTGATAACACCTCCCTGCGTACACTATCAGTGACTGACAGCTATATCTGTATACACACTTACACAGAGAATGCTATCAATCACTGATAACACCTCCCCGTGTACAGCTATCAATGACTGACAGCTATCTCTGTATACACACTTACACAGAGAATACTATGAGTCACTGATAACACCTCCCTGTGTACAGCTATCAGTGACTGACAGCTTATCTCTGTATACACACTTACACCGAGAATACTATCAATCACTGATAAGACAGCCCTGTGTACAGCTATCAGTGACTGACAGCTTATCTCTGTATACACACTTACACAGAGAATGCTATCAATCACTGATAACACCTCCCCGTGTACAGCTATCAATGACTGACAGCTATCTCTGTATACACACTTACACAGAGAATACTATGAGTCACTGATAACACCTCCCTGTGTACAGCTATCAGTGACTGACAGCTTATCTCTGTATACACACTTACACCGAGAATACTATCAATCACTGATAAGACAGCCCTGTGTACAGCTATCAGTGACTGACAGATATCTCTATATACACACTTACACAGAGAATGCTATCAATCACTGATAACACCTCCCCATGTACAGTAATCAGTGACTGACAGCTATCTCTATATACACACTTACACAGAGAATGCTATCAATCACTGTTAACACCTCACATGGTGTCATCAGTACAGACCCAGCAATGATTGGAGAAGTGGGGACTGAAGGGACGGCACATGACATTTTAAACGTGAGTAAAGTTTATTGCTCTTACAAAGCCCCCTAGTACCCCTTTTTATTGCAGAAACTACTGGACAGCAGGTCATAATGCCATGTAAACGTGGCACTTGTTAACCTGGGGAAAGTGTAAGGTACAAGTCACAAGGAGATCAGGCTGTCAGACAGCAGCGTAACTACCATAATGGCAGACCATGCGACTGCTATGGGGCCCAGGGCCAGAGGGGGTCCAGTCTTTAGCAAATGAGGCAGTGGGAAAAAATGGTCCAAGGGTCATTGAAAAGGTTTTAGGCAGAAACCCTTCTGTCCTGTGTGGGGGACCTGGTGTGATCCTTACTATGGGGCCCCTACTTCTCTATGTACGCCACTGCTGTCAGATAAGACAGGTCAACCAGCTTGAAGGCTCTGACCCAGACTGATAGTGTAAGGCCCCTGAGAACACCTCAGGCTAGGGGGAATAGCTGTACGGGAGTGGTGTGGAATGGACGGTCCCTCTATCAATCCTACATGCCATTCCAAAAAAAATCCAGCCCATAAATAAAATCTGAATAAACCAGTTCCAGCAAACTATATAAGATATAACTCCAGTACTTTACCAAAGATGTTGTTATAATTTGTGTATCGTTTGTTCGTTTGTGTGTATAATTGTTTTTTTCTACAGGCACTACAGAGACAAAGTTCAAGCCGGAGGTGCCAAGTTTGATTGCTGTGACAGGCCACAGGAATGATGGTCTTCTGGGCCACAGCCACAGGGGGAGGTGCTGATACCATCATAGGCCCTTGAAGAGCTTACTGCTGGTGAGAGGATGCACATGGTGATGCCTACGTACTGCATCATCTTTCTGATAGCGAGGAGCCCTGGGAGCGGGTAAAGAGGAGAGGTTTGTCACCAATCAAGGAGTGTGTGGATGATTCGAGAGGAGTGCAGTAGGCCTGTATGGAGAGAGTAGGCCTGGGGACTGTTTACCTGGTGGTGCAAACTTGTTCTTCTACAGGAGGGACAGGGGAGCTGAAGGATGTAGGAGTGGTGATTGACTGGAGGCCAAGGATGACACGGGAAGAAGTGATGGATTGGAGGTTTGGAGACATGACAGTGGGAACTGTGTGAGACAGTTACCTGTTGAGTACACAAGTCTCTGAGAGGTTCGGCTGCTTGAGAAACGCCATGTTACATTCATATGCTCTATTATTGCATATGGGTGCATAGCTCAGGACTCTACTCTCTATTTTTCAGATTGGAGAGCCGCTCACCAAAGAAACTTTGTACATAGGAAGGCTCTGTCCATCCATGTAATACATTAAATATATCTCCAGCTTCTCTTGGTCAAAACAGCTGGTCACTGGTCTATGAAAGTCAGAACCATGGCAAACATGTGAACATGGGCTCAACGTCAGTTTAAAAAAGGTTTGTCGTGATGTGACAGCGCCATTGTGCTAAGTGTACTGTGGATAATATATATACAGTATAAAACACTGATAAAAGATTTTCTCGAAATGTATGGTAACTACCAGTGCCATATGCCTCTAGCACACATTGCGGCCCTCCAGCTGTTGTAAAACTACAACCCCCACCATGCCCTGCTGTAGGCTGATAGCTGTAGGCTGTCCAGGCATGCTGGGAGTTCTAGTTTTGCAACAGCTGGAGGGCCGCAGGTGGGTATCCCTGCTTTAGACAATCTCTCCTCCACATACATTTCCATAGTCTGCCTTTACTTAAAGGGAGTCTGTCACCAGGAAATTCACTGTTAAACCAGATGCTGTAATAATCAGTGGCTGTGGGACCTCTGTGTTAACCACTGGTGTGACTTTGGCCTAGACCTAAGGACATTATCCTGGCAGTCCCCTGGTATCCACTCTTTAACCCTTATACAGAGATCTGGACTTCGCCACAGGGGCAGCACCAGGCCGATTACTCTTGGAGTAGGCCTGGTGTGGTTGACCGATAACCCATGGTAGTCAGAGACACTGGTGCACTGAATGATCAGACAAAGCTCATAGTAACAGGCCGAGGTCAGTGCAGGGAGAGTTTGTGCAAATCCATGACAGGCAGCTCAAAGTAACGGAGAGTTCACATCACCATTATTTTATCGTTGTTCTGATCCATCAAAAGAACAGAAAAATGTTAAAGAAAACATATCCTGTAAAAATACGGATCCTGCGCATTAGTTGTGCACATTTGGCATCAGTGTGAGCCATTTCTTGCTTGAAGTACTTTTTTTCCATGTTAAAAAACGGATCTCAGACACAAATGGCTCAAACGGATGCCAAGTGTGCATAACTGATGCACAGGATCAATATTTTCCCTTTTTTCTGTTCTGATTATAATGTAGGGGGTTATAACTGCAGAGACCTTGTTACTGTTGGGAGCACTATAAGGCGACCTTATTGCTACTGGGGGAACTATAGTGGTATTATTACTACTGGGGGTACAACGGGGGCATTATTATTGGGCAAAGTATGGAGAGTGTATATATATATATATATATATATATATATATATATATACACGCACACTGCATCCAGTATAATAGATGCAGTGTGTACAGATATATAGTATATACAGCAGTGTACTGATATGTGAGGAATGAGGTATAATAGATGCAGTGTGTAGATATATAGTATATACAGCAGTGTACTGATATGTGAGGTATAATAGATGCAGTGTGTTAAGAACTATAGTATATACAGCAGTGTACTGATATGTGAGGAATGAGGTATAATAGATGCTGTGTGTACAGATATATAGTATACACAGCAGTGTACTGATATGTGAGGTATAATAGATGCCGTGTGTACAGATATATAGTATATACAGCAGTGTACCGATATGTGAGGTATGAGGTATAATGGATGCAGTGTGTTAAGATATATAGTATATACAGCAGTATACTGACATGTGTGGTACGAAGTATAATAGATACCGTGTGCTAAGATATATAGTATACACAGCAGTGTACTGATATGTGGGGTATGAGGTATAATAGATGCAGTGTGTATAGATATATAGTATATACAACAGTGTACTGATATGTGAGGTAAGAGGTATAATAGGTACACTATGTACAGATATATAGTATATACAGCAGTGTACCGATATGTGAAGTATGAGGTATAATAGGTACACTATGTACAGATATATAGTATATACAGCAGTGTACCGATATGTGAAGTATGAGGTATAATAGGTACACTATGTACAGATATATAGTATATACAGCAGTGTACCGATATGTGAGGTATGAGGTATAATAGATGTACTGTGTACAGATATATAGTATATACAGCAGTGTACTGATATGTGAGGTACGAGGTACTGTATAATAGATGCAGTGTGTTAAGGTATATAGTATATACAGCAGTTTACTGACATGTGAGGTATGAGGTATAATAGATGCAGTGTGTTAAGGTATATAGTATGTACAGCAGTGTACTGATATGTGAGGTATAAGCTGTAATTTATACCTCATACCTCACATATCAGTAAACTGCTGTATATACTGGCCAGGCACGGGTAGTGGGCGACCAATTTAAATTCCTGCTATGGGGCCCATGATTTCTGTGTACTACCCAGCTTGTATTACACTGCACTTTTGAGACAGTGGGCTGTGTAATGAACAGGAAGCAGCGCTTGCATGGGACGCGAATCCTCTTCAAACAGCTGACCAGCGTGGGTGCCGGGTGTCGGACTCCCACCGATTAGATATTGGTGACCTATCCTGAGGATAGCTCATCAATATATACAGCCTGCACAACTAGGGTTGCCACCCGGCTGGTATCTCACCGCAAAGGCCAGTATTTTAGTGGCCCTGCCGGTAATTTTTTTCTACCGGCAATGTTAATTGCCGGTATTTTCTTTCAAGGACTGCTACTAATGAGCGCTTCCATTGTGCAGCCTTTACCTCCCCCGCTGGGGGGCACTAATGGGGGGCATTATTCTTCTTGGGGGGCACTAATGGGGGGCATTATTCTTCTTGGGGGGCACTAATGGGGGGGTATTATTCTTCCTGAGGGGCACTAATGAGGGCATTATTCTTACTGGGGAGCACTAATGAGGGCATTCTTCATGGGGGGCACAACTGGGGGCATAAATGGGGGCATTATTCCTACTGGGGCGCACTAATGCGGTCATTATTCTTAGTGGGGGTTACTAATGGGGGCATTATTCTTACAGGAGAGCACTAATGGGGGTATTAATCTTACTTGGGGGGTACTAATGGGGGCATAATTTTTAACTGGGGGCACTAATGGGGCCATTACTCTTACTGAGGGGCACTAATGGAAGGCATTAATTCTGGGGTGCACTAATAGGGGCATTACTATTACTGGAGGGCACTAATGGGGGCATTTTTAATTCTGGGTGGCGCTAATGGGGACAATACTAGTACTGTAGGGCACTCATGGGGGCATTTTTATGTCTGGGTGGCACTAATGGGGACATTACTATTACTGGGAGCATTAATATTATTGGGAGCCACATTATGACAGCGACTGTGTTAAACCACGCCTCCCATAGTAACACCCCCTTTGGGGTGTGGCTTAACTTGGCCAGTATTTTTTGTTGGGAAAGGTGCCAACCCTATGCACAACCCTTTTAAGTACAGTATTATATATTGGTACCTTTGCTGTATGACAGAGATCTCTTGTCCGGGTGAAGGGCTTGTTTAGGAGGCAATGTAGGGGTCGTGCAACTTGAATTTGGGTAAATAGATTTTTTGCAAATGGCAGAAATCATGCACCGTCCATTATTTTGCAATGCACAATTATTTCTATTGCCATCTAATGAAAATGAGTCACATTGGAAACATAACGTAGAAGTCGGCACGTGAGGCTCGAAGCTGTTGGGGGGGGGGGAAAGGTTGAAACATGCACTGAGCTTTGTAATGCCAAAATAGCTAAAGGTTGCATTCACCGGAAAGACTCCACCCAAGTCATTCTGAAATAAATCCTTTGTCTTCAGCCTGCTCTGTAAATCAATGTGTAGGATTTAGCTGTTGTGGAATTACAAGTCCCAGCATGTTCTTCCAGGAATTTTACATTCATAGAACTGAGGTGAATACAGAGCTCCCACCATTGCCTGTATACCTTCTGCAGACACCATATCCTCTAATATACTAAACCTCTAATAGTCATAGTAATACCGTAGCCGAAAAGGCAAAGAATACCGGGCTTGGAAATGTAAAACAAAAATGTAGTACATTAAAGGGCTTTTCCTGGAGTTTTAAAGGGGTTTTCTTCAGGATAGGTCAATAATATATGAGCATAAAGGGGGGAGGGGGTCTGACTTGTGGAACCGCCACCGATATAGCTATTTGAAGAAGTCACAGCGTTGCGGCCTCCTCTCAGCAAACCAAGCACAGCGCCATACATAGTATAGTGGCTATACGTGGTATTGCAGCCCAGGACCATTCACCTGAAAGGGAATGAGCTGCAAATAGGCCATATGACCAAGATGGCCTACAAAGAGGCTGCAACGGTCACCGGAGCACCCAGTCCCTTCAAACAGCTGATCGATAGGCCTGCCGGGAGTTGAATAGATATTGAAGACCTGAGGATTGGAAATCAATATTAAACTCCCAGAAAACCCCTATAAGGGCTCTTGCACATGACCGTATGCCCTCTGAGACATACGGTCCGTAAGTGGGCCACATGTCCCGGAGCGGCATTGATCATGCGCACGGGAGCGCACAACTGGCTTCAAAAACTGCATAAAAAAACCTTAACGTGTGGCCCCTAGGTCAAATAGAGGGACATTTAAGGATCAAAGAGGGACAGAGGGACTTGGGTCAAAAAGAGGGACTGTCCCTCCAAAAGAGGGACACTTGGGAGGTTTGCCTGGTGTACCCCTCAGGAAAGTCTATCCTCACCATCAGAGGTATCCTGAAGAATGATGGGTGTACTTAAACATCGCTCTCTGAGGATCACATGCTGATGGGGACATGCTAAGGCCAGTGAATGGCTGCAGCGGTAAATGTGATGACAGGATGTCACTCTTCCGGTCCAGAGGGAGCTCAAAACAGTGGGGACGGGACCCTCGGCACTGGAATAGAGTGCTGTTAAATAGTTAAGTCTGTCTTTCTTTAGGCAGAGCAGATGCAGCACCATAAGGGCTCATGTGCCGACCTTGCCCATGCTGCGGACCGCAAATTGTGTGGCCACCGTCTGCGGACGCGGACCCATTCACTTGAATGGGGTCCGCGATCCGTATCCGATGGTCCGCACTACTAAAAAGTAGTGCATGGGTCCGCATCCATGATACGGTGTGCACATGGCTGCTGTTTGCAGGCCACAATGCGGGCATGGCCGGGCAACGGCCACAAGCATGAGCCCTAACTGTAATTGGGGTGGGGGCCTGTGTATATTTTATGAATTGGTGAATTTTCTAAATTTTAAATAAAAAAACAAAAAACAAAGGAAGATCTTAGAGGAAATAAAATGTCATAAATAATTTTCATCCGGGGTTGTTCCCCCCTCCAAACATGTCAGTAAATCAGGGATCCAAAATGGGCTCTTCCTGCCATTGTCAATGTTAAAGGGGCTTTCCAGGATTTTACTTTCCTCAGGATAGGTCATCAGTATCTGATTGGTGGAGGTCCAACACCCGGGACCCCCGCCGATCAGCTGTTTGAGAAGGCATCGGCTCTCCTGTGAGCACTAAGGCCTTCTCTCAGCTCACCAAGCACAGCACAGTACATTGTACAGCGGCTGTGCTTGGTATTGCAGATCAGCGCCATTCACTTCTATGGGGCTGAGCCGCTCATAGGCCACGTGACCGATGAACGTGACGTCACTGGCGTAGGAAAAGCTAAGAGAAGGCCTCGGTACTCACGGGAGTGCCAGTGCCTTCTCAAACAGCTGATCGGCAGGGGTCCCAGGTGTCAGACCCCACTGATCAGATACTGATGACCTATCCTGAGGACAGATCATCAGTAGTTAACTCCCGGAAAACCCCTTTCATTTTTTTCAGTATATTTGAAGACACAATAACCCAGCGCTGTAAGCCAAATGATACCTGACTGATGTAAAAAAAATCAATTCAGCAAATTTAGGCACAAAGATATTAAGCACCTACTTTTCATCCGTATTCACTCATGAGCTGCCAGTGCCAGATTTTATTCAGAGGACACCAACCAAGGTTGTCCACCCAATATCACTTCAGATTACTTAAGATGTCAGTTTTTGCTGATAAGATGAAACTTTGCTTGATTATGAAATATTAAAAAAAAGAGTTTGATAAGCTGGCAGCACGGGCCAGAAAATGGCAGATGAAATTTAATGATAGTAAATGTACAGTAAAGTAATAAATGCACCAAGGCCATAGTAATAGTATCAGTGTATGTATATTAAATGGAAGAAATCAAGATAACGGAGAGGAACTTGGGTATTCTGGTTACAAGTAACCTCACTAATTGCGCTCAATGTCAAACGGCAGCTACAAAAGCAAATAGAATTTTGGGGTCTGTATAAAGATATTGCAGTAATGCTGGGAGTTCGGGTTAGCAGAGACACTGTTGGGCCAGGGCGCAAAAATGTGTACTTAAAGGGGTTATCCATGACTAATGTAAAAAATGACAATCAGACATCATATAGTACTTGACAATCTCTTTCTAACAAAGCTAGAACCAGCCCTGTACCTCACATGGATCCTGAGATCTCCTCATTCATTGCTCTGCTAGATTTATATCAAGCTGAGAGCTCAAGGGGAGTGTCTTTTCTGCTACAGCTCAGGAGGCGTGTCCACGCTCTCCCTATCACAGCTCAGGAGGCGTGCCCATGCTTTCCCTATCACAGCTCAGGAGGCGTGTCCATGCTCTCCCCATCACAGCTCAGGAGGCAGTTGAAGAATGAAACTGAGCATGTGCGGCCATCTCATTGAGCAGGACAAAGAAATAAGAAAAAAACAAACAGCAGGTGGCGCTATACAGATACATTTTATTGAATAACTCAGTGGATATAGAAAATTGTAAATTATTTGCAATTACAAAAATATTCAGATCCAGGTGCTATTTTGAAAACTGTAGAATATTTTTTATGGGACAACCCCTTTACTACGCTTGTATGAAACTGACCTAAATTTAGGATTCTTTAACAGTAGCTCTAAGACATGTTCACATACTGCAGCATAAGTCTGAAAACTCCACAAGTAAATCTTCAGTGTCTTAAAAAGCATATTTGTGGATTTCACCACTGAGAATACAGTGAGTGAAGAAACTTGTGACACTTAACGGGGGTGCAGGTTGGGCAGTGGTCACAGGACCACTCACATGGTGGGGCGCAGGATGCCGATACAGTTATACTCTGTGATAGAGCGGACAGCCATATGCTCCCTGCCTTACTATGCGCCATCTTCAGGCCACTTTAGGTCTTTAGCCTACAGTATGCAGGGACCCAAGTGTACCAGGCAGAGGGGGCACAATGACATCTCCACATTGTGCCGCCCAGGCTGGTACACTTAAGCCTCATTCACACGTCAGTGTTTCACGGACAGCACACATGCCCATTCATTTTAATGAGTGTATTCAGACATCAGAGTTTTAGCACGGTTCGTGGGTCAGTGTTTTTAGCATGGATGCATGTCCTATTTTGTCCGTGTTCACGGATCCATCATGCCCATTATAGTCTATGGGTCCGTGAAAACCACAGATGCCATCCGTGTTGCATCCATGTTTCACGGATCATTAAGAAGAGATGCTTTGAAAATTATTTTTCAGCTGTTCAGTGTCAGTGAAACACGGATGCAAAAGGGACAGCAAAAAACGGACACACGGATCCATCACGGACAGCTTCACGAATGCATCACTGACCCCCTGGTCACGGATTTGAGCACGGACGTGTGAATGAGGCTTTACTGTGCAGAGACTCAGTCGCAGCCCTCGTTGGCAGATTGTGATAAGTATAACTTTCATTATATTATTGTGGGGGCATCTATAGCTGGCATAATAGTTTGAGGGCATGTATCATGTTGGGGCATCTATGGCTGGCATATATTATTATGGGCAGCAATTGATTTTGGGGACTAAGAAAACGACTATTACATATGGGTAAAAAAAAAGCAACGTTACTGTGTGGTCTCCTATAACCTATCTGGCCCTATTATAATATCTGTCTATGTGGCACTATTTTGGGGGATAATAATAGTAATGATGCTATTTAGGAAGTACAGTTTTTTGGGGACATCATAACACACAGTAGATGTGGCAGCAACAGGCACAGAATTGGTGCTTATACTCAGGGGTGTAGCTCAAGGCTCATGGGCCCTGGTGCAAGAGTTCAGTTTGGGCCCCCTTCCCTCAGTGCTTTGAGGCAAAAATTGAAACAGGACCTCCCCTCATGCCAAATTCTTGACCTAACCCCTTCCCTCCAGCCAGAGGTGTAAGTTGACCAGCACACACTTTCTATAATGTCTGTGTCTTCTTATGTACCACAAGGGTCTTCGGGCCCCCTCAGGCTCCTGGGCCCGGTAGCGACTGCTACCTCTGCAACCCCTATAGTTAAGCCCCTGCTTATACTGGGTTGAAGGGGTGTGTTTTGCCCCCGCAGAGATGAACGCTGAGGTGGACTGGCCATAGACTGTACAGCAAGGTTACTGTGTAGACCTATGCAGATGGGTCCACCGGAGCCCTCCTCATGGCCGACAGCTAGGTAAAGGCTTGGACTGGCTCACAGGGGGACAGGTGAATCCCCTGGGGGACCCCTGAACAAGCCTGTGCCTCCAGTCTCCCATCCCTTCCACAAGTGGCACATGGCACAGTAGATTGCACCACATATGAATAGGCAGCCTACAGCATCTCAACCAGCCTAGGCATCCATTGATTATTTAAGAGACTATTCGGCATATTATTAGATACATGAGGTAACTGAGATGACCTTTAGGTATAGAGACAGGCTAGCCAGTGTCCTCTTTCCCCAGGGTCCTTTTGTGTGAGTAGGTAGTATTTGCATGTAGCTGTACAGTGGGCCCCCAGAGCGAATTTCACTGGTGGGCCCTAGATACCCTAGTCCGACACTGGCTGGGTACATAACAATCTGATAGTCTCAGCATTAGTTCATGCTAGGAGCACCAGGTACTACATATGCACCTGGCTGGCATGCACAGGAATTCAACTGTATCGCTGTCCTCAGGATGGTGATAATGTTGAATACTGCAGCGAGGGGGGGAAGGGGGGGGGCGGGAGTTGTCAGGAGGATTTGCAGCATTTTGTGCTGCACTGTGGTATTTGGTTCTGCTGGGGCGGTATTTTGTGCTGCACTAAGGTATTGCTGGTCCCGCCTACTTCTGTTCTCTAAAAAGGAGTTTAACTGCAAACTTCACAACAGGTGTTTGATCCATGAATGGCCCAATAAATTTCCTGGTTCAGTTAGAATTGTAATTCAAACAGTCCTCCTCATCATGCTGTTCAAATTTTGACATCATGAGACCGAGAAGACACCTAACAATAGATCAACAGTACCTCGCCATTGTGAGGCTTCAAGCAGGATGTTCTCAGATGGAAGTGGCCACTGAGCTTAGAGTGTCACAGAGTGTCATCAGCAGGGTTGTAACAGAGATACAGAGAGACTGGAAGAGTCACAGAAAAGTGGACGTCCTTTGGTCACATCGCACACTGATGACCACTTCATTGTGGACAATGCTCTGCGGAACTGGATGATGAATGCCACACAACTCCAGGTACATTTAAGGGAGGGGAGAGGCATCCAAGTGTCACATCAGAAACCGTGTAAATCAGAGTGGTCTACGTGCTAGACGTCCTGCAAGGGCACCTGACTACACCACCAGGCAGAGGCGTCATCATCTTGCATGGGCCAGAGAGCATCTACTGGACGAGGGACCAATAGGCCTCAGTGCTGCTCACTGATGAAAGTTGATTCACGCTGAGAAGAAATGATGGCCGCCAAGGATGTTGGAGACGTCAAGGAGAGCGCTATGGATCAGCCACAGTTTGCCTTTGATGGTCATGGTGATACAGTGTGGGCAGGTGTGTCTAGTCAATACAGAACTGCCCTACACTTTGTGAATGGTCCAGTGACACACCCATACTATCTGAATAACATCATTAATCCAGTCATTGTGCCTCTGCATGAACAACACAGGCCTAATGTCATCTTCATGGAGGACAATGCGCCAGCTCATCAAGGTCGCATCATTAGGGAACGGCTGCTGGAGACTGGGGGACCTCAAATGGAGTGGTCTGTACCTTCTCCAGACCTGAATCCCCTTGAAAACCTATGGGATCAGCTGAGTCGCCGTGTAGAGGATTGTAACTCTGTACCCCAGAACCTCAATGACCTGAGGGCCGCCCTTCAAGAAGAGTGGGATGCCATGCCTCAGCAGACAATAAGCCGACAGTGAACAGCAGGAGACGTTCTTGTCAAGCTGTAATTGATGCTGAAGGCCACGTGACAAGTTATTGAGACACTGACATTTTTGTGGCGGTATACCCAGCACTGGTGTTTGCTTTTGTTTCAATAGTTTGAGATGAGGAAATCACCATTGCTGCTTCTACTTAAATGCCTGACTTTCATGATATTGTTTTAAGCAGATTCCCAGCACTCACCTTTTTTTTTTGTTGGACAACCCCTTTTCTACTCCTTCCGGTCCCTGGTATGCTGCTCTGGGATATGTCACTGGTGAGGCCAGTGTAAGGCTGCAGTGGACAACATGACCATAGATGGTATGTCATCACTTATGTTCCACTGGTAACTAGAAGGAATGATAATGGGGTCCTTGACACTAAAACAGAACAGCTTTGAAGAGGACAGTGTTTTTTTTTAGTTTTTTTTAGGGCTCATGCAGACGAACGTAAGGGCTCCATGCCCATGCTGTAGACAGCAAATAGTGGTCTGCAATGCGTAGGCATTGGCTTCGTAGTGTGGATGTGGACCCATTGACTTGATGGGGGTCTGTGATCTGCAAAATACAGCAAGAGATAGGACATGTCTTCGTAGTGCTTCAATGGGCTTCCAATCCATGCCTCCATTCTACAAACAATACGGCATGTCCTATCTTTGGCCGTATCATGCGGATCGTGGACCCATTTACATACTAACATAGTTTATAAGGCTGAAAAAAGACATCTGTCCATCAATTCAGCCTGTTCTCCTACAAGTTGATCCATTTGAGTCAATGCACGGGCACCAGCCGCGTGCACTTTTTTCGCGAGGATGTGGACCCATTGAGTTGAAGGGGTCCGTGATCCGCAAAAGATGGGACATATCTTATCTTTTGTGGTGTGGTGGCACATGAGCTTCCGATCCGTGCATCCGTTCCACAAATGATACAACATGTCCTATGCTTGGCCGTATCTTGTGGATCACGTACCCATCCGCACCATGGAGTGCTCACAATCAGTGCCGTATATTGCAGACCCGCAGTTTGCGGTCTGCAATAAGTGCATGAACCCTTAAACAGATTTCCAGTACTCACTAAATTTTTTGGAGGGCCAGACAACCCACTGTTAAAGTAAGGCTTCACTTTCTACCTTATGGGCTTTTAAAAAAAAAAAAATGCAGAGGAAGCCAACTGGAAAAATGATGGTCAACTTCTCAGCTCTTAGTTGTGGTCTAAGGACCTTTTGTCCTCATCGGGGCTATGATATGTTATTAGCATTTATCTTACATGACTCTGTTCAAGGTTGGACTGGCCCACCAGAGTACCAGAGGCTAGTGGCTTTTTCTATGATTCAAAACACATTAAACTTTATTGATGAGGGTTGGGCCTTGAGAACAATTTCCTCTGGTGGGCCCGAGAAACCCCATTCCAACACTGACTCTGTTCTAGGATGTACATATTCTAAATTCACAACAGGTAAACCCCATCCCAGGAAGTTTTCTTATAACGCTAGAAGTTGATTTCACTCTCAGAGGTTAAGAACTCAGATCAGGCATTTTATTCATGTAAGCGTGTGTGGATCTAGAATTTGTATTCTTCATATATACAGGATTAGGATCTCGTTGGAGGCATCTAGTCCATCAGATGCAGCGATTGTAACAATATCATTTATTAGAACTTGAACATATTCAGAAAACCTGAAAAACTTGTGTTCTTCTGAATTACAAAGTAAAGTAAAACTCATGCGTCATTTAAAAATAAGAATATTTACAAGATTAAATAATTTAGTTATCCAGTTTAGGAAATGGTCAGTTGCTACGTCAGGATGAAGACATAGTAATTAACCCAGCTTACTTTGTGGTGGTGCTAGCTTGTCTTAAAAAAGGTACATGGAAGTGAAGGAGAGCTTCAGATGGATACTGATTTTACCAGACCATCAGATATAGTAGGACCTCCCTATGAAGATGTTCTTCACTAGACAATATTATGTTCTTTCAAGTCATTAGCTTGAAGTCCATGTTGTCTATGTAGTCTACTTGTGGCAGTGATTTTGCAGTAAGTGGCGCACGTTCAGAGTCCAATTGAAGGGAGCACAACAATTGTACTTGAGTTGAAGAGTCATCAGTGGAGATAGGTTGGATGATTCCATCGATACCATGGTCTGCATCCAGAAGGCCAAGAACAATTCATAAAAAAGAAAAGTAAAAAGTTAGCAAACATCTCTAGTTCCTCAAACTTTCTTTCTGGAGCTTTTTATAAGAAAAACAGAGCTCTTATCACTTTATTATTTCTATCATATGGCACCAACATTTTGTATAGTCCTTGGCTCAAAATCAATAAGGCAGGGCATACGTATCTGATCAGTAGGGGTCCGACTACTTGACTCCCATCAATCACAAAAATGGTAGTCTCATATACTGATATGGATGGAGCATGCACAATGTGGGAGTCCCGCTCTCAGCTTTATTCAGCAGTCCCATAAACCATGATTAGAGCAGCAGTGTGCATGATCTACCTGCCTCTCTATTCATATAAGAGCAAGGGATCACCGTTCTTGGGATAGGTGGGGGTCCCAGTAGATGGATGATCACCAATCAGATGTTTATCTCCTATCGTATAGATAGGGGGTACATTGATTTTGTGGCACAGTATCCCTGGGGTAACATATTATTACAATTAGAAACAAACAGCCTTCTTGGCCATACACTACTGCTCCCGTGACCCTGGCTTGTCTTCTGACCACTCTCCGTCTCTCATTAGGTACTGCATAGCCCGTCTGGTTCTGATCCATTTTCGTACAACTCTGGTATTTTGTTTGTCTGTCTTTGTTCATTGTCTGTCCCTGCACTTTAACAGTGTAGGGACCATCGACCAGTTGTGGTCAAGCTATCTAGGGCTTTTACTGCAAGTAGGTAGGGAAAGCAGGCTAGGTTCTAGTTTTAGGGCTCACTGTCCTTGTCTGTCCCTACCTACAGTGGTAACAGACTGAATGGATTTCTCATATATAATTTTTAATAAAAGAGCACCTGCCAGCAGGATCTACCCTATTAAGCCAGACATACTGCCTGATGCAGTTGATCCTGCTAACTAAAATGATACCTGTCTTGTGAAAATTGGTAGCCTTGTTCTAGAGAAAAAATACTTTTAGGGGGTTATTTACTTACAGAAATATGTCTATATTAGGTGTATTTCTGGCGCAGATTTCACGATCTGCAACTTTTCCCTGCTCATGCCAGGTCTAAAAATTAGGCATGGGGGTGGAAAGGGGCCACGTCTCATTCATCATTTTCTACGCCAGTTTTAGGAGTAGAAAATGGTCTAAATGTACGCCAGCAAGGGAGTAGATTTAGAAGCGGTGGTGGCTCATAACTTTGGCGGACCCGCGCCTATAAGACAATGGGGGCATATCCTAGCGATATGCTCCCATTGTCTAAGATGGGAATACCCCTTTAATAAATGATCCCCTTAGTTTTTATACAAATGAGGACCTAAGGGCACTAAGGGGAGGGGCCCAGCAACTCGGTGCACCGAAGCCCTCATTAGCATAAAAAAGCATTTTTATTCTTTTCATGGAAATGCTGCAACCGATTTTCCCTAGACAGGCATCATTTTAATCACCAGGATCAACCCTATTAGGCAGTATACCTGGTTTAAAAGAATTGGTTCTGCTGACCAGTGCTCTTTAAGCAGCTCCACAGATTTCGACAGGTTTGTCTATGTCTTGAACCAGGATAAATCATTCAACCTCCTATTGGATTTCCAACACTTTCAAAATTGCACTGCTCCATGGTAGTTAGCCAAACAAGTTGTGCTCTTATATATGCACCACAGCTGTCTAGGGGCCCATTTACATGTCCTAAGACTGTAGGCAATGATAGGGAACTAACCCATGTACCCATGGGCCCTTGAACACTGTTTACATTTGCGCCAGGTCTGCTGATCTATCCCATAGAGTAATAAAATTGGAGCCTGATTATGATAAGGCTGAATAAATCCTTCAGACCGATCATGACAAATCAGTTGCATCTGTTATAACTCCGTAAAAATAGAAGCCGAAACACCAATGTGAACAGAGGCTTAGGACTGTTAGAGCACTTTATATAATTCTGATCATGTTGCTGTGATCTGCTATGACATGGCCGATCAAAGCTTAGTCATTTATGTGCTAAGAAAACAAAATAACCTCACCCTGAAGAGCTGTAACTGGAGGTATTGACATTGGGCTTGGAATTATTTAGAGGAATTCCAGGACTGCTGCAGTGGAGGCCGGAGCTTGGCGTGGACGGTCTACTGGAGTTCCCAGGGGAACACGATGAGGTTACTGTAAAACAAGAATTAATAAGTTCAGATCTCCTAGACCATTGTCACCAGCAATAAGCATATGGCACCAAACAGGGGTGGACTGGGAACTTAAAGCGGCCCTGGAAAAAATAATAAAAGTGGCCCCGTTTTGTAGTCAGGTCCAAATTGATGGAAGGCAGGGTCAGCAATACCATATTGTGGCACATTATACCGCCCCAACAGAGCCAAATACCACAGTCCATCACAAAATACTGTCAGCAGTGCAAAATATATCCCCAAAAACTTCCACTGGTCGGCCATGAGGAGGGCCCCGACAACCCCATGGGAAGTCTCCCTCTAAGGTCTATGGCCAATCCGCCCCTGGCACCAAAATCCTACGGTTTTTAGCGACTGAACATGATGCACTACTGAAAAAGTATTTACTCCTAACATAAAGTTAAAGAGGACCTTTCACCACTCCTGACATGCCTGTTTTAACATCTTCACACATTCCCCATGTAATAACAATTCTGGAGCATCTATTCTTATGGCTCTATGTTGTGCCATTCCTTTATTATTTGCACTAGAAGTTATGAATGAATTGCTATTTGTCTTCAGTAAGGGAACAGAGGGGCGGTGACCAGTTAGGGGTGTGTACCTGCACAGACTGACTCTATCCAATCAGTGCTATCATGTTCAGTCTGTGCAGATACACGCCCCCAACTTGTTACCTCCCCTCTGTACCCTTACTGCAGACAAATAGCAATTCATTCATAACTTCTAGTAGAAATAATAAAGGAACGGCACAACATAGAGACATAAGAATAGATGTTCCAGAATTGTTATTACATGGGGAATGCATGAAGCTATTAAAACAGGCATGTCAGGAGAGGGGACAGGTCCTCTTTAAACAAAGTTCATATTATATCAGTTTATACAGTAGTTATTATTCCTCTATTATTCCTCCCTATGGATATGCAGTCATCCATAGGGAATAAAATCCAGCAATTGCTACAATTAAATAGAGACTTTATTGCAATTTTTTATTCCAGAAAATCCATGGAGCAGCGATAAACTGTCACATGGTCGACCTCACACATTTCTGCATTGGATCAGCTAATGATCCAATGTGTATGGGTGCAGCCTACCAGCTCTCCTCCCATGGCAGATGTCAGGGGAAAGGGGGAACGAGCATATTTGATTTCAACGTTCCTAATTCACGTGTTTATGGTGAAGGTAGGAGAAACTGCTGTTGGCCAAAACGTTACGTCAGGTGTATGGCTGCTCCTGGCCTTCCTAATATCAAATAATGCCAAATTTTTGAAATCACATAATTAGAGATGAGCGAGTTGAATCTAACGAAGTGGAATTCAATACGAATTTCAGGATAAATTCGATTCGCTGCAAAGCTGAATTTCCTCATGATTTGTGGTAGCGAATCGATTTAACCTGAAAAATCCTACTTATCTCCTCCATTTGCTCACGACGGGCCGGCCGCTGCCATCTTGATTGAAGATCTCGCCCGAAATACCGTGCGTGGTAACGTATGACATCACCATGCTGGCCGGCGTGATGACGTGTGATATTTTGAGCCAGATCTTCAAGCAAGATGGCGGCGGCCAGCCTGTCGTGAGCAAATGGAGGACGAAGTAGGATTTAATTTTTTTTTTCTGTTAATTTTACACTGTATTATTACTCTCAGATGCCGCGATCATGTATGTACAATGACGGGGGGTGGCGCTATCGCAGCTCTCTGTCGTTGCACCCGCTCTATACAAATGCGAGTAATTTGTCACGAAGCAAAATTGTGCTCATCTCTAGACATAATCTCATGTCATTATGAGTTACCTGTGCTGGTCATTGTGCTGTGCACTGGATTGATAGCTAAAGACCCCAAAGAACTGGACGTAGATACCTGGCGTGAAAAAAACGAAAAACGAAGAGCACATTAATAAGCGCAGTCATAACATCAGTTCTTATTGCTGGGACCTGATTCCTCCTTTTTCATTATTGATGACGTTTATCAGAATGGCGGCATTTACAGTAGCGACAAAGTGAATGAGATTTTATGAAATCACCTCTATTCACGTGGTAAGTGATTTGCGGCACGGAATTTAAATCTGCAGGTTTATTTTGTGGTTATCCACTGCAGATTTCAACCTTTGCAATGCAGTAGAAATCTGTGACAAATCTGCAGTAAATATGGATTTGTTGCAGATGTTGCTTGCGTCAAACTCTACAGCTTTTTCCCCCCCGTGTACCCTAAGGTCTTGTTCACATTTACATTTTCCACGGACAGTACGCGTACCCATTAATTTTAATGTGGCTGTTTACAAATCTGTACTTTTTTATAATGACTGTAGGTCAGTGCAAAAAAATCACATGGACTACTTTGGTCCGTGATGAAGACCAAACGCCTATTGAAGGCTATGGGTCCATGAAAAAACAGACACAACACTAATGGCATCCGTGTTGCGTCCGTGTTTGGTCCATTTTTAACTGACCACTAATAGGAGATGCTCTGGAAATTAACTTTCAGCCTAGCAGTGTACGCAGAATATGGAGGACAAAAAACGGACACACGGACCAAGCAGGGACAACTTCACGGATGAAACATGTACTGAATTTTTCACCAACGTCAAACAGACATGGAAATATGAACGATGCCTAAGCCCATGGTCACATGCTGGAATTTTCCTATGGATTTTGCCACGTATCCCGTGCCAAAATCTGCATAAAGTCTGCCCACTATTGATTTCAATAGGAAATAAATGCTAGCAAATTTTTCCAAATTTTTGAAGTCCACAATATGGAGAAAAAAACCTTAAAGGGGTTACCCGATATCACAAAACAGCCCCATGTGCCGGGCCCCTCGGAGGGAATATACTTACCTGGATCCCCGCTCCCTGCGCCGCTCCTAGTCCCCGCACCGTCACTGTTGCTTCTCCCTGTATACAGATGAAAACATCCAGTGTCGGGGAGGAGCAGCCAATGGCAGCCGGGACGAGCCTCCCTCGATGCTAGGGATGCTCGTCCCCGTCCCCACCTGCCATTGGCTGCTCCCCCCGAGACTGGATGTTTTCATCTGTATACAAGGAGAAGCAACAGTGACGGTGCGGGGACTAGGAGCGGTGCAGGGATCGGGGATCCAGGTAAGTATACTCCCTCTGAGGGGCCCAGCACATGGGGGGGGGGCTGTTTGTGATATCGGATAACCCTTTAAAATGCCAATTCTTTCTGCAGATTCAGTGCGGAAACTGCAGTAAGCATCCACTGTAGGCGGCTAAGTCCACCTGTGGAGACCTGGTGTATCCAATCACAGCCTCATATTTCTGATGGATTCCACAGTGGATTTTGGAAAAACCCAACATGTGAACACACACCCTAATAATTGGACTGCATGTGTATGAGTGACTCATCCTCAATTATCATTACCGGGGTATGAGTTTCCATATGACGATCTTCGGCAGAGAAGGTGATCTGTACAGTCATTGGTACCCTGGATGCTAGACTGAAAAAGTTCAAGACAGAACGAGGCCAGGAACACAGATCTCACCATTCTTGAGTTATAGATGGGTGACTTCAGTGGCATGTTGACCGGGCAGTTAATTCGTTTCTCCTTCTGTCGTCTGTTGCAGAACCAGACCCGCACGACTTCTTTTTCCATAGCAAGCTGCTCGGCAATCATACTGATCTCCTCAGAGCTTGGCTTTGGGTTCTGTAAGAGGAAGGTAAAATAAAATACACACTGGTTTCCAGTAACGACACAAGGAAGAAGCACACTGAATGAAGTAGAGCATTGTCCTTACATCCTGGAAGCGTTTCTCCAGGGTCAGACGTATGTTTGTTTCAATGCTTGTTCTTTTCTTCCTTTTACGCCCAAACATTTCACTTAGTTGGGGAAAAGTGGTATTGGTGGTGAGGGGAGCGTCTGATGGAGCCGATTCTAGAAAGCAAGGGTGACACAAGTTAGTATAAAGTGAGATGCTCTAGAACAGTGTTCCTCAACTCCAGTCCTCAGGGCCCACCTACCAGTCATGATTTGAGAATATCCCACAGAATGAATACCTGAAGTCCTGATGTACTGACACTAATTATATCACCTGCTGAATACTAAGGAAGTCCTAAAAGCATGACCGGTAAGTGGGCCCTGAGGTCTGGAGTTGAGGAACATTGCTCTAGAACAGGGATGCTCAACCTGCGGCCCTCCAGCTGTTGTTAAACTCCCACCATGCCCTGCTGTAGGTTGATAGCTGTAGACTTTCCGAGTTGTAGGGCAGCTGGAGGGCCACAGGTTGAGCATCCCTGATCTAGAACATAACTAGGACCTCCAATGTTACGGCATATGTTATGGACATTAATTGCTTACTAACCAGGCCTGTTTTTTCACTGAATTTCATTTCGTGGATAGGTCATCAATATCTAAACAGTCGGGTTCAGGTAGCCCCATCAATCAGATGTTTGAAAAGGCTGAGGAGCTCCAGTGAGTGCTGCAGCCTCCTCAGCTTACCAAGCACAGCGCCGTCCATTGTATAGTGGCTGTGCTTGGTATTGCAGCCCAGACGCACTCACTTGAATGGGACTGAGCTGCAGATAGGCCATGTGACCAATGGATTTTATGTTACTGGCCTAGAAAAAGGCTCCCTGTACTTAGCATAGCTTGAAGCTTCTTTACACAGTTGATCAGCGTTGGTTCACGGAGTTGGCAATCTGATATAGATTACCTATCTTGTGTATAGGATATCAGTATTGAATATTGATTTAATGGTGATGTTATTTTAATTTTCCATGTCATCATCTATTAATCTATATTTAAATAAAATCCTAAATCTGGCCACTAATCCTAATAATAGGTTGGTGCTTCCTGTTCTTAGAGCTCCCTTCCCAGCCATCATTTCGTTATCATCACTGATGCAAGGATTACAATGACAGATAACACCAATATAAAATGTATATACATAACACAGGACTCACCATTCACAGTACGTGATGGTAACAGCTCACTTCCTCCCCCTCCCTGCACAATGACCTCTGCACAGGTCACAGAGCATGCCCACAACACTCTTCTATAGACATCACATGAATAGGTCCTGTCCACTGTGTCTGTGGGTCATGTGGCTGCTGTAAAGCATATCTCTGAATGCTGTTAACAGCAGTTCAGGCAAGATGACCGCCCCCATTATCATGTACAGAAGATTGAATACAAATAGGTACAATTAGAAAATAAAAAGAGGTTAGAAAAAAGGGATGTGTTTCACTAACTGGTTTAAATTAGTAAAGTAAATATAGACGATACATTCCCTATTTTTTTTATTTCTCATCTAGGGTCACTTATGTTTGCTCTGTGTGTGACAGTAATTTATGCCACATTGCATAACGTTAGGCATGTGACACACCATAGAGTGTACATTAAATGCAACTTAAAGTGGTTCTCCAGGAATTAAGAAAATGAAAATACGTAAATATTACTTTACTATAGATAAATTCCCAAATACCTTTCATTAGTTATAATGGCTCGTTTTGTCTGGAGAGCAATTATTAGGAGAAACAAAATGGCCGCCTAACGTCCTATTAGTACACACAGAACCTGTCCTAATCACACAGGAGGACAAGTTACTTCACAACACTGAGGTAAAGAGCTGCCTCATCCTCCTCTCTGTGAATACAGCTGAATCTCTGTAGGAATGGAGTCCATGATCAGATGTGGCTAATAAGCAGGAGCACTTTTAAGCAGTCTCCATTACCAAAGACTGTCCTGTCCGTCCTCTCTGGGCTTCATGTCTCTTTACGAACTCCATTCTTACAGAGATTCAGCTAAATATTTTATCATCTGTATTCAGTATCATAATCCCTGAGAGCAGAGAGGAGGATGAGGCAGCTCTTTACCTCAGTGTTGTGAAGTAACTTGTCCTCATGTGTGATTAGGACAGGTTCTGTGAGCACTTATAGGACAGCGGCCATTTTGTTTCTCCTAATGATTGCTCCCCAGACAAAACGAGCCATTATAACTAATGAAAGGTATTTGGGAATTTATCTATAATACGGTAATATTTACATATTTTCATTCTCTTAATTCCCGGAGAACCCGTCAGGTTTCTTATTCTTCCCTCTGCTAGAAGTCCTGCACTCCAGAATTTGTGACTTTTTGAGGACACATGCAAACTTTATGTGCCTTTTTTGAATTTTTTTACACTAGTTTTGAAAAGTAGACACGGTTAGTTATGTTAATGACTTTCACTCCAGATTTATGACTGGGACTTTAAAAATAAAAAAGCTACTCCAGTAGGGGGTGGTGCAGAAAAGTAACATTTCTTAGTATCAGTGTTAAGTTTTAGGGCTCATTCACACAATCGTATGAATGCGCCCACATCCGTTCCACAATTATGCGGAACAGGTGCGGACCCATTCATTTAATGGGGCTGCAAAACATGCGGACAGCACACCGTGTACTGTCCGCATCCGTAGTTCCGTTCCGTGGCCCTGCAAAAAATATAGAACATGAACACAAAATGGACAAGAATAGGCATTTCTATAATGGGCCGTCCGTTCTGGTCCGCAAATTGCATGATGCACGTGGCGGAATCCAGGTTTTGTGGATCCGCAGTTGGCAGACCAGAAAACACGGAGCAGTTGTGTGAATGAGCCCTAAAGGGGTTTTCCAAGATTTTTATACTGATGACCTATCCTCTGGATAGATTATGAGTATCTGATTAGTGAGGGTTCAACACCCAGGACCCCCGCCGATCAGCTGCTTGAGAAGGCACCGGCACTCCCAGTAGTGCCACTGACTTCTCCCTGCTCACCAATCGCAGCACTGTACATAGTATAGTGGCTGTGCTTGGTATCGCGCTCAGCCCCATTCACTATAATGGGGCTTAGCTGCACCTAGACCATGTGACAGATGAACATGATGTCACATGACCTAGACTAAGCTGCGAGATGGCCGCGGCGCTAGTGCCTTCTCAAATAGCTGATTGGCTGATAGGTCATCAGTATAAAAATCTTGGCAAACTCCTTTAAACATTTGCCAGATCTGACAAGTAATATGTGCCATTTGATAAATTTGGAGCAAAGCACACCAACACAGACTCAAGGAAAACTGACTTTATATAATTCTCCCCCCAGGTTTTTGAAAACATGCAAGGAGTCCAATGAAATGTGTGCTACCCCATGTCCTCCAGCCACTACTTTACAGATTTCTCCCTGTAGACAGTAGTAGGGAGAAATCGGTCAATCATCGGCTGGAGGTGGGTGGAGCCAGAGGTGCACCACCAATGAGGCCAGGTGAGGCGATCGCCTCAGGCAGCACCAGGTAGGGGCAAGAGAGGGGCAGCCAAAGGGCCATGGGCAGAAAGGAAGGGGTTAGGTTAAGAAATTTGTGTTGGGGAGGGTGGGGGCACCGTTTCAGTTTTCGCCTCAGGCAGCAGAAAGGCTAGGTGCACCCCTGGGTGGAGCCTGTGTATTATCTATATCACTGAACTCCTTGCTGAAATCATACTAAGGCCCCATTCACACGACCGTGTGTCTGGTGTCCGTGTTTTGCGGATCCGCAATTTGCGGACCGCACATAATAGAAATGCCTTTTCTTGTCCGTGTATTCGGACAAGAATAGGACATGTTCTATTTTTTTCGGGAGCCGCGGATGTAGACGGCACACTGTGTGCCGTCCGCATCTTTTGCGGCCCCATTGAAAGTGAATGGGGCCACACGGATGCGGACACCATTTGCGGACATGTGAATGGGGCCTAAAACCTAGAACTGACTTTGTATACATTACAATGCGGGCATAACTAACCATACGACCCTCACCTGCGTCACTCAACCACTTCTCCAGCAGGGGTTTCAGCTTGCACATGTTCTTGAAGCTCAGGTTAAGGGCTTCAAATCGTGATATTGTTGTTTGGCTGAAATCATTCCCATAGTGTTTGCCCATGGCCAGTCCGACATCACCCTGAAAGAAAGAGATTGTGGTTATAGCCGTCACCGATTGTCGTGTGTTTTCTTAAGGCCGCATGGATTTTGTAGCCCGTAATCCACAGATCCACAAAATACGGATATCAGCTGTGTGCATCCCACAATTTCCGCAGGCCTCATTACCAAAATGCCTATTCTCGTCAAAATGAAGAAGAATAGGACATGTTCTATTTTTCGTTTTTTTTTTTATTTTTGCGTTACAGCCATATGGATGCGGACAGCACATGGTATACTGTCCGCATTTTTTGCAGCCCCATTGCAATAAATGGGTTCACATTCAATCTGCAAAAAATGCAGATTGCATGCAAAAAAAATTCTGGTTGTGTGCATGAGGCCTTATTCCTTAGGCTTCATTCACACGTCCGTATTTGTGCACATCCTGGAAAACGGTCAGTTGTTTGCGGATCTGTTGTTCCGCAAAAAACTCCCGTTTTTCAAGCACATCCGTTCCGTTTTTCCGCAAAAAAACGGAAAGGATGTATCTGTAAGTATCCGAAGGAGGAATCAAAATTTTTTATTTTTTTTTCTATCCTCCTGGAACGGAATCCGCAAATGCAGATGACATGCGGATGCCTTTCCGCATGTCTTCCGCATTTTTGGAGGTTCCATAGACTTGTATTGAGCTACGGACCGCAAAATCGGGATAGAAGTAGGACAGGAGGATTTCTTTATGCGGACAGTCGTAACGGACACACGGATGCGGACACCACACAGTGTACTGTCCGCATTTTTTCAGGACCCATTGAAATGAATGAATCTGCATTCTATCCGCATTATTGTCCGAAATTGTGGAAACGGATGCGGAGAGGATGCGGATACAAAATACGGACGTGTGAATGGAGCCTTACAGTTTGTTTGCATCGAGACATCAGTGCCGATAGTTTATTAATAGCTACAGGCACATGCTGTCACCAGCACACGTGCAGCTAGTAATATACACTGGCCAACCTCTTTAATATAACATATAAAGTCCATGTCCTTTTTCACACAGTCAGTATTTGATCAGTGATTTTCATCAGTGATTGTGAGCCAAAACCAGGAGCGGAACAAAAACAGGAGCAAATCTTTTCATTAAAGGCTCATGCAGACGAAGGTGTGGGCCCTATGCCTGTGCTGCGGACTGCAAATAACATTGACTTGAATGGGTCCACATTCCGCCAGTTACAGCAAAAGATAAGACAAGTTCTATCTTTTACGGTGCAGAGGCACGGACCTGAAATCTCATGGAAGTGCTTTGTAGTGTTTCCGTGGGCTTCCAATTTGTGCCTCCACCCCTCAAAAACATAGGTGAAGTCCTATCTTTGGTCACATCTGGCAGATTCTGATCCATTCAAGTCAATGGTTCCGCATCCGTGATACGGAGTCCACGTATTTGGTCCGCAATACGGGCACTGAGTTAGCACGCTCATCTGCATGAGCCCTGTCTTATATCTGTGTAGGTAGCGCTCCTGGTTTTGGCTCCCGATCGCTGATATAAATACATAGCACATTTCTTACCTGAGTAAATCCAAGCTTTATCCTTCTCTGCTTGAAAGTTTTGGCAAATTTTTCCAGTTCTTCCAAGTCGCTGGGCTCATCCGTGGCCACAGATATGTGTTTTGGGGCATGTAGGTGTTGTGCTATTTCCAAATGAGGCTCCATAGAAGAACCGGGGAGACCTGGACGCCCAACAGCCTGTTAGATGTCAGTAAATAATAAGGTTAGTAAAGTTTTTTCTAATTCCAGAATGAGACCTGATGAGGTTATATGGATGAGAGGCCAGGCTGTAAGTACATTGCTCATGTCATATAGATGCTTTAGCAGTAGGAAGCCCATTCTATTGGCAGGGTTCTAGAGGATCAGAATTGTCCTCACAAAGTTGGGAAGACTTGACTTGTGTTTTCCCTGATAGCTTAGGATGAATTTATATACACATATCAGCCATAACAACCACCTACAGATCACGTGATTGGTGACAGTGGCTCCTGTCAATGGTTGTAATATATTAAGCAGCAAATGAACTGAAGTGTTGGAAGCAAAAAATGGGCAAGTGTAAGGATCTGAGCAACTTGTGATGGCTAGACGACTGGGTCAGAGCATCTCCAAAATGTCAGGTCTTGTGAGATGTTCCCAATATGTAGTGGTTTCTACTTACCATAAGTGGCCTTAAGAGGACAAGAGGTGACAGGGTTTTGGTTGCCTAAGGCTTATTGATGCATCTAGACTAGCCCATCTAGTCTGATCCCACAGAAGAACAACTGCAGCACAAATTGCTGAAAACATTACTTCTGGCCAATGGCGTACATAGAGAAGAAAGGGCCGCATAGCAAGGATCAAACCAGGCCCCCCACACAGGACAGAAGGGTTTCTGCCTAAACGCTAAAAGAGGATAGAGTCCTGACCAAGTTTTCACCTCAAGTAGAATAAGACCAACTAAGACTGGGCCCCCTCTTGCCCTGGGCCCCATAGCAGTCGCATGGTCTGCCGTTGATGGACATCAAAACTGGACTAAAGCAATGGAAGAAATTGACTTGGGTGATGAATCATATTTTCTTTTAATTCATGTGGATGGCCAGGAGAGATGGTACCAGGATGCACTATGGGAAGAAGACAGGCTTGCAGAGGCCATACTGCAAAAATAGTTCAGGTATGGTTTGTGGAACATGAGTTCAAGGTGATGATTTGGCCTCCAAATTCCCAAGATCTCAGTTGGTCAATCATCTGTGGGCTATGCTGGAAAAAAAAAAAGATTGTCCAGCTTTTGCCGCTAACGTCTTGGTGCCAGATACCACGAGACACCTTGAAAGGTCTTGTGGAGTCCATGCCTAGACAGGTCAGAGCTGTATTGGCATCACAAGGGGACCTACACAATCTTAGGCAGGTGTTGGTGGAGGTAATGTTATGGCTGATCACTGTATGTTTTACACATAATGATACCGTTGTTGGTTTTTTCCATTCACTATATGCTGTCATATGGAGATCATTGACCGAGGGGAGTGGGGTGGCCGGTCCTAGTGCTTGCAGCCGGCTGATAAGCACAGTTTGAACAAATTCTAAACTTCATTGAACATGTCGAATGTAACTACTTTTAACATTTCTGTACATGCTCATTCTTGTACTGTGCTTTACTTCTTTATCCTGAATTTTACCCATTTTGATAATACATGTTCTCTAGAGATGAGCGAACGTGCTCGAAACGAGTACTGTACCGCTCGGCTCCCCTGCGCTCCGGAGGACGGAAGTGGCTGCCAGCGCCTATGCTAGCGCAGGGGAGCCGAGCGGTACAGTGCTCGTTTCGAACACGTTCGCTCATCTCTAATGTTCTCGTCTATATTTCAGTTCTTTAGGGACTTCCAATTTCCATTGTAAATGCTCTCTGAAGGGAACATCGCCTCCAGGAAAATTTCAGCCTTGCGGCCCTAACATCATGGTAGCGTATTGTCTTACCTGGGAGGCCAGCCCCATTCCAGCTTGAGATCCACCTTGCTGATGAGGCAATGTAATGAGATTTGGTTGCAGAAGACCTAAGGATGTAAGAATTATGGTTAAGGATCTTTTTCATGTGTTCAAAAGCTTCAAATTGTGTGTGCAAGATCAGTATAAATTACTAAAGCTCTGCCAGCAATCTGCTCTAAAAAATAAAACTACAAGTCATGTCGCTCCAATAGGGGAACCTCACATGGACTTGTTGTATTACATGACTGACATTGTAAGCACTGGGATTCAGCTGCAGTAAATTTTCTACTAATTGTTTTTATTAATGATCTTGTAGAAGGCTTGCACAGTAAAATATCAATTTTTGCAGATGACACTAAACTGTGTAAAGTAATTAACACAGAAGAGGACAGTATACTGTATATATACTACAAAGGACAGTACACTGTATATATGTATTACAGAGGCTAGTATACTGTATATATGCATATACTACAGAGGACAGTATACTGTATATATTGTGAGACACTGAAGGGGTTAATCCTGGATGGCCGGTATATTTCTCCTGGGTTCAGCTACTATGCCTACTAGAGACTGAGGGAAGTTCATGTCTCCCAACAGGAGACATGGGAAACCAGGAAAGTGCGATATGGTCTCCAGCAAAAGTAGTTGCTGGAGACATTTTGATAAAGTGTGTTTGTGCCTGAAGCAAAGGCTGTATTATCATTTATTTTGAGCTTAAGAATAAACGCAGGCCAAGCCTGCATTTGGACTTTATCTGTGTCTGGGACTCTGACTGCTGTTCACACCGCAAACCCGCACCCTACCGAGCTAACTTCCCCACATATGGTGGAGGATGCGGGCAAAGTGAACAAAAACGCAGTCTTAAAGAGACACACACACTAAAAGGACTGATTTGTTGTTTGCCGCTCTATGTCTTGGGTGAAGGCGGCAGGTGAATTCTCTAAAAAGGCGGTGGCAATGGAGGACCTGGTCAAACAGATGATCCAAGCCAGTCTGCAGCAACAAGACGCTAATCGCCAACAACAAGAAGCCACTCGACAACAGCAGGAGATCAGTCGGCAACAGTACGAGGCCTCCCAAGCCATGCTACAACAGCAGCAGACGATGCTACAACAGCAAGTTGAGATGAATAGACTGTTGATAGAAAAATTGGCAGGAGCCATGACCGTACCCCCAGCTTTAACTACGGAGAGAACCCAAAGTGTGCAACCATCTGTGAGGGCCACAGTGCAAGCCACGCTGCAAAAAATGACACCTACCGACGACGTAGAGGCGTATCTTGCTGTCTTTGAAAGAATTGCAGAGCGTGAATTGCTGCCTGTGGACCAGTGGGCAGATGTCGTGGCGCCTTACCTAACCGGTGAACCCCAAAAGGCCTACTTTGACCTGAGTGGGTTGGACTCCCGAGACTACGCCAAGCTAAAGGCCGAGATCCTGGCTCGGTTGGGGGTAACCATGCAGGTGCGTGCAGGGCGGGTGCATGCCTGGACTTTCTTGGAAAACCTCCCACCACGGTCCCAGATGCATGACCTGATCCACCTGGTGTCAAAGTGGCTACAGCCGGAGAAGTGCACTCCAGCACAGATCGTGGAAAGGGTCGTCCTAGACAAGTTCACTCGTACTTTGTCGCCTCGTATACAGCGCTGGGTTGGGCAAGCAGGACCTACAGATGCGGACCAGCTGGTAAACCTGGTGGAGCGGTATCGTGCCACTGAGGAGCTGCTACAGACCTCCTCCGGCAGGGGCAATGCCAGGGAGACCAAGACGACTAAAAGTGCGGGTAAGACTGCTCCAGTTACTCGAGATCTGAGGCAGGCGACACAGAGAGGTGACCCTGAAAGGGGGCCAGCAGTTAGGCTACGACGGGGGTCTGGCGACAGAGACCAAGGGCGCATACAGTGTTGGCGGTGCCGTGAGTGGGGACACATTGCGGCTAACTGCCCCCTTACCGTCGAGCCCATGGACTGCAATACCTCCAGGCGTGTTTCTCTATTTGCCCGGTCCGTTCTGGCGGCAGAGAGTGTGCCCGGGACTGAACCACAAATGTGCACTGTCATCATTGGGGGTTACTCAGTGTCTGCCCTGCTGGACTCAGGAAGCCTGGTTACCCTCGTGCATGGGTCTTTGATGGGTTCGGGGATATACAGTGGACGGACTATTGGGGTGTTGTGTATCCACGGGGACACCCGGGAATACCCCACCGCTGATGTCACCATAGGCACCTCTTGCGGTGCTATTACCCATGAGGTGGGCGTGGTTAAGACTCTAGTTCATGAAGTCATCATAGGAAGAGACTTTCCATTGTTTTGGGACTTGTGGGAGGGAAAAACCACGCATTGTGCAAAACGTGTTATTATTGATGATGATGATGATGATGATGATGATGATGTTGGGGATAACAGGGTTCAGGATATAACCCCCGAGCCTTATGACCCAGACACCGAGGTACCAGCAGTAGGGGTGACCCCAAGTGAAAGTGGGAAGTTTCCCCTAGCAGTGTTGGTAGGTGACATGGAAGAACCAGAGGAGGGTCCGGATCTGCCGGACTTGGAGGTGTCACGGGACAATTTTGGGACAGCCCAGCTTAGAGATCCCTTGCTGGTAGGAGCCCGTGAAAATGTTACTGTAATCAATGGGGTCCCCCAAGTTCCCGGGGCTGATACAAGGTACCCTTACTTTGCAGTGAATCGGGAACTACTCTACCGTATAGATAAGGTACGGGGGGAGGAGCTTGAACAGCTGGTTGTGCCTCAGCCCTATCGCCGAACAATATTAGACTTAGCCCATAAGCATGCATTGGGAGGTCATTTGGGCTGTGAGAAAACCCTAGAACGGGTCTTACGGAGGTTTCACTGGCCAAGTGTATATACCAGCGTAAAAGAATACTGTGAGTCCTGCCCTGTGTGTCAGTTAACGGCCCCTATGTCTCACTACAGGAGTCCCTTAGTACCACTGCCCATCATAGAGGTACCTTTTGACAGAATTGCAATGGATCTAGTTGGCCCGGTGGTGAAATCCGCTAGAGGGCATCAGTACATACTGGTTGTATTAGACTACGCCACCCGATATCCTGAGGCGGTACCTCTGAGAAACACCTCTGCAAAGGTCATTGCCAGAGAGCTGTTTAACATGTTCTCCCGAACTGGCATTCCTAAAGAGATCCTCACCGACCAGGGGACCCCGTTTATGTCACGGGTCATGAAGGAGATGTGCAAGCTCTTAAAAATTAAACACCTGCGTACGTCAGTATATCATCCCCAAACTGACGGACTTGTTGAAAGATTCAACAAGACCTTGAAGGGCATGTTAAAGAGGGTGGTTAGCCAGGATGGTAAAGACTGGGATTGTTTATTGCCCTGTTTGATGTTTGCAATACGTGAGGTACCCCAGTCCTCCACCGGGTTCTCTCCATTTGAGCTAGTATATGGCCGACACCCTCGTGGGCTTCTGGATATCGCCAAGGAGGCCTGGGAGCAAGAACACACCCCCTACAGAAGTGTTATCGAACACATTGCCCTCATGCAGGATCGGATAGCGGCCGTTATGCCCATAGTGAAGGCCCACTTAGAGCAAGCACAGGAGGCCCAGAGTCGCGTGTATAACAGGTCGGCTAAGGTCAGAACCTTTGCGCCAGGGGACCGAGTGCTCGTCTTGGTGCCGACTGTAGAAAGCAAATTTTTGGCCAAGTGGCACGGGCCATATGAGGTTATTGAAAAGGTGGGGGAAGTCACCTATAAGGTGCACCAGCCCGGTAGAAGGAAGCCTGAGCAAATTTACCATGTTAATTTGCTGAAGCCATGGAAAGAGCGAGAGTCCTTGTCTGCAGTGAGTTTACCCAGTAGGGGTAGCCCGGGGAAGTTCCCCCCTGAGGTAAAGGTCCCTCCCCAGAGTATACCAGGGGTGCGTATCTCGGAAACCTTGTCTAGGGCACAAGGGCAGCAGACAAAGGAGTTTGTCCTGAGGAACACTGATGTGTTCTCTGAATTACCTGGGCGTACTTCCCTAGTCAAGCACGACATTGTCACTGAGCCAAGGGTACGGGTACATTTAAAGCCATACAGGGTACCAGAAGCTCGTAGACAGGCCATTTCAGAAGAAGTAAAAAAAATGTTGGAGCTGGGGGTTATTGAGGAGTCAAATAGTGAATGGTCAAGTCCCATAGTCCTGATACCCAAACCAGATGGAACACTACGGTTCTGTAACGACTTCCGGAAATTAAATGAGGTGTCAAAGTTTGACGCCTATCCAATGCCAAGGGTGGATGAGTTGATAGAGAGATTGGGACATGCGAGATTTTTCTCTACACTAGATCTGACGAAAGGGTATTGGCAGGTACCGCTCACTGACCGTGCTAAAGAGAAGACTGCATTTGTCACCCCTGAGGGTTTGTTCCAATATGTCTGCCTTCCCTTTGGACTACATGGGGCCCCTGCCACGTTTCAGAGATTAATGGATGTCATCCTTAAGCCCCATCGCAGGTATGCTTCTGCTTATTTAGATGACGTCATCATTTTTAGTGAAGACTGGGAAAGTCACCTACCAAAGGTGCAAGCAGTAATAGACTCCCTCAGGGCTGCAGGTTTGACGGCAAACCCAAAAAAATGTGCGTTGGGTCTGGAGGAGGCGCGTTACCTAGGGTACATAATAGGGAGAGGTGTCATCAAGCCCCAGATCAACAAAGTAGAAGCCATCCAAAATTGGCCATGGCCAGTAACCAAAAAGCAGGTGAGAGCTTTTCTGGGTATTGTGGGCTATTACCGCAGATTTATCCCTAACTTCGCCACTATAGCAGCGCCCTTGACAGATCTGACCAAGGGAAGTAGGTCTGTCATGGTCAAATGGAGTGAAGAGGCTGAGGGGGCATTCCAAAGACTGAAATTAGTCCTCTGTAGAGAGCCAGTACTCGTCACCCCTGATTTCACTAAGACATTTGTGGTACAAACCGATGCTTCTGACGTAGGGCTAGGGGCAGTACTTTCCCAAGAGGTGGGGGGTGAGGAACACCCAGTCACCTATCTTAGCAGGAAGCTTACACCCCCAGAAAGGAACTACAGCATTGTGGAACGCGAATGTTTGGCGATAAAATGGGCTCTAGAAGCGCTGAAGTATTACCTGCTAGGTCGGCACTTCAGGCTAGTGACCGACCACTCCCCTCTCACCTGGATGAGCCAGGCTAAAGAGAGAAATGCAAGGGTCACGAGGTGGTTCCTTACGTTGCAAAACTTTAAATTCACTGTAGAACACAGGGCTGGTAAATTGCAAGGGAACGCAGATGCGCTATCAAGGACACACTGTTTAATGGCTAAAAGTGTTCGCCCCCACAGGTTCGAACAAAGGGGGAGGGTATGTGAGACACTGAAGGGGTTA
Source organism: Rhinella marina (assembly GCA_900303285.1). Taxonomy (NCBI): domain Eukaryota; kingdom Metazoa; phylum Chordata; class Amphibia; order Anura; family Bufonidae; genus Rhinella; species Rhinella marina. The sequence continues at coordinate 808,974 of ONZH01028668.1, forward strand.
ATCCTGGATGGCCGGTATATTTCTCCTGGGTTCAGCTACTATGCCTACTAGAGACTGAGGGAAGTTCATGTCTCCCAACAGGAGACATGGGAAACCAGGAAAGTGCGATATGGTCTCCAGCAAAAGTAGTTGCTGGAGACATTTTGATAAAGTGTGTTTGGGCCTGGTTTTTGGGATGGATGACAGGTTTGGCAGTGGGGTCATCCATCCCACTTCCTCCACTCCAGGTCTTAGGGTTTGGAGTCAGGCACCACAGGTGCTGAGGCTGGACCATTAGCAGGTCCATAAAGACTGCAAGTTGTGCAGACAGAAGGAGGCTGGGTGCAGCTAGGAATGCTGAAGGCTGCTGGCCTCAGGAGATACGTTGGACGCTATCAAAGGTAAAAACCTTGTGGACTGAATTGCATAACGTGTTGTATTCGTGTGGCTGTAGCTAGACGCACGTATAGTGAGGGAAACTGTCTTATGTTTAGGTAGTGCTGGACAAGCAGGGTTTGTTTTGTTTGTGCCTGAAGCAAAGGCTGTATTATCATTTATTTTGAGCTTAAAGGGGTTGTCCGGGTTCAGAGAAGAACCCGGACATACCTGCAATTTCACCCAGGCAGCCTGCCTGAAGAGGACATCGGAGCATCTCATGCTCCGATGCCCCCCCCTTGCCCTGCGCTAGATCGCGCAGGGCAAGGTCTCTTGTTTTGAAAATACTCGCTGCCGGGCGGGTACTTCCGCCCGGCAGTGAGTTCGGTGACGTCACCGGCCTTAATGGGCCGGCTTTAGCGCTGCCCTAGCCGTTTTACTGGCTAGGGCAGCGCTGAAGCCTGTCCATCAGCGCCGATGACGTCACCGACTCACTGCCGGGCGGAAGCCTCTGCCCGGCAGGGACCGGTACGTCACCGGAACCCGGCGAAATTCCTTTGCCCTGCGCTAATTAGCGCAGGGCAAAGGAGGGCATCGGAGCATAGGATGCTCCGATGCCCTCTTCAGGCGGGCTGCCTGGGTGAAATTGCAGGTATGTCCGGGTTCTTCTCTGAACCCGGACAACCCCTTTAAGAATAAACGCAGGCCAAGCCTGCATTTGGACTTTATCTGTGTCTGGGACTCTGACTGCTGTTCACACCGCAAACCCGCACCCTACCGAGCTAACTTCCCCACAATATATATATACTATAGTGGACAGTATACTGTATATATACTACAGAGGACAGTACACTGTATATATGTATTACAGAGGCTAGTATACTGTATATATGTATTACAGAGGCTAGTATACTGTATATATGTATTACAGAGGCTAGTATACTGTATATATGTATATTCTACAGAGGACAGTATACTGTATATATATATACTACAGTGGACAGTATACTGTATATATATATATACTATAGTGGACAGTATACTGTATATATACTACAGAGGACAGTACACTGTATATATGTATTACAGAGGCTAGTATACTGTATATATGTATATTCTACAGAGGACAGTATACTGTATATATATATATATACTACAGTGGACAGTATACTGTATATATACTACAGAGGACAGTACACTGTATATATGTATTACAGAGGCTAGTATACTGTATATATGTATATTCTACAGAGGACAGTATACTGTATATATATATATATACTACAGTGGACAGTATACTGTATATATACTACAGAGGACAGTATACTGTATATATATATACTACAGTGGACAGTATACTGTATATATATACTACAGAGGACAGTATACTGTATATATGTATTACAGAGGCTAGTATACTGTATATATGTATATACTACAGAGGACAGTATACTATATATATATATATATACTACAGTGGACAGTATACTGTATATATATACTACAGTGGACAGTATACTATATATATATATATTACAGAGGCAGTATACTGTGTGTATATATATATATATATATATATATATATATATATATATATATATATATACATACATACTACCAAGGACAGTGTACCGCTACAGATGGATCTGGATAGACTGGAGGCTTAGGCAGAGAACTGGCAGATTAGGTTTAACACTGACAAATGTAAGGTTATGCACATGGGAAGGAATAATGCAAGTCACCAGTACATACTAAATGGTAAAACAGTGGGTAACACATGACATGGAAAAGGACCTAGGAATTTTAGTGAACAGCAAACTAAGCTGTAGAAACCAGTGTCAGACAGCTGCTGCCAAGGCCAATAAGATAATGGGTTGTATCAAAAGAGGCATAGATGCCCGTGATGAGAACATAGTCCTGCCACTTTACAAATCACTAGTCAGACCACACATGGAGTACTGTGTACAGTTCTGGGCTCCTGTGAACAAGGCAGACATAGCAGAGCTGGAGAGGGTTCAGAGGAGGGCAACTAAAGTAATAACTGGAATGGGTGGACTACAGTACCCAGAAAGATTATCAAAATTAGGGTTATTTAATTTAGAAAAAGGATGACTGAGGGGAGATCTAATAACTATGTATAAATATATCAGGGGTCAGTACAGAGATCTCTCCCATCATCTCTTTATCCCCAGGACTGTGACTGTGACAAGGGGACATCCTCTGCGTCTGGAGGAAAGAAGGTTTGTACACAAACATAGAAGAGGATTCTTTACGGTAAGAGCAGTGAGACTATGGAACTCTCTGCCTGAGGAGGTGGTGATGGTAAGTTCACTAAAAGAGTTCAAGAGGGGCCTGGATGTATTTCTGGAGGGTAATAATATTACAGGTTATAGTTACTAGAGATGGGTCGTTGATCCAGGGAGTAATTTTGATTGTCTGATTGGAGTCGGGAAGGAATTTTTTTCCCTAAAGTGAGGAAAATTGGCTTCTACCTCACAGGGTTTTTTGCCTTCTTCTGAATCAACTTGTAGGAAAACAGGCAGAATTGGATGGACAGAGGGCTTTTTTCAGCTTTATAAACTATCTTATTTATTGCCCCTGTCCCTGAGTTTTATTTATCCTAGGTAAAGGTATCTGATGTCTTAGAAGAACCCATCTGGCAGCCACCCAACACTTGATGTTAAATTAGTACAATGTCCTTGCCACTTTACATTTGCAATTTGCTAGTGATGTTTGTTCTTCTGAGGATTTGTTTTTTATGTATACAGGTTAATAACTTCATGTTTATTATATGTTTATCTGTGTTTGTGTTGATTTAGAATATTTTTATAGACAACATATTTTTCTAACTTGTATTGTGTGAAACTTTCTTCTTTTACGTTGATTCCAAAATGTGAATGTGGGAAAAACACCTCAAATCTTTCCCTTAGGCACCGTGCCAATGATCAAGGCTTCTTTTTTCAGTGTACTTAAAAAAGAAGCGTTCTTCTCTACCATGCTGCAGTTCCTAAGGCCATGGTGGGCAGCCATACGTTGATCAGTCCTATTCATCGTTGATCAGATTCCCTCTCCATTGGATGGGGAAGAACATGCATTAACCAGAATACCCCTTTCTTTAGGTGTGAAGACCAGGAGATTCTTTATACCAGGGACCAGCAACCTCAGGCACTCCACCTGTTGTGTAACTACAACTCCCAGCATGCTCCATTCACTTCTTTGGGAGATCTGAGAAGAGACAAGCAATTGTGCATGCTGGGAGTTGTAGTTTCACCACAGCTGGTGTGCTGGAGATTGCTGATCCTTGCCTTAGACTCTGACTCTTAGAACTAGGAAAATTGTATTGCTAAAATATACAAATGGTTCTTGGCTTTTGCTCATTGAAACAAGAATAAGATAGATTACATGACGGAGCATGGACGATACTGTAATTGGGTAGAGATGATGAATTCAGAAAGATCCTGTTGCCTGTGTGTAACGCTCTAGTCAAATGACTTGCTACATCACAAGTCTCCAGTAGATGGCACTATGCTGCCATGTGTCCCACATTCAGTTGTCATATTGGTAAAATATCTGTACGCAGAGTGCACTGATTCCTCTTTCAGGCATATTTCTAGCCAGTATATATGTCATGGGACAAAAACTATGGTTTATTTAAAAGATATGTCTTACTCGGTACTGTTAGACATGTTAGTACAAGACCGTGTGCCGGCCATGCCCGTGTTGTGGAACGCAAATTGCGGTCCGCTATACATGGGCACCAACCATGTGCCCGTCATCTGCGGACCCATTCATTAGAATAGTGTCCGCGATCCGCACTACAAAAAAAGTAATGCATGCATTACTTTTTTGCAGTGCAGAGGCACGGACAGGAAACCCACAGAAGCACTCCGTGAACTTCTGTGCCTTCATTCCGCACCGTATCTTCCAGATTGCTACCCATTCATGGGCTCGGACCTGCCCTGGTCGTGTGCATGAGGCCTAAAGCTATCAATTCTTAAAATTAAACGATTTTCCGAGATTTACATACTGATTACCTGTTCTTAAAGAGGACCTCTTCCCTCTCCTGACATGCCTGTTTTAATAGCTTCATGCATTCCCCATGTAATAACAATTCTGGAACATTTATTCTTATGGCTCTATGTTGTGCCATTCTTTTATTATTTGCACTAGAAGTTATGAATGAATTGCTAGAAGTCTGCAGTAAGGGTACAGAGGGGAGGTAACCAGTTGAGGGGTGTGTACCTGCACAGACTCACTCTATCCAATCAGTGCTGCCATGTTCAGACTGTGCAGGGACACACCCCCAACTGGTTACCTCCCCTCTGTTCCCTTACTGCAGACAAATAGCAATTCATTCATAACTTCTAGTGCATATCTTTTACATAGCAAAGACGGATCTGTCTTGAACTCCATTGAAAGTCAATGGGGGACGGATCCGTTTTCTATTGTGCCAGACAAAACCGATCCGTCCCCATTGACTTACATTGTGAGTCATGACGGATCCGTTTGCATCAGTTTCTTCATGCGGACAACAAAACGCTGCAAGCAACATTTTAGTGTCCGCCTCCAAAACGGAATGGAGACTGAACGGAAGCAAAACTGATGCGTTCTGAAGGGATCCTTCTCCATTCAGACTGCATTAGGACAAAAGTGATCAGTTCAGGACCGTTTGTGAGAGCCTGTGACAGATCTCACAAATGGATCCTGCAAACGCAAGTGTGAAAGTAGCCTTTTACCAGTCTACCAGGAAGACATTGTGGAAATGATGGACCCTCAGTATGTTAGATTTCAGGTATTTTCCCTTTCTGAAGGTGACCATACACATTAGGCGAAGGTAGGTCAAACCACCAATTTCGACAGGACAGGACTGCAGCTACTCTCATACACAGTGCTGCTCAATTTTATCATATTTATGACTCACTCCTTTTTAAAACTAGATAACCAGGTCTCAAGACTTTATTTTCTTCTGTCTACTTAGAAAACATTGGGACAATTCTTCCAGGAAATTATGAATTTGATTAATGAGGTCAGGAAATATGGCAGGCGGTGTGTATGGCAATCTGTGTATACTGTATAGAAATATGTATAGACATAGGGTGATATATGTAGATTGGACATTAGTCATATGATGCATCCATGTTTTGCACACACATCAGCAATCATGTCAGCTAATAACACAATACATACATAGGATATACCATAACTGAAAGCACAAAAAAAAAGTTTTTTTTGCCTCTAAATATAAAATTCACATGACATTACATCAGGAACTGAGAGCTTGCTCCAGGCATACACAGCCCCCTGTCTCCCTTCTACTGGAAAGTGTTTGCCCAGACTGCTATGCCTCTCATGGTGCTGACCACTGCCCCGAGGGTGACAACAGCACAAAGAGGAGGATAACAGCTCGAAGTGTAACGTTTGTGGGAATTCCCATGAAAACAGGTTGTGGACTTGATTTTAGCACAGCCGTTATAGACTACAGTTTTACTATATTTGTTTTTGTCCTCATTCAAGTCAATGGGTAGGAAAGGAAGCATTGCTATGGTCTTTCATTTAACCTATCTGACCCTAAAATGATTACAGTAGTAATTACAGTAGTATCATCTCCTGGAAGATGTGATCCCTGTGAATGGGAAAACCTATCAATTTGAATATAGTGAATTGTAAATGTACACCTTTATGCCTGAGATTAGCTTAAAAGGGATTGTCTCATTTCAGCAAGTGTCATTTATCATGTAGAGAAAGTTAATACAAGCCATTTACTAATATATTGTGATTGTCTCCTTTGCTGGCTGGACTCATTTTTCCATCACATGATACACTGCTTGTTTCCATGGTTACAGACCACCCTGCAATCCATCAGTGGTGGTCGTGCTTGCACAATATAGGAAAAAGCACTAGCCTAAGCGCACTCCTGTGGTCCCGGCCACCAGTGAGGCTGACGCCTTCTCCTATAGTGTACAGGCACGACCACCACTGATGGATTGCAGGGTGGTCTGTAACCATGGAAATGAGCAATGCATAATGTGATGGAAAAATGAATCCAGCCAGCAAAGGAAGCAATATGGATAATAACAATACATTAGTAAGTGCCTTGTATTAACTTTCTCTACATCATAAATGCAACTTACTGAAGTGAGACAACCCCCTTTAACTAATATGTCAGCTCCAGTAGTTAGGTAATATATAGTAAAAGGTAATTTGTCAGCTCCAGTTATTAAAGGGGTTATGCCATGAATTATTTAAAAATGAAAATCAGACATCATACAGTACATGACAATCTCTTTCTAACAAAGCTAGAACCAGCCCTGTACCTCACATGGATCCAGAGATCTCCCCATTAATTGCTGCAATTGTTTTCTAGTCAGGGGGCACGGCCTTTCTTCTGTAGCTGTTTCCCTATCACACCTCAGTGGGGGGGTTTCTTTTCTGCTGTAACTCTTTTCCTGTAACCGCCGTACCTTCTAAGAGAAGATACGGCTGGTGAGAGTTGAAGATTTAAACTGAGCATGTGCGACCACCTCAGTAGGGTGGATGGAGAAGTAAGGAAAAGAACAAACAGCAGTTGGTGCTATACACTCATTTTATTGACTAGCTCAGTGGGTATACAACATTTTAATTACAATTGCAAAAGTATTCAGATCCAGATGCTAGTTTGAAAAATGTAGAATATTTTTTGTGGGACAAACCTTTTAAGAGAAACCGTGCTATATGTAAAGAAAAAAAAACATTACCAGCCTTAGTTCTAGTGCAAACTCATGTACCAATATAAATCATTATTTAGAGAAGCCACAACACTCTGCCCGATCTGTCGCACGACACCAGCCACAGCCAGTGGAACAAGCTGTTTTTCCCATCAAATATGATGGTGTTTGCAGTGGAGGCTCCGAAACGGTTGCATACAGATCCTCAACCACCATAAGTGGGGAGTGATCCTTTCATATGGTTACCGCTATTTGTAGTTATCACATCAGAACATCCTTTGGGGTAACATATGTATGACTTAAAAGTTTGTAGACCCTTCAGAATTTTTTATATTGCTGCATATATTTAGCCTAAAACTACATCAGATTTTCACACAAGTCCTAAAAGTAGATAAAGATAACCAAATCAAACAAATTAATTAAAACTGTTAGAGTTGGTCATGTAATTTTTGTGGAAAATGATCTGTGAGTGGCAAAAGTATGTGAACCTTCACTTTCTGTATCTGGTGTGACTACCTTGTGTATCTGCCAAGGGTGGACTGGGAACTTAAAATGGCCCTGAAAAAAATACTAAAAGTGGCCCTGTTTTGTAGTTAGGTCCAAATTGATGGAAGACAGGGCCAGAAATACCATATTGTGGCAAATTATACCGCCACAACAGAGCCAAATACCACAATCCATCACAAAATACTGCCAGCAGCACAAAATACATCCCCAAAAACGTCCACTGGCCGGCCGTGAGGAGGACTCAGGCAGCCCCCTGGGCATCGGCCCACCGGGAAACTTCCCTGTAAGGTCTATGGCCAATCCGTCCTTGGTATCTGCAACTAAACATTTCGGGTAATTGTTGCTTAGTCCCGCACATCAGCTCGGAAGAATTTTAGCCCATTGCTCCGTACAAAATAGCTTCAAATGTTATATTGGTGGGTTTCCTCCTATGAACTGTTCGCTCTTGGTCATTCAACAACATTTCTATTGAGTTAAGGTTCAGACTTTGCCTTAACCATTCTAAAAATTTTACTTTATTCTTCTTTAACCATTGTTTGGTACAACGACTTGTGTGCTTAGGGTCGTTGTCTTGCTGCTGGCCCACATTCTAAGATTCAGCTCACGGACAGATGTCCTGACATTTTTCTTTACAATTTGCTGGTATAATTCAGAATTCATTGTTCCATCAATGATGGCAAGCCGTTCTGCCCCAGATGCAGCCAAACAGGCCCAAACCATGATGTTACCACCACTGTGCTTCACAGATGGGATGAGGTTTTTATGCTGAATTGCAGTGTTTTCCTTTCTACGAACACAATGCTTATCATTTAAACCAAAAGGTTCAATTTTGATCTCCTTCTTCCATAAAACATTGTTGCAGTAGCTTTCTGGCTTGTACAGGTGATATTTAGCAAAATGCAGGTGGGCAGCAATGTCCTTTTTGGAGGGCAGTAACTTTCTCCGCACAATCCTGCCATGTACACAATTGTTGTTCAATGTCCTCCTGATGTGGATAATGTGATAAAGATCTTTATCATACTATTACACGGCTTGCCTTTGGTGTGATCTTTCTTGGTCGATCACTCCTAGGGACGACGATAAAAATATTTTGAGTTTCCTCCATTTGTACACAATCTGTCTGACTGTGGATTGGTGGAGTACACACTCTTTAGAGATGATTTTGTAAATGTTTCTAGCCTGATGAGCATCAAAAAGTCTTCTTCTGAGGTCCTCATAAATCTCTTTTGTTCATGCCATAAAACACTACCACAAACATGCAATGTGAAGATCAGACTTTGGTAGATCCTTGCTCTTTAAATGAAACAGGTCGCCCACTCACACCTGATTGTTATCCCATTGATTGAAAACACCTGACACTAATTTCACCTTCAGATTATCTGCTAATCCTAAAGGTTCACATATTTTTGCCACTCACAGAAATGTGATATTGGATTATTTCCCTCAATAAATAAATGACCAAGCCTAATATTTTTGACTCATTAGTTTGGTTTGGTTATCTTTATTTACTTTTAGGACTTCTATGAAAATCTGATGTAGTTTTAGGTCAATTTTATGCAGAAATATAGAAAATTCTGCCACACCCTCTCCACTTTTATTAACAGATGACACTGCTTGACCTTGTCAATCAAAGTGTAGAGGGCGTGACAGTTACAGAGAGAGAGGAGCCTCCAGGTATCATGGCAACGCCCCCGTTGCTTCTAGAGCATCATTTGCATATATTTAAACTTCATTTTTATCAGCAATGCGGGCACATATGAACATGAGACCAACACAGATGTCTTCAGCTGCCAAGTGCACATGCAACAGGTCAGTGAGTGTCATAGGGACAAATCTGCTGACAGATGCCCTTTAAGCTGATATGAGAAGTATACAAATCTTTTGCTTGAGATTATCCCAACTCATTGCATATTCTTGATATACACTCACCGGCCACTTTATTAGGTACACCTGTCCAACTGCTCGTTAACACTTAATTTCTAATCAGCCAATCACATGGCGGCAACTCATTTGCATTTAGGCATGTAGACATGGTCAAGACAATCTCCTGCAGTTCAAACCGAGCATCAGTATGGGGAAGAAAGGTGATTTGAGTGCCTTTGAACGTGGCATGGTTGTTGGTGCCAGAAGGGCTGGTCTGAGTATTTCAGAAACTGCTGATCTACTGGGATTTTCACGCACAACCATCTCTAGGGTTTACAGAGAATGGTCCGAAAAAGAAAAAACATCCAGTGAGTGGCAGTTCTGTGGGTGGAAATGCCTTGTTGATGCCAGAGGTCAGAGGAGAATGGTCAGACTGGTTCGAGCTGATAGAAAGGCAACAGTGACTCAAATTGCCACCCGTTACAACCAAGGTAGGCAGAAGAGCATCTCTGAACGCACAGTACGTCAAACTTTGAGGCAGATGGGCTACAGCAGCAGAAGACCACACCGGGTGCTACTCCTTTCAGCTAAGAACAGGAAACTGAGGCTACAATTTGCACAAGCTCATCGAAATTGGACAGTAGAAGATTGGAAAAACGTTGCCTGGTCTGATGAGTCTCGATTTCTGCTGCGACATTCGGATGGTAGGGTCAGAATTTGGCGTCAACAACATGAAAGCATGGCTCCATCCTGCCTTGTATCAACGGTTCAAGCTGGTGGTGGTGGTGTCATGGTGTGGGGAATATTTTCTTGGCACTCTTTGGGCCCCTTGGTACCAATTGAGCATCGTTGCAACGCCTCAGCCTACCTGAGTATTGTTGCTGACCATGTCCATCCCTTTATGACCACAATGTACCCAACATCTGATGGCTACTTTCAGCAGGATAATGCGCCATGTCATAAAGCTGGAATCATCTCAGACTGGTTTCTTGAACATGACAATGAGTTCACTGTACTCAAATGGCCTCCACAGTCACCAGATCTCAATCCAATAGAGCATCTTTGGGATGTGGTGGAACGGGAGATTCGCATCATGGATGTGCAGCCGACAAATCTGCGGCAACTGTGTGATGCCATCATGTCAATATGACCAAAATCTCTGAGGAATGCTTCCAGCACCTTGTTGAATCTATGCCACGAAGAATTGAGGCAGTTCTGAAGGCAAAAGGGGGTCCAACCCGTTACTAGCATGGTGTACCTAATAAAGTGGCCGGTGAGTGTATACCGTAATGTATTTTTTTGCCTGTTAGAAAAATGTTTGTATAGTTTAAATAAATATTTAGTGAGTCTGTGTGCATTGGCGGAGCAGCCATATTAACCCAACTTTCAACTATTAATGTCTGCCTATCACAGATGGTTATTTGACAGCTACAGCCGCCTCATGCATGACAGATACTAAGCCCCGTGCAGCATACGCAGATGTGATTACTTTTAATTACCTTCTACATCAAGTATTACACTGGTTTCATGTTCCTCTGGATGTGAAGCCCCACCCTCCAGCTTTAGGCACATTATAGACATATATACCACATTGAGTTCCATGAAGGTGAACGTCCTGCCCACCTCTCCTGACATGTCTATTTTAGAAAATATATTCCCCATAAAATAACAATGCTGGAGGCTTTGGTCTCTGGCGTTACATGAACTGCATTGACCGACTGGCTTTTGACCATTTTCCGCACGACTACTCTCTCCATGCTTGCTGGTTTGTCCTTGATTGTGTGTAGCCCTTCACATATTTCAGTATAGGGCCTGTCGCCCAGTTGTGGGTCACTGCCTAGGACAGTGATGGCGAACCTATGGCACGGGTGCCAGAGGTGGCACTCAGAGCCCTCTCTGTGGGCACCCACTCCCTGAAAAAAGTCTATAGTGTACCGATATGCCTTAGGCTTTTCCTGTCATTCATCAGCGCAGGGCGCAGTATGAACAGCACAGGCAGCGCATTGAATGTAGGCAGGATATTATAGCTAAATGATAAAGTACATGGAGAATATACTATATTGGACTGTAGTATTCAGGTTAAATTGCTGTGTTGGCACTTTGCGATAAATAAGTGGGCTTTGGTTGCAGTTTGGGCACTGAGTCTCTAAAAGGTTCACCATCACTGGCCTAGGATGATTGTGCAAGCAATTCGGCCAGCCAGAAACAGGCCACAAAGGCAAATAACAGACTGTATACCACAAAACAGCAAATGCATGGTAAGCCATGAATATTACCTTGCTGGACGGGCTGTGACTGTGTGAGCAGGAACGGGGAGGCTGACTGTAAGTGGCTGGGGACCAATACTAGTTGTTGGAGGGAATGCAAAGATGTCATATCCTGCAGGAAGGAAAAAAATATTCTTTTCACAATTGAGTTTCACAATTAGAAGGAATGAGCCAAAATACTGTAAGGTCCTATAGCAGACTGGTGATGGGGTCGGAAAGTACCAAATCATGGGGCAACCTGCTACTACTAGTATTAAGATAGACGAGTATCTAGTGCCCCTTTCAGATGATTTTCACCTTATTAAAGGAGTTTTCTGGGAGTGTAATGTTGATGACCTATTCTGAGGACAGCTCATCAACATCTGATCTGTGGGGCTCCAGTGAATAGGACTGGGATGCAAAACCAATCACAGCAGCTATACAATGGAGTGCCATGACCTTTTCAAACATTGGCTGGGGTGCCCAGAGTTGAACCAACTGATCGGAGGTCATCAATATTCTCCTCACAGAAAAGCCCTTTAGGGGTTGTCCTTAGGAGAAGAAGCCTGTCCTGTTGTTTCTGGTCACATCATTCACAAAGTGTAACCATGGGGAGAAAAAATGCTTACCAGGGGTTCAGTTCTCTCTAAGTCCTCTTTAACGGGGTTATCCCATGACTAATGTAAAAAATGAATATCAGACATCATATAGCACATGACATCTTTCTACTAAACCTAGAACCAGCCCTGTACCTCACATGGATCCAGAGATCTCCACATTCATTGCTCTGCTAGATTTATATCAAGCTGAAAGCTCAAGGGGAGTGTCTTTTCTGCTATAGCTAAGGGGGCGTGTCTCAGCTCTCCCTATCACAGCTCAGGAGGTGTCTCTCAGCTCTCCCTATCACAGCTCAGGAGGCGTGTCCACGCTCTCCCTATCACAGCTCAGGAGGCGTGTCCACGCTCTCCCTATCACAGCTCAGGAGGCAGGTGAAGTATGAAACTCAGCATGTGCGGCCTTCTCAAAAAAACAAACAACAGGTGGCGCTATACAGATACATTTTATTGAATAATTCAGTGGCTATGCTAAACATACAGTTACAGAAGAATTCAGATCCAGGTGCTGGTTTGAAAACTATAAAATATTTTTCGTGAGACAACCCCTTTAAATTCCTCTTAAAAGGAATGTCCCATTACAACAACTTATCCCCTGTCCACAGGATATGGATATAAGTATCTAATTGCTGTGGGTCCGACCACAGGGATCGGTGTCCCCCATTTTGAATGGAGCGGCAGACACACATGCATGTCTTCCCCTCCATTCAACTCTATGGGACTACCAGAGTACAAGTGCTAAACTATCTCCGGCAGCCTCATAGGGTTGAATGGAGCGGCAGCACATATGGGTGTCACAGGGCTCCATTCTCATGATCGTCAGGGTCCCAGCCATCGAGCCTCTGCCTTTCAGACACATATCTCATGTCCTATAGATAATGGAGAAGTTGTTGGGTCAACGCCTTTAAGTATGACAGATATCGGGCTGTAATGCCTTCCAAATCTCTTCAATGAGAGCCAGAACCTTCTTTGAGCTGCTCCTAAGGCATCTTCTCCAGCCAGAGGGGTAAGGAACCTAAAACACCCAAGTTTCTAGTTTGGGTGACGTAAGCTAATTTGCATGCTTTTTCCCAAAGGAGCATTGCCTGAAAATAAGTCTCCAGACACCCACACGGTCTCTTTAATGAGAACCAGTACCCCCCCTGAACCGACAAGGCTCTCTACAAAGACTAGAGGGAGAGAAGGGGAATAAAAAGAGAGAGACTGGAATATGACGAGTGACTTACCCCAGGCATTTGCCCTCCACCCATTATGGACCCTTGAGAAAGATGGCATGGCCGATGGGGTATTCCAGACTGCAATGTGTCGCTGAAATCTTCAGTTTTTATCTACAACATAAAGAAATATAGTTAATAGAAGTCCTACGAAATGGTCTGTATGTGCAGGTGCTGATGCCGCAGGGACTGTATATCAAATATTTTTGCTTCTAGTTTGACATTGTTGCCAAATTAAACACCACCTCTCCGCGTGCTTTGATTGGGAAAATGTGATAGTTTAACAAGACTACGTATATATTACAGTGTGTTCAAAAATATGGGCAACATGGTCCAGAACAGGAGGAGCTCAGCAGATTGATATATAGTTTCATGGGAAACGACTCAGTGTCACTTGTAATTTATTTATTTAAAGGGGTTATCCCACGAATAATGTAAAAAATGAAAATCAGACATCATACAGTACATGACACCCTCTTTCTAACAAAGCTAGAACCAGCCCTGTACCTCACATAGATCCAGAGATCTCTCCATTTATTGCTCTGCTAGATTTATATCAAGCTGGCAGCTCAAGGGGAGTGTATTTTCTGCTGCAGCTCAGGGGGCGTGTCCATGCTCTCCCTATCACAGCTCAGGAGGCAGTTAAAAGTTGAAACTGAGCATGTGCGGCCTGCTCAGTGAATCGGTCAAAGAAATAAAAAATTAAGTGGTCCTATACAGATACATGTTATGGAATAACTCAGCAGAGGCTTGAAACTTAACACCACCAATGGCACCCTGGACCAACACTAGGCAGGAGGATTCCCAAAGCTAGGAAGTGCCTGAAGGGTAGAAAAATGTGCCCTTCTCTTCACTGTACTGCCACCCAGGGGAGGGCCATAAAGAGAGGGCCGCTAACTACTATGCCTATTACTCCTACAACAGCTCCTATCCTCTCTGCTCACCCCTGGGGCTTGATGCACCTCCACTACCAGAGCATCAACTGCTCATGCACTGCCACACTTTTGGGTAGCCCCGCATGAATAGTTGCTGTTCGGGAACTCCAACCAGTGCCTCTCAGCTTGCGGTAGCTACCAAGAGCAGCTGTGCCGGCATGAGATTGACAAGGCTGGGCAAGATGTCCACTCAACCCTACTAAAGAGTCCAGTGGGAGGTCCTATCAGTGATTGGAAGGCTTCCAGAGATAGCTGTCAGTCACTGTATTGGACCACCCACTGGGTTGTTCAGCTAAATTATATTTTTATATGTGGCTCACAGTGGGTTAAGAATAAAGAAAAAGTCACCCTCATCCTCACTGATCCCTGGCCACTGTTGTTCCGATGCTGCCCCAGTCTGCGCTGTTCTCTGCTTACTGATCCAGGCTCAACACGCAGGAAATGCCAAGAAAAGCCCACTCTGCCAATCATTGCCTGAGGTGGGTCACTATTATGGCCAGTGATTGGCTGAGAAGGCATCTCCAGGCATTTCTGATGTGTCAATCTCTGACCAGAAAGTGGAGAGCAGCAGGGACTGGAGCAGCAGTGGTTTGAGGGTAAGTATGGCTTCTTTATAATTTTTATCTCGCTGTGACTATACTGTATACTAGTGGTCGCCATCCAGTAGCTCTGAACACAATCAGAGGGAGCCTTGAGTTGTGACCATCTTGACACTATTGCAGACAGATTTGAAATGGCAGCGCCAGCGGCACTCCATTGAACGCTGCGACCTATTCCCAGGCGACAGTGGTCATATTCATTGGTCATGTGGCCTATTTGCAGCTCAGTCCCATTCAAGTGGATGGGTGTGGGCTGCAATACCAAGCACAACCACTATACAATGTACAGTGCTGTGCTGTGGGTAGCCTCTTAAAACAGCTGATTGTGGGGGTGCCAGGAGTCGGATCCCCACCGATCAGCTATTGATGACTTATCCTGAGAACAGGTCATCAATTTTTCATTCCCAGAAAATCCCTTTAATAAAATGTGAATTTTAAAGTTTTGTTTTCAAGGTAGCCACCTGGTAGGAATTCTCTGTATCCATATCTCATCAGGAGCTCAGGTTTTGCACTGCAGCTCTGTTTGTATAAGCACAAGCCCACCAGGAATCCAGTGCATAGAAAACTTACATCCCAGGACAGAATGAATATTAGCTTCCAAGGAAACCACCAATGAGAAAGTGTTAGTGAAGTCAACTAATGGGTTGTGTTACCAGAAAAATATCAAAATTGTTTGTGTCATTTTACCTGTGTAATATGTGTGTAGTATTTATATGCAGAAAATGATCTGTGATTCCCATATGCTGTTAGCTCTATGTGGCTGCACAGAAGAGGTTAAGACTCAGTCCTGAAGCTGTTTACCAACAAGAAGGACTATGCCAAGAGTTCTCCACCCATTTCCCCCAGGAAATAGGACAAGACTCAGCTTGGAGAACTGCATTCCCTCCTCATCCACTATATTTCCTTGTAACGTAGAGGTTTCAGGAGAGACATGGAGCCAAAGTAAGCAAATAATGATGATACGCTGTTCTGTGAAATGCACTTGGTGCTGTGTGAAACAGCTTGTTTTACCTTGGTATCATTGGTTCTGTTTCTACAGGATCCATGATGGGTCCATTTATAACTGTTCTGTCATGGGTCCTTCAGATCCTATTAATTTATGATGGATCTGTCAGGGCAGAACGTGACAGAATAGGACCATGGCAGTGTTTACAGAGCCTTAGGGTACGGTGACAGGGTCAGGTTTCCAGCCTTAGGGTACGGCCACGTGGTCAGGTTTCCAGCCTTAGGGTACGGCCAAGTGGTCAGGTTTCCAGCCTTAGGGTACGGCCATGTGGTCTGGTTTCCAGCCTTAGGGTATGGCCACATGGTCAGGTTTCCAGCCTTAGGGTACGGCCACGTGGTCAGGTTTCCAGCCTTAGGGTAAGGCTTCGTGGTCAGGTTTCCAGCCTTAGGGTACAGCCACGTGGTCAGGTTTCCAGCCTTAGGGTACGGCCACGTGGTCAGGTTTCCAGCCTTAGGGTACGGCCACGTGGTCAGGTTTCCAGCCTTAGGGTACGGCCACGTGGTCAGGTTTCCAGCCTTAGGGTAAGGCTTCGTGGTCAGGTTTCCAGCCTTAGGGTATGGCCACGTGGTCAGGTTTCCAGCCTTAGGGTAAGGCTTCGTGGTCAGGTTTCCAGCCTTAGGGTACGGCCACGTGGTCAGGTTTCCAGCCTTAGGGTACGGCCACGTGGTCAGGTTTCCAGCCTTAGGGTAAGGCTTCGTGGTCAGGTTTCCAGCCTTAGGGTATGGCCACATGGTCAGGTTTCCAGCCTTAGGGTAAGGCTTCGTGGTCAGGTTTCCAGCCTTAGGGTACAGCCATGTGGTCAGGTTTCCAGCCTTAGGGTACGGCCACGTGGTCAGGTTTCCAGCCTTTGGGTACGGCCACATGGTCAGGTTTCTAGCCTTAGGGTATGGCTACAGGGTCAGGTTTTCAGCCTTAGGGTATGGCTACAAGGTCAGGTTTCCAGCCTTAGGGTACGGCCACGTGGTCAGGTTTCCAGCCGTAGGGTACAGCCACGTGGTCAGGTTTCCAGCCTTAGGGTATGACCACTTGGTCAGGTTTCCAGCCTTAGGGTACGGCCACATGGTCAGGTTTCCAGCCTTAGGGTATGGCTACAGGGTCAGGTTTCCAGCCTTAGGGTATGGCTACAAGGTCAGGTTTCCAGCCTTAGGGTACGGCCACGTGGTCAGGTTTCCAGCCTTAGGGTACGGCCACGTGGTCAGGTTCCAGCCTTAGGGTAAGGCTTCGTGGTCAGGTTTCCAGCCTTAGGGTATGGCCACATGGTCAGGTTTCCAGCCTTAGGGTAAGGCTTCGTGGTCAGGTTTCCAGCCTTAGGGTACAGCCATGTGGTCAGGTTTCCAGCCTTAGGGTACGGCCACGTGGTCAGGTTTCCAGCCTTTGGGTACGGCCACATGGTCAGGTTTCCAGCCTTAGGGTATGGCTACAGGGTCAGGTTTTCAGCCTTAGGGTATGGCTACAAGGTCAGGTTTCCAGCCTTAGGGTACGGCCACGTGGTCAGGTTTCCAGCCGTAGGGTACAGCCACGTGGTCAGGTTTCCAGCCTTAGGGTATGACCACTTGGTCAGGTTTCCAGCCTTAGGGTACGGCCACATGGTCAGGTTTCCAGCCTTAGGGTATGGCTACAGGGTCAGGTTTCCAGCCTTAGGGTATGGCTACAAGGTCAGGTTTCCAGCCTTAGGGTAAGGCTTCGTGGTCAGGTTTCCAGCCTTAGGGTATGGCCACGTGGTCAGGTTTCCAGCCTTAGGGTAAGACTTCGTGGTCAGGTTTCCAGCCTTAGGGTACGGCCACGTGGTCAGGTTTCCAGCCTTAGGGTACGGCCACGTGGTCAGGTTTCCAGCCTTAGGGTAAGGCTTCGTGGTCAGGTCCAGCCTTAGGGTATGGCCACATGGTCAGGTTTCCAGCCTTAGGGTAAGGCTTCGTGGTCAGGTTTCCAGCCTTAGGGTACAGCCATGTGGTCAGGTTTCCAGCCTTAGGGTACGGCCACGTGGTCAGGTTTCCAGCCTTTGGGTACGGCCACATGGTCAGGTTTCCAGCCTTAGGGTATGGCTACAGGGTCAGGTTTTCAGCCTTAGGGTATGGCTACAAGGTCAGGTTTCCAGCCTTAGGGTACGGCCACGTGGTCAGGTTTCCAGCCGTAGGGTACAGCCACGTGGTCAGGTTTCCAGCCTTAGGGTATGACCACTTGGTCAGGTTTCCAGCCTTAGGGTACGGCCACATGGTCAGGTTTCCAGCCTTAGGGTATGGCTACAGGGTCAGGTTTCCAGCCTTAGGGTATGGCTACAAGGTCAGGTTTCCAGCCTTAGGGTACGGCCACGTGGTCAGGTTTCCAGCCTTAGGGTACGGCCACGTGGTCAGGTTTCCAGCCTTAGGGTACAGCCATGTGGTCAGGTTTCCAGCCTTAGGGTACGGCCACGTGGTCAGGTTTCCAGCCTTTGGGTACGGCCACATGGTCAGGTTTCCAGCCTTAGGGTATGGCTACAGGGTCAGGTTTTCAGCCTTAGGGTATGGCTACAAGGTCAGGTTTCCAGCCTTAGGGTACGGCCACGTGGTCAGGTTTCCAGCCGTAGGGTACAGCCACGTGGTCAGGTTTCCAGCCTTAGGGTATGACCACTTGGTCAGGTTTCCAGCCTTAGGGTACGGCCACATGGTCAGGTTTCCAGCCTTAGGGTATGGCTACAGGGTCAGGTTTCCAGCCTTAGGGTATGGCTACAAGGTCAGGTTTCCAGCCTTAGGGTAAGGCTTCGTGGTCAGGTTTCCAGCCTTAGGGTATGGCCACGTGGTCAGGTTTCCAGCCTTAGGGTAAGGCTTCGTGGTCAGGTTTCCAGCCTTAGGGTACGGCCACGTGGTCAGGTTTCCAGCCTTAGGGTACGGCCACGTGGTCAGGTTTCCAGCCTTAGGGTAAGGCTTCGTGGTCAGGTTTCCAGCCTTAGGGTATGGCCACATGGTCAGGTTTCCAGCCTTAGGGTAAGGCTTCGTGGTCAGGTTTCCAGCCTTAGGGTACAGCCATGTGGTCAGGTTTCCAGCCTTAGGGTACGGCCACGTGGTCAGGTTTCCAGCCTTTGGGTACGGCCACATGGTCAGGTTTCCAGCCTTAGGGTATGGCTACAGGGTCAGGTTTTCAGCCTTAGGGTATGGCTACAAGGTCAGGTTTCCAGCCTTAGGGTACGGCCACGTGGTCAGGTTTCCAGCCGTAGGGTACAGCCACGTGGTCAGGTTTCCAGCCTTAGGGTATGACCACTTGGTCAGGTTTCCAGCCTTAGGGTACGGCCACATGGTCAGGTTTCCAGCCTTAGGGTATGGCTACAGGGTCAGGTTTCCAGCCTTAGGGTATGGCTACAAGGTCAGGTTTCCAGCCTTAGGGTACGGCCACGTGGTCAGGTTTCCAGCCTTAGGGTACGGCCACGTGGTCAGGTTTCCAGCCTTAGGGTAAGGCTTCGTGGTCAGGTTTCCAGCCTTAGGGTATGGCCACATGGTCAGGTTTCCAGCCTTAGGGTAAGGCTTCGTGGTCAGGTTTCCAGCCTTAGGGTATGGCTACAGGGTCAGGTTTTCCAGCCTTAGGGTGCGGCCACGTGGTCAGGTTTCCAGCCTTAGGGTACGGCAACGTGGTCAGGTTTCCAGCCTTTGGGTACGGCCACATGGTCAGGTTTCCAGCCTTAGGGTATGGCTACAGGGTCAGGTTTTCAGCCTTAGGGTATGGCTACAAGGTCAGGTTTCCAGCCTTAGGGTACGGCCACGTGGTCAGGTTTCCAGCCATAGGGTACAGCCACGTGGTCAGGTTTCCAGCCTTAGGGTATGACCACGTGGTCAGGTTTCCAGCCTTAGGGTACTGCCACATGGTCAGGTTTCCAGCCTTAGGGTATGGCTACAGGGTCAGGTTTCCAGCCTTAGGGTATGGCTACAAGGTCAGGTTTCCAGCCTTAGGGTACGGCTACAAGGTCAGGTTTCCAGCCTTAGGGTATGGCCACATGGTCAGGTTTCCAGCCTTAGGGTATGGCCACAGGGTCAGGTTTCCAACCTTAGGGTATGGCCACAGGGTCAGGTTTCCAGCCTTATGCAGTTTTGGAAAACAAAGCCAGGAGTGAATTCGAAAAAGAGGAGAAGTTGTATCTGTTCTTTATACTTTCTCTCCTTTTATGATCCACTCCTGATTATGGCTTCCAAAACTGCATGCATGTGGCGTTCAGGATGCCACCATGCTGTGATCAAGAACCGCATGGCAAAATGGGTTGCAGCTGGTCATAATTAAACTAAAGAGACTGCACTGTTCAGCTGGTCTACATTGTCAATGGCCGTGCGGTATTGAAGGGGCCGTGCAGCCATTAAAGAGGTTGTCTGGGTTCAGAGCTGAACCCAGACATGACCCCCTTCTTCACTCATTCAGCATCCGCCTACCCCCGTTAAGGGCTCGTTTGTTTGCATTCTCACATTGCTAGGTGGAGGCTCCTGCCTAGCAGTAATCACAGTGACATCACTGGCAATAATGGGTGGTCAATGCTAAAGAGCGTAGGCATGGACAAAAACCCCAAAGAAGCACTCCGTAGTGCTTCCGTGGGGGTCCGTGCCTCCATTCCGCGCCGCAGCTCCGGATTGTGGACCCATTCAATGGGTCCGCATCCGTGATGTGGTGAGCACGCGGCTGGTGCCCGCATTGTGGCGGGAATCAGGATGTGAATATGACGGTGGTGAGCTGAATTTTGCTTTTTTTTTTTCCTGCAACATACTAAAGATTTAGAGGACAGGAGGACCAGAGCCATAGAGAAAACATAGTATTATATCATGTTAAAGTGGTTGTCCAGGATAAGAAAACATGGCTGCTTTCTACGAAAAACAGCTCCACCCCTGTCCACAGGTTGTGTATGGTATTGCAGCTCTACCCCATTGACACCAATGGAGCTGAGCTGCAAAACCAGACACAAATCATGGACAGGAGTGGCCAGGTTTTCTAGTCCTGGACATCTCCTTTACCAGGAATTTCCAAGACTTGTTTAATAACTGTTTAAAGGGGTATTCTCATCTTATACAATGGGGGCATATCGCTAGGATATGCCCCCATTGTCTTTTAGGTGCGGGTCCCACCGCTGGGACCCGCACCTATATCCAGAACGGAGCGGGGAGCGCTGCGCCTGGAGGACCCCAGGTTTCCGGGGGTCCGGCCACCACCAGGCGCAGCTCCCCGCTGAGCTCATAGAAATGAATGGGAGCCGGGCCGTGCATGCGCGGTGCGCTCCCATTCATTTCTATGGAGCCGACGGAAGTAGCTGAGCCAGCGCTCGGCTATTTTCGGCGGCCCCATAGAAATGAATGGAGGGCGGCTGCGCATGTGCAGTGCGCCCTCATTCACTTCGGGGGCTCCGTTCTGGAAATAGGTGCGGGTCCCAGCGGTGGGACCCGCACCTATAAGACAATGGGGGCATATCCTAGCGATATGCCCCCATTGTCTAAAATGAGAATAACCCTTTAAGAAAACAAAAAAACTACTTTTCATTTGGTTTACTTTATTGATATTTCCTCCTAGGCCCTTTTGTGCATGTGACCGTACCTTCTCTTTCTTATTCCCGTGATCGATGACGTCACCTACATTCATCACATGTACTTTTCTCTGCAAACTAACTTGCCTAATGTATGGCATATCATCAGTCACATGTCGTACATTCAGCTGGGTTAGAAATACTGTTTGTTAAAGGGGTTGTCTTATCACAACAACATCGATAGGTGTCCGATCAGCGGGGGTCCAACTGCTGCAGCCCCGTGTTCCCCAGTTTGAACAGAACGGCGGATAGACAAGCGTGCTGCCGCTCCATTCAACTATAGGGGGCTGCCGGAGAGAGGTGAGCGCTTGTACTGAGGTACCTGGCAGTCCCATAATGTTGAATGGACCTGCGGACATGCCTGCATGTCTTCTGCTCCATTCAAATGGGAAACATGGTCCCCTGTTCTTGTCATGAGCAGTTGGACTTTCACCAATCCACAATCCCCTGTGGAGAGAGGATAATTTGTTCCTATGGGACAACCCCTTTAATAATTTTGGCGCATCGAAAGAGGTCCATGCGCCTGAAGCTGCAATTTATACTAGCTCGCCAAGTTTAGTTTATGCTAGTTTTCTGGTGTGATTTATATTAAAGGGGTTGTCCCACAAAAAATAGTCTACAGTTTTCAAACCAGCACCTGGATCTGAATACTTTTATAGTTGCGTGTAATTAAAAATGTTGTATAGCCACTGAGTTATTCAATACAATGTATCTGTATAGCGCCACCTGCTGTTTTTTTTTTCTTATTTCTTTGTCCTGCTCACTTAGAAAGCCACACATGCTCAGTTTCATCCTTCAACTGCCTTCTGAGCTGTGATAGGGAGAGCATGGACACGCCCCCTGAGCTGTGATAGGGAGAGCATGGACACGCCTCCTGAGCTGTGATAAGGAGAGCATGGACATGCCCCCTTAGCTGCAGCAGAAAAGACACTCCCCTTGATCTACCAGCTTGATATAAATCTAGCAGAGCAATGAATGTGGAGATCTCTGGATCCATGTGAGGTACACATTAGTCATGGGGTAACCCGTTTAAATTTGTTCTACCTGGTAGAAAGTGTTGAGCATAGCGTACATGGCCAAACATTCACTATTTTTTCTTTATTACAAAGGCAGCTTGTGCTCATATTTGCTTCTTTTTACACCAGAAAACAGGCATAAAGGCCTTAAAAGAGTTGTACAGGTAGTATATAGTGATAACCTATCCCCAGGATAAGGGCTCATTCACACGACAGTATAAATGGCTCCGCATCTGTTGCTCCGTTTCATGGCCCTGCAAAAAAGATAGAATATTTACTATTCTTGTCCATTTTGCGGACAAGAATAGGCATTTCTATAATGGCCCGCCCGTTCAGTTCCACAAATTGCAGAATGCACACAGGCGGCATCTGTGTTTTGCAAATCCACAATTTGCGGACCGCAAAGCACAGCGCGGTCGCCTGAATGAGCCCTAAGTCATCAATATCTGATTGGTGGGGGTCTGACACACGGCACCCCTAGTAGGGGTGCCGTGTGTCGGACCCCCGCCAATCAGATATTGATGACCCATCCTGAGGATAGGTCATCAATATATACTGCCTGCAGGATTTCTGCTGTGTGAATGTACACCGAAGTTCAGCCTGATGTGTGAACATAACCCTAACAGTATGTCCTCAACAGAAATCCCATTTCACTCAACATGTTCAAACCTGTTGCTGCTTTCAAAGGAAACGCAAAACTATCTTGAATGGCTGGGATCATCTATGCAAATGACAATCCAAAAACATGTAAATAGGGTGTGCTCGCTATTGACCATGAAGTGCTGCACTAGGCTGAAGAACAAGAGATTCAAAGAGAAGTCAGAGATAATAATGATTATCTGCTGCCTGTTGTCAATAAGTAACACTAATCCTTGAGCGTTCCTCCTCTGACAGGGGACTGTTTGCAGTATTGTCTAGAATTTCAGGCTCCTGTGCACAAGGAAGACATAGCAGAGCTTGAGCGGCTTCAAAGATGGGCAACTAAAGTAATACATGAAAAGAGTGGAGATCTTATAACTATGACCATATCAAAGGTCAATACAGAGATCTCTCCAAAGACCTAATTATACCTGGGACTGTAACCATGACAAGGAGACATCCTCTGGAGTGTAATATTGTTACTGTTACGGAAATGGATATGGATCTGCAGGATCACTGAACAGATTTGACTTAGGGCTTCTCCTAAGGGTGTTCTCTAAGTGGCCCCTCTGGTCTTCACGCTTAACCCCTATACAGTGATCTAGACTCTGTTGCAGAGGAACCACCAGGCTGCTACCTCTTCAAGTAGTCTTTGTTGACCCACATGGTCAAGAGAAACCAGTGAGGAGCACCAAATTATCCGGAAATCTAGAAACAAACTGAGGTCAAGGCAGCAGGGGCAGATTGGCCATAGACCCTACAGGGAAATTTCCCGGTGAGCCGATGCCTAGGGGCCACCCAAGTCCTCCTCTCTGCCTCTGACTGGTACCTAATGACCCCTTAACAGTAATTAATGCTCTGAGAATCAGGTACTCATGTACCTGGCCAGCGACCACACACACCCTCCAGAATTCAACTGTTGTGGCCCACACTTTCCCTCCTAAGCCCCCTGCTCCATAGACAACTGGAGGAGGACAGAAGATGGTGGCTATTGATGGCCACCACAGAGGGACAGCTTTTGGGGCAGTATATTGTGCCACATTGTGTTATTTGGTTCTTCTGGGGCGGTATTTTGCACCATGGTATTGTTAACTCCGCCTACTTGTGTTGCCCCTTCTTCTGTTAATTTGGACCTGCCTACAAAATGAGGCCACTTTTAGTTTGTTTTTTTCCAGGGCTACTTTAAGTTCCCAGTCCACCCCTGCAAGATGCATACGAGCAATCCAGTAAACAGTCCAAAGTTCAGGGCAAGCAGCACAGGGTCAAAACAAGGACTAGGTGAAATCAGGTAGCAAAGTCAATACACAGGCAGGCAAACAAGACAATGATACAACTTTGCAGAAAACTAGCTAACTTGAACCGGTTGCTGAGGCACCTTTCCACAGGTGATAGGTGCCTTAAATTCCTTGGGGAAGCTTCATGGGGTTGTCTCACTTCAGCAAATGGCATTTATCATATAGACAAAGTTAGAACAAGGCACTTACTAATGTATTGTGATTGTCCATATTGTCTCCTTTGCTGACTTGATTCATCTTTCTCATGAGTCTCATTATACACTGCTCGTTTGCATGGTTACGACCTCCTTACAATCCATCAGCAGTGGTCGTGCTTGCACAACATAGGAGAAAGCGCCAGCCTCTCCAGTGGCTGGGACCATGGGAGCGCACATAGACATGCATGCCAGCAGCTCCCACCCTGTCTACCTTGTATCTGCGCTGCAGGGTGTTCATAACCCTGGATATAAGCAGTGTATAATGTGACGCTCTCCACTGCGATTGGACATCGCTATAGCCAGGGAGAAGGAGACGCCCACTGAGAATCCCTGGTGTCTCCTCCTCCCTGTTCCGATGCTATGCATTTGCATAGCGCGCGCCAGAACTTTACCGGGGTGCAGCGGGCGAACGGAGCGGCGCCCAGGAAAACTAGTAAGCACACCTACATCCCCAATAGATGCCCTACAAAACGGTGTCCTTACTTAACAATGTCTGGACCCATGAAAGTCCTCTTTAAGTGTATTTTCAGTGCAGATTTTTGGGCTGTTTTTGCTGTGTTTCCACATTAAAATATGCATACTTTATGTGCGGATTTTGTTGTGGATTTGTCTTGGATCTAATCCTTTGTATTTTTTAGATGATATTTTGAAAGTCTCATCTAATTTGCTGATATAGGGGGCTAGGATATGCCCCCGACGTCTGATAGGTGCGGGACCCACTACTTGGTCGCGCCTATCTCTAGAATGGAGCACACAAAGTGAAAGAGGGCTCATCACGCATGCGCAGCCGCCCTCTATTCGTTTCTATGGGAGCCTCGAAAATAGCCGAGCAGTGCTCTCTCAGCTATTTTCAGAAGTTCCATCGAGATGAATGGGAAGCGCAATGCGCAAGCGGGGCCATGTTCCATTCACTTCTATGGGGCTGACGGAGATAACTGGTATTTTCAGAAGTCCCATAGAAATGAATTGAGGACGGGCACACTTGTGTGGTGTGCCCTCCTTCACTTTATGGGCTCCATTCTAAAGATAGGTGCAGGTCACAGAGGTGGGATTCACACCTATCAGACATTGGAGGCATATCCTAGCGAAATGTCCCCAATGTATGAGATGAGCCGACCCCCCTTAAGTGTCTGTCGGAACTAGGGATGAGCGAATCGACTTCGCATAGTACATACGAAGTCGATTCGCTAAAAACTTTGTTGTAATACTGTATGGAGATCCCACCTTGGTACAAAACTCAGGTTCAATTCCAAGGTTTTTTACAGTAATAATTAATTCCCAAAGTTATTACACGAAGTCTCTCGCAATTTCGCGAAGTAATGACTTCGGCTCATCAGAGCCAATACATTCTAATACTGTAAGGGTCGGGATCTCCGTACAGTATTAGGGCTCATTCAGATGGCTGTATAAACGAGTCTACTTTCGTTCCGCAATTTTGCGGAACGGGTGCAGAGCCATTCATTTCAATGGGGCCGCAAAAGATGCAGACAGCACAGCGAACCCATGATTCAGTTCCGCGGCTCCTCAGAAAAGCTAAAGCTTGTCCTATTCTTGCGGACAAGAATAGGTATTTTCTATTATGGTTGTGGCCATGTGTAGTCCACAAATTCGGGAACGTATACGTCCAGTATCCGTGTTTTGCAGATCCGCAAAGCACTACTGCAATCTGAATGGGCCCTTAGAATGAAGTTTTTCTTCTATGATGTACCATCCGAAGTCGATCGCTCATCCCTAGACGTAACCAATTTATTCAAACTTCAGGAAGGTCAATGTGCTATTATGCGTCTAGGAAATCTGAAGAAAAAAATGGTTCTCTCCGTATTAACACTGTACTGTAGAAAGAGGTTTTCGCTTTGATTCATGGAAGATACCGCTTCCCAATATATACTAGCTCATCCAGCATAATAAAATCTTTTCTCTCATCCATTAGCGCCTACAGCTTTAGGACTGAAGTACTCAGCGTCCGGCGAGCTCCTCCATCCATCATCTTTAGCAGTTTGAACATGTGCCCATGAAAAGAAGGCGCAGCAAATAAATCCGGAAGAGGCGACTCACCTGTCTGCTGAAATCTAGAGATTCTCTCTCAACACCTAGAATAAAAACATGGACGACATAAGTAATATACAGAGAGTACAGCAGGGCTATAGTCACAGTCTAAATACGTCCGAGTTGCTCATGGCAATACACAGTATATGTGCCCATAATTAAAATTAAACCCATTACCAAAATATAATAAAGACAAATAACAGAGAGTGGAGCTACAAAACTTAACTTCTTTATCAAACTTCAAATAAATTTATAAAATCCATTATTAACTCAACCGTCTAAATAAGAGCCTAGTCATAAACTCAGACTCTACTTAACTTTTACAATACAAAAGAGTCCATCCCATCGCGGGATGACTATTCATTAAATCACCCTACTAAAATGTAAACAAATAGCGTCTTTAGGCTTCATTCACACGACCGTATTTTGTTTCCGTGTCCGTTCCGTTTTTTTTGCGGACCGTATGTGGAACCATTCATTTCAATGGGACCGCAAAAAAAACGGAAGGTACTCCATTTGCATTCCGTTTCCGTATGTCCGCATTTCCGTTCTGCAAAAAAGATAGAACATGTCCTATTCTTGTCCGTTGTGCTGACAAGGATAGGCATTGTTACAATGGATCCGCAAAAAAACAGACACGGATGCCATACGGAACGTCATCCGTTTTTTTTGCGGATCCGCAATTTGCGGACCGCAAAACACATATGGTCGTGTGAATGAAGCCTTAAGGTGGGGGGAGGGGCACAAAAGATCCGGCTCCATGGTCAGATGCAGTCAAAAGGCAAGCTGACCCATAGAGCACGGACAATTATAGCCAAAACCCCTCAGGCATTGACCAATAAAACTGTTACCAGGGTCCGGGTAAACTTACCTTGAGCCCAGGGACACAATTGGTCACTGATAATGACCAATTAAAGGACAGTGATCCCTAAAAGAGCGGGAAAGATTTTTCCCTCCAAAACCTGAGGCTAAAAATAGCCTCTCAATCACTGGGCAAATAAACCCTCAACCCAGTGACTGACTAAACCAGACGAAATGGCAATCCTGGTATTGCCATGTGTCCCCCTGCTAAATGTTCGGAGTTCATACATTTCCTCCACGATTTTCTTGCTTAGGGTCCATTCACCCATTTTTTAATGAAACTGCCTTTTTTATGTGGTTTTGGGAAATTTACTTGCAAAACTAAGACAATACAACAATGTGTGAATGTAGCCTTAAAGGGAGTCTCATCTCAGACACTGATAGGGTATGCCGTCAATGTCAGATAGGCTCCTATCTCAAGTATGGGGCTCCCCAAAGTGAACAGAGAGCAGCTGCGCACCCTCTTTTCACCGAGCATGCTCGCTTTGCTATTTTTGAAACTACCATAGTGGTGAATGAGATGAGCAAAGTTCTTCAAAATTCGATTTGCTGCTTCCCCAAATTTTACAAAAAAGTTAGCTTTGTAAAAAATTACTTAATCACGAAGCGTATCTCTTTGTAAGTAGTGGGTGCAATGACAGGGAGCGCCGATTGCAAGCGCTGAGGTAAAATTGATTAGTTTCTACAAAGCAAGAGGAAATTCGGCTTCCCGGTGAATCAAATTTTCCCTGAAATTTGGATTGCAGACACTTTGATTCGCTCAACACTAGCACTAGCGCTCTCATTCACTTCGAAGAAGGTCGGTTTTGGAGATAATAGCGGGTCTTAGAGGTGGAGCCCGCACCTATCTGCCAATGATGACACATCCTCTTGCTATGTCAGAGATGGACACCCCCTTTAATTAGCTCGGTCCCTGTTAGTTGTGCCTACCACTGTGCACACAACTAATCAAAGTGCACTCTACTTTACACCTTTGTCTGCGCAGTGGTGCGCGTGCTCTACCTGTGATCCTCCAGCTCTGACATGTTAAAGGGGTTCTCCAGGGTTGACATATTGATGACCTATCTACAGTATTTGCATGATTCATTTTGTGTTCTTCGAAGGGCAGCATATTAGAAGAATGAATGATAAACTGCTGAACGATTTGACTTATTTTTTTTTAAGAGTTTGTCTACAGCCTTATATCCACCCCTCATACACAACGATCCTGCTCGGGTTAAGCAGGATGGATTATCTAATCTCTTATTTGTGATATGTTATGTCTTATTTGTTATGTCCAAAGCCAATGATATTCATGGAGTCATTTATGAAACTGGCGTCAAGTAGATGGCTCAGTTGCCCAAGGCAACCAATCAGATTCCTCCTTTCATTTTCCAAAGGAGCTGTGAAAAATGAAAGGAGGAATCTGATTGGTTGCTATGGGCACCTGAGCCATCTCTACTTGACACCAGTTTGATAAATGTCCCCATCAGTTCCGTAACCTGGATTATCCTCTGATCTCAAATGTCTAGGGCCACAAGAAAGCAATTACTCTGAAGGCTCAGCTTCCATCTATGCAGAACATGGGCATGTCCTCTTTTACTTGCATCATAATTGTGTCCTTACTATCGTACACATCGGACAGTAAGAATTAATTTAATATTATGGTAATGTATGCAGCCATAATTATTTATCAACCTCACCCCGGGAAGAAACAAGCAGAACAAGTAGCAGAGTCTGACACTATCCAATCATTGCGGGCAGTGTCGCAGGGACACGCCCCCAACTGGTAACAGCCAACTGGGCTTTCATTGCAAACTTCTGCTGGCAACTTCTAGCAGGAATAATAAAGGAATGGCACAACATACAGTCATAAGAATAGATGCTCCACAATTGATATTACAAGGGAGGGTGCAAGCAGTTACTAAACCAGACATGTCAGGAGAGGGGACATGCACTGATAATAGACGTGTCTCTATTCCGCACACTGACATCCATGTACGCCAGATGGTGATGTCACCAGTATACCCTGTTGTGGTAGATCACGTTCTGTACGTCTGAGGCTACTTTCACAGCAGGGTGATCCGGCAGCCAGTTTCAGCAGAGAATGGCGGGAATCGGCCGGAGACCAGGGGTGCACCACCAATGAGGCCAGGTGAGGCGATTGCCTCAGGCAGCACCAGGTAGGGGCAAGAGGGGGGCAGCCGAAGGGCCATGGGCTAAAGGGAAGGGGTTAGGTTAAGAAATTGGCATTGGGGAGGGAGGGGGCGTCGTTTCAGTTTTCTCCTCAGGCAGCAGAAAGGTAGGTGCACCCTGCCGGAGACAAACCGTAACATGCAGCGGTTTCTGTCCGGCCAATTCTCTGCGTTTTTGCTGGACCCTATTATAGTTCATGGGGCCGGCGGGCATTCCGGGTTCAGTGCCATATTTGGAGAATTGGTGCCGCACGTGTGAAAGTACCTGACACGTTAGGTTTCCTGTCTGTCTCTACCAATGCACGTGTCATCTTGCACAACATCACATACTGTACATGGGACATCTCTACTGCTGATCCTCAACAACACACCCATGCCGAAAAACGGAAGTCCGCTGGCTATAATGAGGTGGTCCTAGGAGGTGTAATGGGATTGTATACATTAGCAACAGACTGCAAGCACCGAGAAAAGAATTCTGGACTGCTGACGTGCCCTGAAGCCGGATATAGCGAAGTACGACTTGCGACGCGTGCCAGAAGAATAGGGTGTCCAAAAATAACAAAAACAGCCAGACAGCCATTCAAGGATTATTTACTCA
Organism: Rhinella marina; assembly: GCA_900303285.1. Taxonomy (NCBI): domain Eukaryota; kingdom Metazoa; phylum Chordata; class Amphibia; order Anura; family Bufonidae; genus Rhinella; species Rhinella marina. The sequence goes on from ONZH01028668.1 coordinate 839,366, forward strand.
TCAAACACATTTATGAATTCTTTTCAGACTTTTGCAAATCCCAGCAAACCCCTTTATTGCTAGATATTTACTGTGACATATGTTACACAAGAAGGTGGACCATCTGCCCTGCTGCATGACTATATGCACTGACAACTGTATGCAGGCAAATGCACTCTCTGTGCGCTCCCACACTTTTACCGTGTGGATAGTCTCCACGGCTAGGCTCAGCTCTCTCTGTCTCTGTATCCGTCATTGTCCCCTTGAGACAGGTGTCCAGAGAAGAGATTATGGCCCCGCATCTCTAGCTGTGTCGACCACAATGATGCTCATGGTTCGTTTGCATAGTTAGCCTTAGGACAAAGAAGGAATCATTTGCATACCTTCATCAACTTGACAGGAGGACGGTGTATACACTTGGAGAGCTTATTGTCATATGTAATAAAGTATGTACTATAGGAATGGCTTTATGGCTTTTTGTATCAGCAGTCATACCAGTATTAGTGTATTTATTCTTACTACACATTAAAGGGCTTCTCCAGGAAATTACAATTGATTAAGAAAATTAACATTACTGAAAGTACTTAAATATCACTTTATTATAAATATATTCCCACATATCTTTCATTAGTTATAATGGCTCGTTTTGTCTGGGGAGCAATCATTAGGAGAAATAAAATGGCCGCCATCCTATTAGTATACACAAAACCTGTCCTAATCACACAGGAGGACAAGTTACTTTATAACACTGAGATAAAGAGCTGCCTCATCCTCCTCTCTGCTCTGCTTGTCAGGGATTATGATCCTGAATACAGCTGATAAGATCTTCAGTGGAATCTCTGTAGGAATGGAGTCCATGAGGAGACATGAAGTACAGAGAGGAGATGGGGATGTGGACAATGAGCAGCAGCGCTTGTATACAGTCTACATTACCACAGCCCCACATTACCAGAGTCTGTCCTGTCCGTCCTCTCTGTACTTGCTGTCTCCTCATGAACTCCATTCCTACAGAGATTCAGCTGAAGATCTTATCAGCTGTATTCAGAATCATAATCCCTGAGAAGCAAAGCAGAGAGGAGGATGAGGCAGCTCTTTACCTCAGTGTTGTGAAGTAACTTGTCCTGCTAAGTGATTAGGACAGGTTTTGTGTGTACTAATAGGATGGTGGCCATTTTATTTCTCCTAATGACTGCTCCCTAGACAAAAGGCACCAGGGCTCAGTGGTTAGCACTGGTACCTTGCAGCACTTAGGGTCCACAGAGTTTGTATGTTCGCCATGTGAGTTTCCTCCAGGTACTCTGTTTATCTTTCACACTCCAAAGACATACTGATAAGGAACTTAGATTGTGAATCCCACTGGAGACAGCTAATTTCTGTAAAGTGCTTCGGAATATGTCAGCGCAATATAAGTGCATAAAATAAATAAATACATTATAACTAATGAAAGGTATTTGGGAATCAATTTATAATAAAGTAATATTTAAGTATTTTCTTTTTCTTAATTGCTGGAGAACCCCTTTAAGATATTGACAGCCATTTCTGGTGGGACTAGCTGACATCTATGGGAAGCTCCTGACTCTCCCTGCCAGATGATGTCAGGAGACAAAAGGACTGTGTTGAAATTCAACACCAGATGCTTTTGTCCCTGAGAAAAGAGTCCTCACACAGCCCTAGAGATGGAAATCATTTTTTATTTTTTTCAAGTATTAAAAAATAATAAAAAAACTATGATATATAAATTTGGTGTCAGTAAAATAATAGAATATACAATTCAGTTCTGGGCATCAGTTCATAGTAAGAATGCCCTGGAGCTGGAAAAAGTACAGAGTAGAGCGACTAAAGTGATAAGGGGCATGGAGGGTTTTAGTTTTGAGGAAAGATTAAAAGAATTACATTTATTTAGACTTCAGAAAATGTGTCTAAGGGGGGACATGATTAACCTATACAAATATATAAATGTGCTATAAAAATATAGTGAAAAGATGTTCCATGTAAAATGCCCTCAAAAGACAAGGGGACATGGACTAGAGAAGAAAAAGTTCAGTCTCCAGAAGTGTCAAAGCTTCTTTACTGTAAGAAATGTGAATCTGTGGAATAGACTTCCTCAGGACGTGGTCACAGCAGGAACCAACACCCCCCTGATTATACGGAAGCCAAGGTTGGCACATAACAGGTAGGAAATAGTGTTAGGTTCCCGTCCTACAGAGATCACCTTGACGATTTGGTGGATGGGCCCAGATAATTTTGTACAAAATATATTTGCTAAGAATCTCTAATTTACTAAACAAGCATAGCATTAGCTTCAGAATACCTCATATCACTATGGCATTTTGTGCTTTATCTGGTTGGCAGTGCTCCGTTGCATTGTATGTATTTTCCTTTCCTTGTGTATTTAGCTATAGCAACGTGCACCTGCGCACTGGGATGTGCTGATTGAAATCCCCCTTTTTTTCTTTGTAAGTCTGTACTGGAGGTGTGGCTACTCCATTTGGTCATGCACTCCTGATGAGCCCTGTCTGCCCGATAGACTGATTTTAATTAGTGTAACTATAAAGCCGAGTGGACTCGGCATGCATGTTGGTACCTGCATCCCTGTATTAGTGGAGGCCTTTGAAGCACCATAATTGGCAAAAGGCAGAGGGGACCCAGCATGCATGTGGAACCAACACCCCCTGATTATATGGAAGCCAAGGTTGGCACATAACAGGTAGGAAATAGTGTTAGGTTTCCGTCCTACAGAGATCACCTGGACGAGTTGGTGGACGGACCCAGATAATTTTGTACAAAATATATTTGCCAAGAATCTCTAATTTACTAAACAAGCATAGCATTAGCTCCAGAATACTTCATATCTCTATGGCATTTTGTGCTTTATCTGGTTGGCAGTGTGCCGTTGCATTGTATGTATTTTCCTTTCCTCAAATATATAAATGTGCTATAAAAAATATGGTGAAAAGATGTTCCATGTAAAATGCCCTCAAAAGACAAGGGGACATGGACTGGAGAAGAAAAAGTTCAGTCTCCAGAAGCGTCAAAGCTTCTTTACTGTAAGAACTGTGAATCTGTGGAATAGACTTCCTCAGGACATGGAAACAGCAGGAACAGGGGACAGTTTTAAAAAAGTCTTAGATGAATTCTTAAAAGTAAATGACATTAATGCTTATGAAAACGTGTAGAAGTCTAGGTCTCTCATTTCTATCCCCACCCATCCCTTGGTTGAACTTGATGGACCTATGTCTTTTTTTAACCGTACTATGCAGCTAAGTAACCTGATTACATGCCTAAGGTTCTGCAGAGAAACTTTAGAGAGAGACAGGGAAAAAGAGTACTACAACCCCCATAATTGCTGTTGTCCATACGCTGCTATTGGGGAATATTAGTACTGTATTATATATCTGACTTGGAACTGTGCCTTGAAACTTCCATTCTGCATCATACATGTAGACTATTCAATATCACTGGGACTTTTATCCCCACTGTGTAAAAAAAAATCTATGCCCATCTGATTGTCATTCTACTTCTGCTTTCCATAAATAACTATGTAAGTTATCTGATACAATTAAGAGTTACTATCAAACTCAACCCAGGAGATGCAAATACCTAATTTCTCTGAAGCTCAGTAATTTATAGCAGCAGCCCTTAGGTGTAATGTAGCAATCGCAGTATGAAAATGAGCTACATATAGATCTTCACATATTTTCCATCATCTTACAGAACGTGTATCATTGCTGCGATATATTTATTTTACAGAAACACGAATTACACATAGGAAAGCAACGGAGGCCCGCCCCCGAGGAGCCATCCCTGTGTATCATTCCACTTTTGCTTCCCATAAATAAAATAATCTGCAAAGTCTTAAAGAATGCATATAATTGCTGCCCTATATTTATTTTACAGAAACCCCAATTACACATAGGAAAGCAATTGAGGTCCTCCCCCGAGGAGCCATCCCTGTGTGGTGCCTCTAAAGTGAGATCAAATTACAAACTAAACAAAAAGTACATCCCATGACCCTTAAAAACAATCTTTATTTCAACTATTAAGATATAACCCCTTTCAGAAGTGACTGGTATGTCACATAAGTATACAACACGATTCCCTAACTTCTCAAAGTATCATAAATATATACACTAATAGCTGGCCACTGGGTAGAGATTTAGTTTCTGATTAGTGTAGGGGATGTCAAATATCTCTACCTATTACACCCTTAAATAGGTGCTCAGCCCAGTGATAGAGGTACACCATCCACGTTCCTATCCTCAGTGGCCCTATTGTACCCTCATCATTAAATCATTACAATACCCCAAGGCGTTTCTCCCTTTGGGTTCATCAGTGGGATGATATATTTCAATTTCCAGACTATATCTCCAGTATAGGTAAAAATAATGGTAATAATGATACTCAAAAAGGATTATAGCGGGCAGGGAAAAAGCTGCAGAAATAGTTCTATGTGGGTTTGGATCCTGAACCACATAGACGTCCCAAATCGCCAGATGAATCGAAAATAGGACGCCGCAGCCTACTTGTTCCCTGGATACATGTTATGTATGACCTATATACATCAGAGATATATTGACATTTGTGGATTTACTGTTGAGATCAAATTACCAATGAAGTAATGGCTTGACTTTCCCTTATTTTAATGCAAGGATGCCCAACCTGCATCCCTCTAGCCTATAGCTATCAGGGCATGCTGGGAGTTGTAGTTTTGCAACAGCTGGAGGGACGCAGGTTGGGCATCCCTATTCTAGTACATATTTTCTATAATTATTTTAAAGGGGTATTTCCCATCTGTCATTTATGGCATATTGATAGGTGATGTCATAAATGTCTAATAGGTTCTACTTCCACGTCTTGGATCCGTTCCTTTCTCAAGAACATGGCCCCACTGTGACGCTGTATATGCACAGCATCTTCTCCATATACTACCGTGGGAAGTCCCATAGCAGTAAATGGCTCCCATGTAGTTGTTTGAAGTCATTGGTTTTGTTTGGATTTTTAACATTTTTTTTCTTTCATGATAGCATGTTCATTCTACTTAGTTTAATTAGATGGGACCTATCCCACCAAATTGCAGTCACATCTCAACAACATGGCACAGAGCAGGAAGAGCTGAGAAGACTGATATAAATCCCTTTTAATTCTGGACACCTTTGAAGACAATCTTTTTATCATTGCATTTAATACTCATTTTGGGCTAAAAATCTTTTTTTTTCTAATCTAATCTATTCTTTATTAACCATTTTCAACATTTTTACTTTTACAGCTTTCACTTTCAGTGCATTTGCAGACTATTGCTCTCTACCTCCATCAAGCAACTCCGGACAGCTCATAAACACTGATTTAAGGCTGAAATCTTATACAGCTGGCAAGAATGGCTTTAATGAGGGTTTATGAACTGTCGGGAGTTCAGAGATAAGGGCTACAGAGCAGATCCCTGATGGATATAGTGTGCGGCAGAGAGCAATAGACTGTAGATGTAGTGAAAGTGAAAGCTGGAGAGGAAAAACTGTTGAAAAGACCAACTGAAAAAAAATATTTGTTGTCCAGAATGTGTAAAATGCAATTGTGCCCCAAAGGTCTATAGCCTTTAAGAGTCCAGTGGGTGGTTCCACTCAGTGATTGAAAGATTTATACCCATACATGGAAGGCTGTAAATCACTAATAAGACCACCCACTAGACTCTTTAGCTCATAACAACCCGGGATTTAAATTAATAAATTATAGGTTATTTTAGAACTTTTCCCATAAAACTATATATCAATCTGCTCGGCTCCTCCTGCTCTATAACATGCTGCTTGTAATTAGGACTGAATGTACGATGTGACAGGTCCCCTTTAAGATGAATGAATAAATGACAGGTGGTATGGGCTAATGTTGTTGTAATTTCTTGTCCATTGAATTTACTGAAACTCGTGGAAGGAAACGAGATCTCTCAATCCAGTGTGTATGCTTCAGAGTGCTGTGTGGTTATATTGTGCGTGTGCGCCGTCTTTCACTGTGAGAACTGTGCCACGGTATTTGCATAACCTGCTCATTTCCATATCGCTGGACATATTTTCCTAAATGAGGCTCGAAGTTTTTATGACCAAGGGTACAAGTGTTTGACATTCAAATGAGAACCATTATGTCCACGCTGAAAGAGTTGATCTGAAGGAGTCAACTCTATAGTCTGAAAAGGAGTCTGTCTTCTCTTTAGACTTAAAGGGAGTCTGTCAATGCTATAGTCTTAAAGGGGTTTTCCAGGCTTTTCATATTGATGACCTATCCTCAGATTGGCGGGGGTCTGACACCAGGCGTGAACCTAGCCTTTCTGCTGCCTGAGGCAAAGACTGAAACGGGGACCCAACCCCCCCAATGCAATTTTCTTAACCTAACCACTTCCCTCCAGCCCTACTGTTAAAGAAATACTTGGAAAACATTACATACAGAGCTACAAACACACAGGGTAATACAGCGCCACATACTGTGCCCACTGTGCTTCCAAATACTGTACTGCAGAAACTGATAATCCCCCTTCCGCTGCCCCCCTTTTGCCCCTACCTGGTGCTGCCTGAGGCAATCACCTTACCTTGCCTCATTGGTGGTGCACCCCTGCCCGACACCCAGAACCCCCGCCGATCAGCTGTATGAAGAGAAGGCACGCGCCGTCTCCTGTCTATCTTCCTGCTCGTTGTCTATGTAGCATCGGTGAGCAGGAAGAGAGACAGGAGATGGCACGTGGGCACTGTGTGTGTCTTCTCTTCATACAGCTGGTGCCGGACCCCTGCCAATCTGATATTGATAACCTATCCTGAGGATAGGTCATTAATATGAAAAGCCCAGAGAACACCTTTAAAGAGGTTCTCCGGGAATTAAGAAAATGAAAATACTTAAACATTACTTTATTATAAATATATTCCCAAATACCTTTCATTAGTTATATTGGCTCATTTTGTCTGGGGAGCAATCATCAGAAGAAACAAAATAGTCGCTTTCCTGTTAGTACATAGAAAATCTGTCCTAATCACACAGGAAGAGAAGTTACTTCACATCACTAAGGTAAAGAGCTGCCTCATCCTCCTCTCTTACTTGTCAGGGATTATAATCCTGAATACAGATAAGATCTTTAGCTGAATCTCTGTAGAAACGGAGCTCATGAGTAGATGTGGCTAATGAGCAGCACTTGTATGTAGTCTCTGTTACCACAGCCTGTCCTGTCCGACCTCTCTGTACTTCATGTCTCCTCATGAACTCCATTCCCATAAAGATTCAGCTAAATATCATATTAAACTGTAGTCAGGATCATAATCCCTGACAAGTAGAGCAGAGAAGAGGATGAGGCAGCTCTTTAGCTCAGTGTTGTGAAGTAACTTCTCCTCCTGTGTGATTAGGACAGATTCTGTGTGCACTAACAGGACGGCGGCCATTTTAATGATCGCTCCCCAGACAAAATGAGCCATTATAACTAATGAAAGGTATTTGGGAATATATTTATAATAAAGTAATGTTTAAGTATTTTCATTTTCTTAATTTCTGGAGAACCCCTTTAAGGACTCTGTCATCTCTGCAGTCTTTACATCCACCTGTTAATAGTATAGCTGAAAATAGTCAGAGTGGTGAGTACAGCCAGCACCACCAGCACTACACTCGCTTTCCTCTCCTCCTGCATACTAGTGAGCGCTTCCATAGTGAAAGTGCATCTGATAAAGCGAAAAATACAATAATTGCATACATATTTTATTCATATGCCTTGCTTTTGCAAATGTTTTTTTCATAAAAATACAAATCTGGGGAAACAAATGCACAGAAATTTGTTTGTTTTGTCCAATTTACGATAAAGTCAGTGGTAACTGGATTCAAATGCTTGAAAACTGATGCGCATTGTGAATCGTTTTTCTAGTACCACTTGTCGTAAGATGTGTGTGTCATCATTTCCATATGTCAGCAAGTTTATGTTATTTTTAGCTGTATCCGGTGTTACAACAGCCTCAGAACCCGAAGCCGAGTTCGGTTTCAAGTTTTAAAGTGGTTTTCCACTTTAAAAATCAATTACTGATGTTATTCAACGAAGTCATGCGTGACTTTGTGAATAGCCTACTTCGGCTTATTGGAGCCCATATATTCCTACCTGATGGCGTTGCATTCAGGGAGCAACAACCTGCAGAGCAGACTACAACAAAATCATTAAGGTGCAGCCAGGGACGCCCTCCGGATCACCAGTCTGACCGCATCATACACTGAAGAAGAGAAGAAGATCTGGAGTATCGCGGCGGCACAACCAAGGTATACAGTAGGGATTCCACTGGTTTAGCAGAAGATACTTTATTTAAAGTTGTCCTGGCAATGTGGTTTGGTGGAGTTGTTATTGCCTGACGAAAAGGCCGGTGCTGAAACGCGCTAGAAAGACAATTTTAAATAAAGTATCTTGTACTAAACCAGTGGAATCCCTACTGTATACCTTGGTTGCACTGTTGATCTTCTCTTCTTCAGTACAAGATTACAGTGAAAGTATAAGTTTATTGGTGAAACTATACAATTGAAAGGAGGCTCTAGGCCAACTGTAGCCTGGATACAAGATGATATACGGCCTCTAGCTTGGATACAAGATGATATACGGCCTCTAGCTTGGATACAAGATGATATACGGCCTCTAGCCTGGATACAAGATGAGATACGGCCTCTAGCCTGGATACAAGATGAATTACGGCCTCTAGCCTGGATATAAGATGAGATACGGCCTCCAGCCTAGATACAAGATGAGATACAACCTCTAGTCTGGATACAAGATTAGATACGGCCTCCAGCCTTGATACAAGATGAGATACAACCTCTAGTCTGGATACAAGATTAGATACGGCCTCGAGCCTGCATACAAGATGAGATACAGCCTCTAGCCTGGATACAAGATGAGATACAGCCTATAGTCTGGATACAAGATGAGATACGGCCTCTAGTCTGGATACAAGATGAGATACGGCCTATAGTCTGGATACACAATGACATATGGCCTCTAGCCTGGATACAAAATGAAATACAGTTGGGCATGAAGCACTTTTTCACCCAGTGTCTAATCAGATCACTGCTGTAGTAATTTACATATTTGCCTGATCACATAACTGCATGCAAGTTCTGCAGCAATCCAACATTTTGACTTTTTCGCATCATTTTATTGTCAATGAGTGCGTATATCATATGCATTACGCATTTCTCATAGCAAAAGATTGAATCCTGAATTTTTCCCCACAAACCTATATAACAAGCTCAGCTCCTCCTGCTCTATAACATGCAGCCTAAAGACAGGCATGCATGTACAACAAGGCAGGTTCCCTTTAAAGGAACAGGCAACTGATTAAAGGATATATATTGTAGCAGTCCATAAGCTGAAATGAGGGCACTCAGTTCACCCCTCTTACATATAAATTCAAGTTGCCATATCCCATACGATCTCATATATTGTTTTTCTGGTAATTTTCATCTTTCAATTCATTGGGTAAAGAAGTGTTTCCTAGGGAAAGAGTACAATCTCGCTAGTGCCACCTTGTGGAAGTGACTTTTTAACATGCCATGGGACATGTCAAGGGAAAACATCCAAGCTAAATATCCAATCGTAGACAGCTGTCATGTCCCAAGGCTTGTTGGAAAGTCGGATCTTGACTTCGACTAGTGAGATAGTTCTCTTTCTTGGGAGGTACCTCTTTGCATATTGTTTTCCCATGGAGCATTACCAATAAGTCTCCATACCATGGAGCACTTCCAGTAAGTCTCCACATAGGGCTGGTCTTTGTAAGGCGATTCAGCACCCTGCCTAAGCTAGATTAATTGGGCATAATGAGAACAATCACAAGACACAATGGCCCAGATTTACTAATGTGCTTACACCTAGAATCTGTCTAAATAGTGACGTAAATTGGCTCAACTAGGGTTTTTACAACCTTCTTGAAAAGGAGGCGGAGTTTCATGGAAAGCGGAAGGTCTAATAGACAACATTTTGAGCCAAAATAGCGCTACAAGTCTGACATCAAAGTAAGCCGACCAATAGTTGGTATAGAGTCAGAGAAAAGCGTCCATCCCTGCACCACAGTTGTACTCTAGCCTGAGCCCTGGTGATAAATCTGGTGCAGGTCTAGATCGCCGGTCTACGCTTACTCAATCTGTAGGAGTAGTAAATCGCGCTCATGTGTGGATTTTTCCTGTAGCAGCTACATGTTGTTTTCAGCAGTCCGAGGGAACAACTAGAAGTGTATTTGGAACTTTTGTGAACACAGGAAGTTTGCAAACTATTTTATGCAGCCAAATTTACTGTTTACTCTGCATATACCTGTCCACAAGAGTCAGTACTGCGGGAAAGCGTCATCTCATGATATTCCCGGAATGCAGTCATTTCACTGGGATAATCAGGGAAGTAGCTCATACTCATGCTGATCAATGGAAATGATGTGCATAAGGTTCTAGGTGGAATTTCATCTCAGGCAGTGGCGTACATAGAGAAGTACAGGCCCCATAAGGATCAAACCAGCCCCCCCACACAGGACAGAAGGCTTTCCGCCTAAACCCTTTTCAATGACCCTTTTCCCACTGCTTCATTTGCTAAAAGTTGTTCCTTTAGAGGGTGGAGTCCTGACCAAGTTGTCACCTCCAGTAGAAGAGGAGATAATTCCAACTAAGACTGGGCCCCCTCTTGCCCTGGGCCCCATAGCAGTCGCATGGTGTGTCGCTATGGTAGTTTCTCTCAGGTTATTTAAAAAATGATCTTCTCCTATAGGCATGCCAAAATAGGGGGATTCTATGCTTAACATTAAATTAACTTCCAAAACTGAAGACCCCAGAGCTCTGTAGCCAATGGGATCCGGCTGGAATAGCTTTCACGCTAGTGTGAAAGTAGCCTAAAAAAGGCTTAACATTTTTTTTTTTATAAATAAATAAATTAGTAAAACAAAAAGAAAACAAAAAACTATAAAACAGCCATTTGTATCATGAAGTAAATGCTGCATAACTCATTTTCGTAGCAAATCAGATGAAACTGTTGGGATAAATGACCTTGAGTCCAAAATCACAAAAAAAAGGGATACTGCAGTATACAAGCTGTGTTAGAATATCGTGTTGCTCCTGGAACTAGCAGAATATATTGTCAACAATCACTGATGTAAGCTGGTGAAGCTTGCAAATACACCATACATGCAGATAAACAAGAGTTTGGTGTAAGCTTTCCTCTAAAAGCACCTGTCGACATTATCGAATATGAAGCATATGAAGCGCATGTAGTAACAAGACTAATGAGTCATCAGTAAATGATCTAATCATTTATAGGTGGTAAATAGTATACATTGCATAATGAAAAAAGCCAATAAATTAGAGACACCGGATCGGGGGGATCCGCCCATACACGACTTCACTATTGCATTGCTGGATTTATAGAAATAGTTTTACAACTGACACTTTTTATGTAAATGTTCTGCAGTTTTTTTTCCCCATTTATATTTTATTTATTTTTGTTGGAAGCAAAACGATATATATATTGGCATACATAGTACAAGAGATCAAGTAAATTAAGTCCATTGAACATTTACATAACTTGTTGTAAGTATAAAATAATAAACGTGAATATAACAAAACAGAGAGTCTCTCTATGTTCTTAAGTCAATCAAATGTTCTCGAGAGTCCCAAGGGAGCCAGCATTTCGTAAATTTGGCACAGCGTACAGTGTTATTTTGAAGAGCAACTGAGTATTCTAAGGACCTGATCATCCTAATCCTGGCGCCAAGTTCAGAGGACGTAGGTGGAGAAGGTCTCTTCCAAAAAAAGCTATTAAACACTTTGCAGCTGTCAATATATGGAGGAGCAGCCTGGCACCATGGCGCCTCCGTGTGGGCGGTATTATATTCAATAAGAAAATACTTGGGTCATTAGGGAGTGAAACCTCTAGTATGATCTGTTTAACATGTCTCACATGACTCCAAAAAGGTGTTAGAACCGAACATGACCAAAAAATGTGAAACTGAGAGGCCTGCGGAAGGGAGCATCTCCAGCATTCATGTCGTGTAATAGTGCTGGTGTATGGTACCAAAACTTTAAGATTTTAATTTGGTTCTCTTTGTATATTATGGAGGAAGAGCTAATTTGCGCCCTCTTCCATATAGTCCTCCAGACCTCTGGAGGGAGCTTCCTCTGCAGCCACTCTTCCCATCTTGACATATAAGAGTGTTTAAATCATGCAGGGAAGTTAAAAGATATGAGTATTTGGTAAATGTCGGCTATTAGGCCCTTAGAGGTGGGGAGGCGTTCTGCAGTTTTTAATTGTTCAAAATTATTAAAATGTACAGTATGTTTAGCAGATCATGTAAACTGCACGTGCCCTAAACTGCATGTGGAAGGTGCCCATAGAGGGTTAAACTGGTGGGTTTTAATAGCTCTCAAAAGCAAGGTTTGGGATCTGAGTATTTTGCTTGGCATCCATCTGAAAAGCCCTGTTAGGAGAGCCCTGTCTGTCAACAGTGATCAGCCCTTGCTGAAGACACTCCCATCAATTCTGATTGGCTGCCAAGATAGATCTGGTCTGATAAAGCCCCTCCCATATTTCATTTCAGTTGGATGCCAGATATAGTACACAGCCCCTTAAAGTTTATTTCTGGAAGATGTGTCCTGGGAGCTCTTACCACCCACTTGATTAATCTTCTGTGGGCCTCTTATAGTTGACTTTGGGTGGGGTCCCACATCTCATGACCACTGTTCCCTCTGGAACTGAAAGAGTTAAAAATTCCAAACTCTGCAGCAGGTAAGGGACCTTTTACACGGACTGGAATTAACTAAATATTTCCAATAATTTCCTTGCTGTCAGAGGAGATGAGAGCAGCATTTACATGCAGCAATCACCTCTGCTGTATGGGGACAAGTGATAGCTACAGTCCTCACTTGTCCCTATAGAAAATCATTAATCCTGGGCAGCAGACCGCCATTGACACAGCCCGATCTGCTGCACAGGAATGATGATTTTCTGTGTCAGCAGAAGGACACGATCAGCCAATGAAATTCATTGCACCTTTCACATGGGCCAATTATCGGGCTAGAGCGTTTTTAAAAATACTCATCCCTGGTATTTGGCCTGATTATCAATCCATGTAAAAGGACCCTAAAACTGTTATTAGGCTTGTTAATCCTTGTTAGGATCTTCTTTTTAAACTTCTGCTGTCCAGAGCGCATGGCGTAGAGGAAACGCTGCTCAAGACATAAATGCTTTGATTCAGAATGTGTCCTGAATTTCTTCAAATTTATTTCACGCAGTTAGAGGTGTAACCCTCACATTCAAAGAGACATGCAAACCAATTTTCCTTCCAGAAGGACAAGAAAATTGAGTGCCTCACACCAGCAGATGTAACTTAGCTAAGCAAAGTCAATGCATAACTTTGCTAACAGCTAAGTCAGCACCTCTTCTGCAAATTTTTTTCTTTTTTAAAAGCCCGAGGAGCGTGCTTACAAAAACCAAGTGCAACAAAATCGTGCAGCGTGCCACACAAAAACGTGCCCAAGGCTACGGTCCATCGCAGGCCCTCTTCCAAAGGAGAAGGGCCCCCCAGAACCTTCCTCATCCCTCCGGGCCAGAAGGCACCTGCAAGGGACTGAAAATGGTGACTCCCAGCCGAAGCTGGGTGTACACCCAAATGGGCAACCCTCAGCCGAAGCCGAGGGTACTCCCCGTCTGTGCTCCGGCTTTCTCTCCCAGGCGCCACCCCGGGTGAGTCAGCACGGAGCTCCACAACTAGGCTGGTCTCCCCCCAGAAGGGGAGACCATGGGGTTTGCAGGGGAGTGCGGAACCGGGATGGCCACACACACTCCCCCTAGACCTCAAGGGGGGTACCCGTTAGGGCGCCATAACCCCTTGAAAATCCTGTGACACAAAACGTGGACAGTGAACACACAGTGACATAAAAAATAAATAAATAGTGAATGAGTGCCCAAAATAAGGCCCGGTCATTCAGCCGGAATAAAAATTCCTCTTTTGTTCGGCAAGGGCGAGCCAAAGCCAGGCAAAGAGAGGTGTGTGCACTCAAAAGTAAGAAAGGAAGTGCTGTGCAAATGTGCCGTGAACATCAGTGGGCTCCCACCCCCAGTGAGTTCAGGCACCCCAGGGTCACCACTCCTGGGGCACTTCTGCACCTTGGGCTTTCAAACTACTCAGCCCCCTGGCATAAGATCCGTATGCCACCTGGTCTCATAGCCCGGGGCCCGAAGGCGCCGGCCATCCACCGAGGTGAATCCTCGTGCCTCTCCATCCTCACAGTCTGACAGCTCGTGCCCTGCCAGAACTGATAAGAACAGATACTACACTTGATCTTAGCCAAAAGGCCGAGAAGCGATTCTGCAAATAGCTCATTCATAGGACTGTCTTTTAGCAGAGACAATTAGCTTAGCTAGCTGAGAAGCCTTTGTTGGGGTCTGGAGGTTACTCTTTCTCATTATGGAGAGCACCAGCGTGAGCAGTATTGTAGCCCAGGCAGCACTGCTCTGGGTTTCTGGGAAAATATATGTAAATTAGCATATCTTAATTCTGCTGGCATCAGAAAAGCTTAGCTTTCTTTTTCCTTTTCTGCTGGAGGTGTCTACAGGAATCAGGAACATACATTCATATGTCATGGGACTGTTCTGTTATAAGCACATTCTCGTTCCGGGTCAGCTCAATCATCCAAAACATATGCTCTTTATGCCCTCACACTTCATGCCTCAGGCCCTCATGCTGACAGGGTTCCTCCTAAATATCCATCTGCCCCAAAGACTAAGGATCACTCGACGACTGTTTCTTATGTGGTCATCGACCAAAATGAAAATACTACTAACATGTAACCAACCCAAACCCTCCATCATCACACAATGGCTACTAGTGATCATATCTATCATATGGAGGAGCTTCCTGCAAAGGAGTTACATTCCCATACCTGCTTCTAACAGATTTGGAAACCATGGATGAACTTTACATCATATGCCGAGTAAATGAAAACATCTCTGTCTAATTCAAAATAATAGATCAGATGTCTGTCATTCCACAGTTCCCTTCCCCTCTGTCTCTCTACCCTTTGCCTCCACACAATTTATCTTCAGGTCCGTTTTATTATGCAATAACATCCACAGTGTAAGTTTTTTTTTAAAAGCGTGAAAAACCTGGACATGACCTGTATAGCTACAAACATGGTTGACACAAGCTAAGTTGGTCATTTGATGCCTGTTTTTTACTGTTGTTTAATAAAAAGAAAATTTAAAAGAAAAGGATCTGTGGTGGCATTGATACTGTGGAGTCTGACGATGGTTCTGAACCACTTTCAGTGTGTACAGGCCAGAGACTGTATTCAACCAAGGCACCAGGGCCCTGTGCATTTTTGTTACCAGGAGTTGTTCAGTGAACCTGATCAAAACTATAAACACTAAGCTGAATGGTAACCAGTATGCTGTGTGCACAGTAGAGAACTGTAACCACTAAGTTGTGCACCCACCAGAGATCTGTCACCACTGAGCTGTGTGTCCACCAGAGAACTGTAACCACTGAGCTGTGTGCTCAGTAGAGAATTGTAACCACTAAGCTGTGTTTCCAACACAGAATTGTAACCACTAAGCTGTGTGCCCACCACAGAATTGTAACCACTAAGCTGTGTGCCCACCACAGAATTGTAACCACTAAGCTGTGTGCCCACCACAGAATTGTAACCACTAAGCTGTGTGCCCACCACAGAATTGTAACCACTAAGCTGTGTACCCACCAGAGAATTGCCTGTAAGCAGGCAATCCAAAGAATTGTCAGATTTCTAGTCTTTATTTAAGCAACCGGTCTTAAGGCCAGGACTGGTCACATACACTCATTGACAAAAGAGATACTGCACCAAGAAGGATTAGTTGGAATGCAGAATACGTTTATTGGGGAAAACTATACAACTGAAAGGAGGTTCAAGTGACCTGTTGGCCAACTGTAGCCTACAAGATGAGATACAGTTGAACATGGGACATATAGGTTCTGTATAATATCATGTGGTACATTTGCCCATAGATGTTGCAGCTGGGCCTCTAGATCCTGCATACTTATAGGTTATTGAAGGTTGTGTCCGAGCTGGTCCCATAAATGCTTACCTGGTGATGTCTGGTGACTGGGCAGGTCAAGGAAGTGTTGTAATCTGGTGAAGACATTCCTGGGAAATCCTTGCTATGTGTGGGTAAGCATTATCCTGCTGAAAACTTCCGGCTGCCTATGTGCTGTGAGAGGCAAAAAATGTGGCCACAGGATGTCCTGCACATATCTGAGCTGTTAGTATCCCTCATATCACTACTAAGGGTGACTGACTGTCATATGTGATGGCTCCCCAGGTTATCACACCAGTAGTTGGGACAGTGTGTCAATTTACAGCAAAGGCAGGATTCCAGCTCTCACCACGAGGCCTCCATACTTTTAACCCTACCATTGTAGGATCCCAAACAGAACCTGGATTTGTCACTAAAGAAGATATGGTTCTAGTCCATAGCAGTCCAGGTTTCTCGTTCATGACACCACAGTGACTGGCTGTAGATGCAATGGGTGCTGTAACACCAAATTTCCTTATCCTAAGCACTAGAAATGATCTGGAAAGAGACGTAAGCAGCTTGTGATTTTTGGCAGATCAAACAATCCTCTCTACTAGTGGTCTTTCTGGGCCTTCTGGAGCCTGTTGATCACGGGTGCATGCCCTCGCGTAACTACTGCGCCCAACACTTCCTAACATCTAGGGCAGAACGGTCTAGATGGTGGGTAATTCATCAAAATGACCATCCTGCTTCCCTCAGTCCAATGATGCGCCTCCTCTCAAAGCCTGTCAACGTGGGGAAATGTCTTCAAATGCGTTGTCTAGCAGTCCACAATCTCTCACCAAGAGGTACACTATCCAAAAGTAGCCTCTGAGAGCCTTTTTTAAAGTGCAGCGAGTAAGCACTTTTATGACCTTTTGTGGCAAGTCCCATTGTCTAATCAGACCACACCTGTACATCATTCACATGTCTGTCTGAAACATAACTGCATGCAAAGTTTTGTAGCTATCCAGCATTTCTATCTGGGTGTTTTTTGTCATTGATCGTATTACACTGGAAATAAGGACTAGAAATCTCAGAATGCTTTGGATTTATATATGCTACCAGTGCCCACAGATGTGCCCTTTCCCTACTTATGCTTACAGTCTATTCTCTCTGTAAACCAAGTGGATCCGGCTGGTTGTCAGCTTGCAGCCTCCATACAAAGCTTCCTAGGGCATTGTGTTCCTAGCACATAGTCACAAGGTCAGCATTTTTGGGTCTGTATCTCCTGTTATCCTGGTAATGCCAAAATATTGCAACATTTTGTATATTGTTTTATTATTTAGATTGATATTTGGTCAGAGAATTTTAACCACTGAGCTGTGTGCCCACCAAGAACTGTAACCACTAAGCTGTGTGCCCACCAGAGAATTGTAACCACTAAGCTGTGTGCCCACCAGAGAATTGTAACCACTAAGCTGTGTGCCCACCAGAGAACTGTAACCACTAAGCTGTGTGCCCACCAGAGAATTGTAACCACTAAGCTGTGTGCCCACCAGAGAATTGTAACCACTAAGCTGTGTGCCCACCAGAGAATTGTAACCACTAAGCTGTGTGCCCACCAGAGAATTGTAACCACTAAGCTGTGTGCCCACCAAGAACTGTAACCACTAAGCTATGTGCCCACCAAGAACTGTAACCACTAAGCTATGTGCCCACCAAGAACTGTAACCACTAAGCTGTGTGACCACCAGAGGATTGTAACCACTAAGCTGTGTGCCCACCAAGAACTCTAACCACTAAGCTATGTGCCCACCAGAGAACTGTAACCACTTAACTGTGTGCCCACCAAGAACTGTAACCACTAAGCTGTATGCCAGAGAATTGTAACCATTAAGCCATGTGCCATTGTACTGTAACCAAGTGGCCATTTGTATAACCAAGTTCAAATTTAGTTTCTATGGTTTATTATAGTTTTATATTTCAAATATAATTTCTATAGTTTCATTGTACGGTGTCCACCTCTTGAATGGGGTCCAACTATAATATTCCTTTCTATAAATCCCTTAAATGCTCTAAAACAAGAGATATCAGAAGCAATGACATAATACATGAATCAGATAAACATTCATCTCATGACTAATACCATCAAGAGATATAAGGTAGGTGAGAGAACCTGGTTTTAGTAATTCATGGAAATTATTATCACCATATGGGCCCAGGAAGGAACGGCTTATGCATCTCTAAGGCAAACTCAGATACAATGGCCCTACAGGTTTTGTTTTTCTGTCCCACCAAGCAGATTTGTCAAGAAAGACTGAGCCTGATCATCCCGTCTCTTTTTTAAATACATAACCGCAATGTACCATTGTGCCGTCGATGCAGCTTGAAGTAAACAAATGAGTCATGTTCAACTGCTGTTTATCCCAGGGCATTTCTCATTTTTGCATATATATATTTTTTTTATTCCTGGCCTTCCCTGAGCCATAACTTTTTTATTTTTCAGTTCACATGGCCATATGGGGGCTTGTTTTTTTGTGGGACAAGTTGTACTTTCTAATGGCGCTATGTAATATTACATACGATGTAGTTGGAAAAAAAATTGTGTGGAATTGGAAAAAAATGCAACTCTGCCATAGTTTTATGGGTTTGTTTTTAAGTCATTCCCTGTGTGATAAAACTGACCTATTCCCTTCATTCTCCAGTTGGTAGCATTACACCAATACCAAATTTGTATAGTTTTTCTTGTATTTTAATGCAAAAAAATATATAAAAACTTTGGAAAAACAGTTTTTTTTTCTTTGCATCAACATATTCTAACCCCCCCATAACTTTGTTATTTTTAGGTCTACAAAGCTGTGTGAGGGCTCATTTTTGCTGAGCGATCTGTACAAGGATACCATTTTGGGGTGTGTATGACATTTTGATCACTTTTCAAATTTCTTTGGGAGGTGAAGCGACAAAAAAAGAAAATCAGCCATTTTGCTATTTTTTTTTCCCATTATGTTGTTTGACGTATGGGAAAAAATATTTTGATATTTTAATAGTGTGGGTGTTTATTTTTTTTATTATTTATTTTTTATTCTAGAATTTTTACTTTCAGAATTTATATTTGTAAAAACTTTTTTTTTTATCTTTTACCTTTTTAAGTCACCGTAGGTCACTGTAACATGCAGTCATTAGATTGTCACTTGTATTCTGTAATGGATATCTTTCAACCCCTACATGTACAGTAGTGGGACTGAAGGGCTTAAAGGGGTTAGACCATGAACAATATCACCTATCCACAATGTATGATTGCTGGGGTTCGACTGCCTTCCTCCTCACCCAATTTAACTCATTTCTATGTTGGAAAAAGTGGAACAGGTGCTTCAAAATATGGAGCTCACTCTGGAAACCATATTTCTCAATGTATGTATACCAGATAGCTGCTACAATGAGAAATCCCCTGCTTCCCTTCACACAGTATATTATATAAAAATGGCTGCCTGGAGAGACCACTAGGGGGAGCTCAGTGCATAAGAATGTATACAGTTACCACTGATATCAATGACAGTAGTAAATAATCTCTTTGCACTGGGCTCCCCCTGGTGACTGAAAATGCATCAAATCTATATCGGGAACAGGAGAAGCAGTTCAGTGCTGGATTGATTTCTTAATAATCTTTATAGCAGAGGGAGCTCCGTTTTTCTGATACAGAACTGCCGATCCCCTACATTGACATAAGACAGCATGCTGGCTACCTGCAGCCTCCACTAGGGGGAGCTTAGGAGCATACATTTTTAGGAATTCAATGTACAGTATGCAGTAAGCTCCCTCTAGTGGTGGCTGCATGTGACTGAAATGTCTATGCAGTGTATAAGGAGCTGTGTGCCAGAAAAACATACTTATGGTCAATAGTATATAAAGATATGATAAGGGGGTTCTTGCTAAAACCTTACAATAATGAGGAATAGGCTGCAATGAAGAAATAAGCTTTGCTTAGTGGATCCAGAACCGCTGCTCCAGTTCTCCCGGTTGGGTTCTTTTTACGCAGCTGCACTGGTGATGTCACGTCGACATCACCAGTAGTGATTGGCTGCAGCAGTCACATGTTGACCAATACAGCTAGGCAAGCAGAGTGGTAGCTCTGGATGCAATAGGTAACTTCTCCTAAGCTCTTTATTGTAGCCGATTCCCCAGTGTTATCCGGTTTCTTACTGAAATTGTACAACCCCTTCAAGAAACAAATCAGTGCAGAATTTCGGACCCATTTGGGCATGTTCCCACATGACTGCATATTTTGATTTGTATACAGCAAATCTGCAGCTTTGTATAGTACCAGCAACGTGGATGAGAGTGTAAGAAATCCAGCAGAATCTGCAGCGTCTTTTTATTTTTATGCAAATAAGGTTTCAGTGCCCTCCATGTGTTGCACCTGGCTTCTTAGGTACCATCGCCACCGACTCTGAAAGCTCAGGGACTGTCAATAGGAGGAGGCCCCCAAGAGAAGCAGGCCACCAAAGTGAAGGAAAACACCTCACATGTACAGTGTATTCCCCATTTAGCAAGTGTGTGCGGCTATTTTCAAAGTCCCATAACTTTGAATGGAGAGTACACTGTGCAAGCACCTTCACCTCTCTATTCACCTCTATGGGACTGCTGGAAATAGATGAGCCTTCCATAGGGGTGAATCGAGGTTGGCCGTGCTTGAGTGATGTGCTCTCCTTCGCTTCTGGATGCCCATTCTGGACATAAGAGTGAGTCCTAGAGGTGGAATCCACACCTATCTGACATTGAAGGCACATCCTAGCGATATACCATCAGCGTCTGAGATGGGAACACCCCTTTAAGCCAAAACATCCTATTCCTTAAAGTAACACTCCCACAAAAAATTGTATTCTCTGACCTGTTAGAAAAGTACATGATATAAACTGTAGTGAAGGTAATCTGCTTACCAGTGACTGTATATGTGAGTTATAGCCTCCCTTCTCACCCTCAGCTGTGTCATGAGACCAACACTCTGATCTCCAACTGACACAGGAAGTCAGTTACTTCTCTATTCATTCCTATGAGACTGAGAGTGAGGCTCCCATAGAGTGTCACATTACACAGCTGAGGAACAGAAGGGAGGTTATAACTCACAAATACAGTCTCTGATGAGAAGATTACCTTCACTACAGATTACATCATGTACAGATCAGAGATCAGAGAATAAAATTTTTGTGGGGATTCTTCGTTAAACAAAAATGTGATTGAAAGGTAAAAAACTTTCAGATGGTAACGTACGAGATGTTCTGATTCAGGGAACACAATCACTGAGAAGCAGGTGACTTTACTGTCCTGTGGCTAAAACACACAGGAGAAACATGTGGCTTCCAAAGATCAAATATTGCCTGAAAATACAACGCGCACCACGCTGTAGAAAACAGCAACGACAGCTTCACATTTTAAACACTGATTAGACTAAATTGTATATTTGGAAGTGTAATAGTTTTAATCTTTATTTAATCCACTGTAGGCATGTTGCTTAATTTGGGAATCTGAGATTTTTATGGTTTTCTACATTTTATTTTACAGCATTTTTCTGTATGTTATGTTTAAAAGTAGCTTGTTGTCCCACCTAATATACTTGTATAAAGGAGAACAAAATGTTGTTTCTTGAAGTTCTGATATTTATATCTTCCCCTCCTCATCCTCAGCTGTATCAGCACTATCACCTTGTACCCTACAGTCCTATAGTATCTGTGGGGGGAGATTCTGTAAAACTTTCAGTTTATTCACGTAAATCCCTGTTAGGAGTCCAGTGGGTGGTCCCTCCAGTGATTGTCAGCCTTTCTTGTATAAAAGTACATATAGGGACCACTGTCAATCACTGATAAAATATATCTCATTATCTATCTATCTATCTATCTATCTATCTATCTATCTATCTATCTATCTATCTATCTATCTATTTCAAATCTGCTTTATTGGCAAGACATTTTAGCATTGCCAAAGCAAGTAGTAAATGATTAGGTAAGGTTGGGTGAAGGGGACACATCCAAGGTGGGGATATAAGAGTCTGTGACATTTTAGGCTCCTCTCAGTCTATAGTAGGTAGTAATATATTGTGCTCCTCTTCCCCCAGCAGTATGGAGAGTCTTACTTCCTCCTCTAGGCTATCTATCTATCTATCTATCTATCTATCTATCATCTATCTAGGCTATCTATCTATCTATCCATCCATCTATCATCTATCTATCTATCTATCTATCTATCTATCTATCTATCTATCTATCTACTACTTATCTAGTCTATCTATCTACTTATCTATCTATCTATCTATCTATCTATCTATCTATCCATCCATCCATCTATCTATCTATCTATCTATCTATCTATCTATCTACTACTTATCTAGTCTATCTATCTATCTATCTATCTATCTATCTATCTATCTATCTACTTATCTAGTCTATCTATCTATCTATCTATCTATCCATCCATCTATCATCTATCTATCTATCTATCTATCTATCTATCTATCTATCTATCTATCTATCTATCTATCTACTATCTAGTCTATCTATCTATCTATCTATCTATCTATCTATCTATCTATCTATCTATCTATCTATCCATCCATCTATCATCTATCTATCTATCTATCTATCTATCTATCTACTTATCTAGTCTATCTATCTATCTATCTATCTATCTATCTATCTATCTATCTATCTACTTATCTAGTCTATCTATCTACTTATCTATCTATCTATCTATCCATCTATCTATTATTTATCTATTATCTATCTCATATATCTATATGTCTATCTAGTTGTCTCTTTTCTGTCTGTCTTACATCTATCTCTCTATAAACATTTATCGGTCCATCCACCCATCAAGATGTTCTCTCTGTAGATCATATCTTCTGTCATGTTGTTCTTCTCACGCCGATCACAATGTAAATAATAGCAAAATCCAATGAAGCACTACTGACCCCCCCACCCCTAGGTGACAGGCGTTACCCATCCCTCGCTCATCCCTAGAGTCGGCCACTCACCGTTCTGCAGATGTCCGCCTATGTTGTGCTGCTCCTCGGTTGAATCCGGTTCCCGGCTCATGTTAATACCTGAGGGACGTCCAGACAAAAAAAAAAAAAAGAAGGCAATTTTAATAAATGTTTATGGCATCTTTCTAAACAAATCATCGGATGACAATCAGATTCATTGGACTTTCAAATTCTAGTGTGCACAGGGAGTGTTCCTCATATTCATCAGGCAGGGAGCGGAGGAACCTTATCATTCCTTTACATTCATCCCCCTTTGGTCACTTTTCTGCGGAACCCATCGCCTGGGCAGCGACAAAAACATGCGCAATATCCAAAAAGTCACCCAAAAATCAAATAAATAAAGATCTGGGGCTAGACGGTGACTTGTCTTCCACCATCTATGCCTTAGGAGCTGTCATAAGATGTGACATCTGAATTGATACCAAGTTCAGCTCCATATATCCACGTAGACTCCTCTCCCCCGTCCCCAGGCACCAGCGCGGATCTCCTCACCTGAATTTAGCCCTCTCAGATTTAGGTTGGCGTCTCCAGATGAGATATCTATGCAGTCAGGCACTACGTCTCTCCTCCAGGTGATACACAAGTCAGTTGGAGGAGAGGAATATTTTATACAAATTACTCTGACCCCCCCGCCCCCACCCCCTCATGAGGGATTTAACCCTTAGCACACAGGTAAACCAAACAGATAAAGGAGATCATTTGCATATGCCCCAGGCAGCCAGTCACATTACCGCTGGCAGGAGAGATTTGCATAAGATAACAATGTGCCGGTTTCAGGGCCTTTAAACTTTTCTGAAGTAAAAAAAAAAAAAGCCTAATGAAAAGACATAAAGTAAAAAAGAAACCTATACAAACGTAATACTACACATAAATATGCATAATACATATAGAGTATTTAGCTCCATAAACCAGTTCCAAATGATATGTCCTCTATATATATGATACAGTAAAGGAATAATGCATTTGTATTTAGGCTTACATGAACACATGACATCTCAGGTTTACTTCAGCGTAATACAGTCACAGCAAATTTTGACTCTAAGATCTGCAGCAGGTTTGTTTATTTGGTGGATTTTCACCACAGATTTCACTCTTTGATGTGAATGTTAAGGCTGAGTTCACATCACCGTTCAGTCTTTCCGTTCTCCTGCTCCGTTATAAGAGCAGGAGAACGAAAAGGAAGGATTCGGCACATAACTGAGCCAAACGGAGACCGCGGGCCCCATAGACTATAATGGGGTCAGTTAGGTTTCCGCTCGGAAGAAGATTTTTGAAGCGGAGAAAAACATTGTGCATGCTAGACTTTTGTTTGTTTCAAAAATCTTCCTCCGAGCGCAAACCTAACGGATGCCATTACAGTCCATGGGGCCCGTGGGCTCCGTTCACAGGGGTGGACTGGGAACTTAAAATGGCCCTGGAAAAAATAATAAAAGTTGCCCCGTTTTGTGGTTGGGTCCAAATTGATGGAAGGCAGGGCCAGCGATACCATATTGTGGCACATTATACCGCCCCAACAGAGCCAAATACCACAGTCCATCACAAAATACTGCCTCCAGTAGCACAAAATACAAAAACTTCTACTGGCCGGCCGTGAGGAGGGCTCAGGTGGCCTCTTGGGCATTGGCCCACCGGGAAATTTCCCTCTAAGGGGTGTGGCCAATCCGCCCCTGTCCGTTCGGCTCAGTTATGTGCCAAATCCATCCTTTCCATTCTCCTGCTCCGTTATAGGACGGAAAGGCTGAACACTGATGTGAACTCAGCCTAAAGCCAGGAACAGGCTGGAGAAAAACAATTTGCCTGCAGCGTTTTTTGTTCCACCGATTTGCGGCATATTTGCTAGATAGCAACTGGATCTCAGTCAATGGGGTCAATGGACTCCAGCAGGCTGCCGGAGAAGATGTGAATGTAGCCTAAATCTGCAGCGGAAATATCCACTCCATGTGCAAGTACAGTACATTTAGGTTTACCCAGCATTGGACTGAAATCCCTTGGGCCCACCCGCTGTGTATTTAGGACCTTGAGGGTCTTGGTTTATTAGAAGTCCATTATTGTCAGAGCTTGGGCCCACTGGAGGATCCTCTGGTGGGCCAGTCCGACCTTGGGTTTACTTATGAAGAATCTACAATAACTGCAATGTCCTAATTAATACCTACAAAGCCTAATTCAGACTGCAGTAATTTCCATCCATATCCTATCTGGACTGGACTTGGACCAATTAAGGTAAGGCTACACATTCAGTTTTGGAAGCCAAAACCAAGAGCGAATTCAGAAAAGAGGAGATATCATATCTGTCCTTTATATTTTTTCTCCTTTTTGATCTTACTCCTGATTTTGGTTTCAAGAACTGCTTCAAGAAACCTGACTCTGTGGCCGTACCCTTAAAGTAAATGTGGCAATTCACCTGACCGTTTTTTGGTATGGACCATTGGTCCATGTGAGATATTTGACCATTCCTGTCCGTTTTCCGTCCTCTTTCATTCAAATGAATAGGTCCGGAAAAAGAAACGTATGGAAGCCATATGGACGTCCTAACTCATCCATGTTTTGTTAATGTATGTATAAACCTGCAACTAGAGATGAGCGGCACGAGTGTAAGAAGATCAGATTGTGCACAAATTTTGTAAAAATTCAAGGTGGATCTGAATGCAAATATTTAGTGATTTGATTCAGGCAAATTTTTTTGAGAAAGAATGAAAAAATGTAAAAGAATGAAAAAATGTAAAAAAATTTAAAAAGTGAGAGAAAAGAGAGAACAGAACTATAAGGCCCCATTTACAGGACCCCCATTCACCTCTATGGGAGCGGGGAGCCGCCGCATGGAGCAAGCTCATATGAAGCATGTCCTATACTTGTCCGCATGCACAGAGAAGTATAGGCATTTTGAATGGGGCACCTGCAATAATACGGGTCGTCTGAATGGGGCCTAAGTCCACAGAAACCTCAATGTCAGACACAAATTGTCAGGCAAGTTGGATCACTTTCGATTTGGCCCTACCGAAATCAAATCTGTTGACCAATTCGACCACACCAAACCTGAGTCGAATTTTGACCAATTCGCTCATCTTAACTAGCAACGTTGCCAAGAGGAGACACTTAGGCCTCATGCACATGACTGAATTATGGCCCTGTAATAGTTCTGAGTTCAATTCTGTAAGCTACAAACTTTTTGAAGATGGCTAGATGGGGGTAAGGAGTCTAAGAAATTCCCTATTCTTCACCCTTAACCTTGGCAAGCAGGTGTGCAGTTTGATGCAGGGGATTCCCAGGTTGCAGGAGTCAGGGGTCATCACAGAAAGGTCAGGCAGAATGTGACAAGCCAGAAGATGAGACGGGAACATAGTCAGAGTGGAAGTAGAAATATAAGTACCAGGCTGATCATCCAAGGGACAAGGTGGGATCGAGATTAGAAACAAAGCTGAGGGCAGGAGCAGAATCAACACTGGAGATGATGACAATGCACTGAAACAGAAGCCAGGAAGGTCAGAGACTTTCCTTGTGCCATGGCTGTGTGATGCAATAAGTAGACCTGCAGCCCCAATTAGCATGGCCACAGTAGCCAGAAGCTGGAGGAGGAGGAAGCATCTGGTTGCAACTGGATGCAGTCATCAGGACCTGCTAAGAGGGACGTGGCACTGGAGCCAGGTGCAATCAGTGACATATGGGTATATATACTGGGCCTCTGTATGTAACTTTTTTCTCACTGATTCATATGGTGCAATATTGAGGCAACATATGGCAACACATGATCCATGTTCCACCTACAGGCTTCACAACTCTGCCATGTGCATGAGGCATTAAAGTTATAAGACTTGCCTTACTTGCTTCTCGGCCTTTTGGCT
The DNA here is from genome assembly GCA_900303285.1 of Rhinella marina. NCBI lineage: Eukaryota > Metazoa > Chordata > Amphibia > Anura > Bufonidae > Rhinella > Rhinella marina. The sequence goes on from ONZH01028668.1 coordinate 866,217, forward strand.
AAAGTCAAGTGTACAGTCATGGCCAAAAGTTTTGAGAATGACACAAATCTTCTATTTTCACATGATCTGCTGCCCTCTGGTTTTTATGTCTGTTTGTCAGATGTTTTTATCACATACAGAAATATAATTGCAATCATATTATGAGTAACAAAAGCTTATATTGACAGTTAGAATGAGTTAATGCAGCAAGTCAATATTTTCAGTGTTGACCCTTCTTCTTCAGGACCTCTGCAATTCTCCCTGGCATGCTCTCAATCAACTTCTGGACCAAATCCTGACTGATAGCAGTCCATTCTTGCACAATCAATGCTTGCATTTTGTCAGAATTTGTAGGTTTTTGTTTGTCCACCCGTCTCTTGATGATTGACCACAAGTTCTCAATGGGATTAAGATCTGGGGAGTTTCCAGGCCATGGACCCAAAATCTCTATGTTTTGTTCCCTGAGCCATTTAGTTATCACCTTTGCTTTATGGCAAGGTGCTCCATCATGCTGGAAAAGGCATTGTTGATCGCCAAACTGCTCTTGGACGGTTGGGAGAAGTTGCTCTCGGAGGACATTCTGGTACCATTCTTTATTCATGGCTGTGTTTTTAGGCAAGACTGTGAGAGAGCCGATTCCTTTGGCTGAGAAGCAACCCCACACATGAATGGTTTCAGGATGCTTTACAGTTGGCATGAGACAAGACTGGTGGTAGCGCTCACCTCGTCTTCTCCGAATAAGCTGTTTTCCAGATGTCCCAAACAATCGGAAAGGGGATTCATCAGAGAAAATGACTTTACCCCAGTCCTCAGCAGTCCACTCCCTGTACCTTTTGCAGAATATCAGTCTGTCCCTGATGTTTTTTCTGGAGAGAAGTGGCTTCTTTGCTGCCCACCTTGAGACCAGGCCTTACTCCAAGAGTCTCCGCCTCACAGTGCGTGCAGATGCACTCACACCTGCCTGCTGCCATTCCTGAGCAAGCTCTGCACTGCTGGTAGCCCGATCCCGCAGCTGAAACACTTTTAAGAGACGGTCCTGGCGCTTGCTGGTCTTTCTTGGGCGCCCTGGAGCCTTTTTGGCAACAATGGAACCTCTCTCCTTGAAGTTCTTGATGATGCTATAGATTGTTGACTGAGGTGCAATCTTTCTAGCTGCGATACTCTTCCCTGTTAGGCCTTTTTTGTGCAGTGCAATAATGACTGCACGTGTTTCTTTAGAGATAACCATGGTTAACAGAAGAGAAACAATGATGCCAAGCACCAGCCTCCTTTTAAAGTATCCAGTGGTGTCATTCTTACTTAATCATGACAGATTGATCTCCAGCCCTGTCCTCAACAACACCCACACCTGTGTTAATGGAGCAATCACTGAAACGATGTTAGCTGGTCCTTTTAAGGCAGGGCTGCAATTATGTTGAAATGTGTTTTGGGGGATAAAGTTCATTTTCTAGGCAAATATTGACTTTGCAAGTAATTGCTGTTAAAGAGGACCTTTCACGGATTTGAATTACTGTAGATAAATACCTCTTGTCCCGGGGTACCCCCTGCTGATGCTGCCACTCTGCCTAGTTTTTTAAAATACAGCTCCTACTCCCCGCTGTGCCCGCCTGTAGTTTTCGCGCTCAGTATGTAAATACTGAGTATCGGTACAGGGAGGAGGAGACGCCGGCATTTCTCAATGGGCGTCTCCTTCTCCCTGGCTGTGCCGCGATCCAATCACAGCGGAGAGCGTCACAGCCAGGGAGAAGGTGAGGTTTTTTTTTCTCCCTGGCTGTGACACTCTCCGCTGTGATTGGATCGCGGCACAGCCAGGGAGAAGGAGACGCCCATTGAGAAATGCCGGCGTCTCCTCCTCCCTGTACCGATACTCAGTATTTACATACTGAGCGCGAAAACTACAGGCGGGCACAGCGGGGAGTAGGAGCTGTATTTTAAAAAACTAGGCAGAGTGGCAGCATCAGCGGGGGGTACCCCGGGACAAGAGGTATTTATCTACAGTAATTCAAAACCGTGAAAGGTCCTCTTTAAGCTGATCACTCTTTATAACATTCTGGAGTATATGCAAATTGCCATTATAAAAACTGAAGCAGTAGACTTTGTAAAAATTAATATTTGTATCATTCTCAAAACTTTTGGCCATGACTGTAGTATCTGTTCTTATAAGGTGCTGGTGGTCTAGTCCGTGCCAGGATGTAGAACAAAGGGTGTATGCCTTTGACCATTAGTGCCATATGGTAGGTGACCAAGGTCTCTGCCAGATCAAAGCCAGGGGATGTGTTTTTGAAAGCCCGAGGTGCAGAAATGCCCCAGGAGTGGTGACCCTGGGATGCTTAAACTCACTCGGGGTGGGAGCCCACTGAGTGATGGCACATTTGCACACACTTCACTTTCGCACATTTTGAGAGCGCTCACCTCTATTCCTTGCCCGGCCATTAGGCCTGGCATAAGGAAGATGAGTTTTTATCATTCCGGTGGGATGTCGAGACTGTTTATCTGCACACATTGACTTATTTATTTTTTCTGTTTACTGTGTGTTCACTTTTCCACGTTTGTTTCTCACTAAGATTTTGAGGGTTGAGGTGCCCCTTATGGGCTTCCCCCTGAGGTCTAGGGGGGTGGGGGTGTGGCCATTAGGTTCCTCACCCCCCTGCAAAACCCCTTGGGCTCTCCCTCCGGGGAGAGTCCAGGCCTAGTATTGTTGAGCTCCATGCCAACACCTGAGGTGGCATCCAGGTGGATGCTGGAGTACTGACAGGCGTACCCTTGGCTTTGGCTGAGGGTTGCCGTGGGCGCATTCCCAGCTTCAGCTGGGCATTGCCTTTTTGTCTTGGTCTCTTGCAGGTGCCTTCTGGACTGGAGGAACTGGGAAAGGTTTATGGGGACCCTTCCCTTACGGAGAGGGCCTGCGATGCAACTTAGTGGACGCTTTTGTTTGGCACTCTGCACAATTTTGTTGCACGTGACGAAAAAATTATAAAAATAAAGTTATAAGACTTGCCGTTAGGCTCCTCAGCTTCCTCTAGTAAAGAATATGATTCCACTAATAATTATTTACCATGAAATTGACCCTTATCTTATAACTGGCTATTGCCTATGCATGTCCTTAGCCCACTATTCATCCACATTGGAAATCTGCACCTTAAAACAGTATTCTGGACTCATAAGATAATTGCAAGATTGGTCGGATCAGCGGTTGAGCATGTGTACTGCCATACAAAGTCTACGGAACTAAAGAAGAGAGCCAAGCCAAGGTCTGCAAGTATTCACCTACTTTAAAACATTGTTGCACATTTTGAAAATTTAATTTATAACATCTACAGTCATGGCCAAAAGTTTTGAGAATGACACAAATATTATATTTTCACATGATCTGCTGCCCTCTGGTTTTTATGTGTGTTTGTCAGATGTTTTTATCACATACAGAAATACAATTGCAATCATATTATGAGTAACAAAAGCTTATATTGACAGTTAGAATGAGTTAATGCAGCAAGTCAATATTTGCAGTGTTGACCCTTCTTCTTCAGGACCTCTGCAATTCTCCCTGGCATGCTCTCAATCAACTTCTGGACCAAATCCTGACTGATAGCAGTCCATTCTTGCACAATCAATGCTTGCATTTTGTCAGAATTTGTAGGTTTTTGTTTGTCCACCCGTCTCTTGATGATTGACCACAAGTTCTCAATGGGATTAAGATCTGGGGAGTTTCCAGGCCATGAACCCAAAATCTCTATGTTTTGTTCCCTGAGCCATTTAGTTATCACCTTTGCTTTATGGCAAGGTGCTCCTTCATGCTGGAAAAGGCATTGTTGATCGCCAAACTGCTCTTGGACGGTTGGGAGAAGTTGCTCTCGGAGGACATTCTGGTACCATTCTTTATTCATGGCTGTGTTTTTAGGCAAGACTGTGAGAGAGCCGATTCCCTTGGCTGAGAAGCAACCCTACACATGAATGGTTTCAGGATGCTTTACAGTTGGCATGAGACAAGACTGGTGGTAGCGCTCACCTCGTCTTCTCCGAATAAGCTGTTTTCCAGATGTCCCAAACAATCGAAAAGGGGATTCATCAGAGAAAATGACTTTACCCCAGTCCTCAGCAGTCCACTCCCTGTACCTTTTGCAGAATATCAGTCTGTCCCTGATGTTTTTTCTGGAGAGAAGTGGCTTCTTTGCTGCCCTCCTTGAGACCAGGCCTTACTCCAAGAGTCTCCGCCTCACAGTGCATGCAGATGCACTCACACCTGCCTGCTGCCATTCCTGAGCAAGCTCTGCACTGCTGGTAGCCCGATCCCGCAGCTGAAACACTTTTATGAGACGGTCCTGGCGCTTGCTGGTCTTTCTTGGGCGCCCTGGAGCCTTTTTGGCAACAGTGGAACCTCTCTCCTTGAAGTTCTTGATGATGCGATAGATTGTTGACTGAGGTGCAATCTTTCTAGCTGCGATACTCTTCCCTGTTAGGCCTTTTTTGTGCAGTGCAATGATGACTGCACGTGTTTCTTTAGAGATAACCATGGTTAACAGAAGTGAAACAATGATGCCAAGCACCAGCCTCCTTTTAAAGTGTCCAGTGGTGTCATTCTTACTTAATCATGACAGATTGATCTCCAGCCCTGTCCTCAACAACACCCACACCTGTGTTAATGGAGCAATCACTGAAACGATGTTAGCTGGTCCTTTTAAGGCAGGGCTTCATTGATGTTGAAATGTGTTTTGGGGGATAAAGTTCATTTTCTAGGCAAATATTGACTTTGCAAGTAATTGCTGTTAAGCTGATCACTCATTATAACATTCTGGAGTATATGCAAATTGCCATTATAAAAACTGAAACAGTAGACTTTGTAAAAATTAATATTTGTATCATTCTCAAAACTTTTGGCCATGACTGTAGTATTATTATTATTACAACTGAAATGTGTTTTATCGTACAGTTTTCTGTATTCACGTATACCGGACCAGTACAGGAGACGTGGACCTCATGTGCAGTGAGTAAGATAGCAACAAGGAGCTGCAGAACACCATAACACCTCAACCCTGGCAACCAAACAATTACTAAATGCAAAAACCTGATCTTTATCATCTGCACCACCCAACCCGGCCTTGGAGCTCTCCATTTCACCGAAACTTTATACAGCTCCTCATTTTTGTGATAAGCAAGAGCAGGAAGTGAATTTCTAACAACGAGGCATGTCAGAGTACGGTTCTTCTTATATGGGCCGACGCCAGGCCAATAGCAAGCTTCGACTGACAATATACAGGTTGATCAGTCTGCAGCACATCCCATCTCCACAATGAATGGGAGAGAGCTGCAGTACCATACACAACTGCTAACCAATCTATGGACCCATGCCTCTTTCAGAGCCTTACAATTCCTTCACCCAAGTGATTGTTGGGGGCGTCAAGAGTCAACCCCATTGATCTGATATTGATAACCTATCCAAAGGATAGATCCTCAATAGTACAGTCCGAGAAATCCTGTTTAAGCTGTTGATATCCAACAGCCCGATCCTTCTTTCACTAGAGTCTGCTGTTCGGAGAAAGTTGGGACATCCCCATACACGTAAGGTGGCCAGTCAGTCCTGCCAACTGGTTTTACATCTGGCTTCTTTTTGGGTCCCCGTTGAACTATGAGGCAGAAGCATGAACCTTATGTAGGAAAGAATAAGTTGAAGTACCGGGGTCCTGGATTCAAATCCAACCATAGACAACATCTCAATGGAGTTAGCTTGTTCTCCTTGTGTCTCTGTGGGCTTCGTCTGAGTTCTCTGGTTTCCTCCCACACCACCAACTCCATGCTGCTCTGGTCCTCAGCGCTGTCTCTGCTTTCTCCTTCTTCTTGTTGGCTATGGGATGGTCACATGCACCTCTCCAGCCAATGACTGGCTTCAGCAATGATGAGGCCACAAACAGCATGTCACCTCTGAAGCCAGTCATTGGCTGAAGTCATGCCTGTGACCATGTCCATTGCCTGCCAGATGTAAACAGTGCCAGGCTAGTAAGAGAGAGAGCAAAAAGGCAGCACCGAGGAACAGAGTGGCATGGAGCAGGTGGGTATGCTGTAGGAACTTGTTAAAAATTTCGGAAAACCCCTTTAAAGTGGTTATCCCATGATAATGTAAAAAATGAAACCATACATTATATAGAACATGACAATCTCTTTCTAACAAACCTAGAACCAGCCCTGTACCTCACATGGATCTAGAGATCTCCACATTAATTGCTCTTTTAGATTCATATCAAGCTCACAGCTCAAGGGGAGTGTCTTCTCTGCTGTAGCTAAGGAGACGTGTCTCAGCTCTCCCTATCACAGCTCAGGAGGCGTGTCCTCTCTCTCCCTATCACAGCTCAAGAGGTAGTTGAAGGATGGAACTGAGCATGTGCGGCCTTCTCAGTGAGTAGATGATAGAAATAAAATAAACCAACAGCAGTTGGCGCTATACAGATACATTTTATTGAATAACTCGTGGCTATGTTAAATTTTTAATTACATGCAATTACAAAAGTATTCACATGCAGGTGCTGGTTTGAAAACTGTAGAATATTTTTAAGGCATGTATAAAAATGTTCCCATGCCTTGTATGGAAAGTGTTAGAAAGAACTGGAAGGTGGAGGCCCATGGACAATTGTTCCTTTTGCACTGTCTATATATTGGCCCTGAGCACAGAGGCGTATTCCTGCCTAAAATATCTGTTCCCTATCCACTAGGCTGTTTCCGTCAGTGCCATAGCTTGTTTTGCCAGCTCATCAGGAAACACAACAATCTCATTCTGATGTGTAATAGTAAACTAGAATCTGATATATAAAGCTGAGTGTATGTATGTATATATGTATGCATGTATGTGTGTATATCCACTAAAGGAATCTGCATTGTCGCAGTTACAATCACAAAATTTTGCACACAGGTACATCAGGTGTCCGGGAAGGTTTTAGACCAAATCTCATCTCTCTAGGAGGTACCATTCCTGAGATATTCCCCCAAAAAATTCATTAGCCAATAGAAGCCTGGTCACATGACCCTTATCAGCCAATAGAAGCTTGCAGGCCCTTACTCTCCACATACATAGTTTTACAACAGGTTTCCATAATAACCCAGCCATTTTTCTTCACTGCTGTAGGTCAGCTTTAAAGAGGCTCTGAAGTTTAAAAAGTATAGAACAATGTCCCAGGCATGCGCAGTAGTGCTTGCAGTGCCGCGCTTCTTATGAGCTGAGAGGAGCCGGGAGCGAGCTCGGCGAAGTGACGGCGCGTGCGCAGTTGAATCCAAGCGCTTGCAATGTTCGGCACTGCAAGCGCTACTGCGCATGCCTGGGACATCGTTCTAGCGCTGTCAATCATAAAGGATAGGAGAGTTTCTAAACACTGGAGGGCGTGCCTAGGACCCGGGAGGGCGGTGAAGATACAGTGCTCAGAAGGGAAAAGCCTGCCCTCCGGTGCTCCTAAGGCTCATTTGCATACTTTTTAAACTTCAAATTACAGATCAACCGCTGCATCTACAAGGGAATTACAGGTATGATTTGAATTCATTGTGAGGCCACTACCCACCTATGTATTTTAATACATAGGTTAGGAGGTAGTGACAGAGCCTCTTTAAAGGGGCAGGGGGGGGGGGGCTGTGGTTGACATTGTTAAAGGAGTATTCCGGTTACCATAAATATAACTTATGTTTTAGACTAACTCATCATCAATAATTACCTAATATAATGTAAATTTCACATATTTACCGTTCAGTAATAATAAAAGATGTTTTCTTCCACTGTTACCCACTGTGTTTTCTCATAAATTACCACCCTCAAAAGAAGGACTTTAAATCTCCACCCCCAGGTCCCGCTTAGCCTCACCCTCGACCCAATTAGGTCACGCCCACTCTGCAGCCACTGACAGGGATTTTAAAAAATGAAGGTAAAAATCAACTTCTGTCAGCTGCAGGGGTGGGAGGGAGGATGACTTTCTCCCTGCATCTCATGCTTAGACTGCACAGGGCTGCTATAGAATATTATTTGTGGGACAACCTCTTTAAAAATATTTTTTAACTTTTATGCTGATTTTTTAAAAGTTTTCCATGTCCCTATCTATATTAGAAAAAAAAATCCTAAAATTCTGCAGTAAGCATAAAATATGTCAAGACCACATGGACCATAGACACAATAGACAGAAGGGGATCTTATTGACTTCTAGGCATGCTCTATGACCTGTGCAGATGTCAGGAGGCAGAAGATAAGCTGTGATATAACCTGGTGTGAATGGTGGATGCTGTGTTATCTGGTGATATCTGTCATTGTAATCCTGCCTGTGGTGATAATGAATAAAAATTACCTATTACTAGGCCTAGTGGCCAGTGCAGATACGGTACAATTTTAGGTATTTTTTTAAACTAAAGTTACCAAAAATTCTTACAAAAGATTTTTTTTTTCCTGATGACACATTCCCTTTAAAAGAGAACACGTTTGGCTGGTCTACCAAAAGGACTTAACAATACACCTGTAGTCTTCTCTAGATGTTACTTACCTTGCCTAGTTCCAGTGTGGCATTAGACCTGGAGCTCACGGTTACTGCTGATAGCTCCATTAGGTTACTGGCCAACTAGGCAGTTCGCCTCCTAATTTGGCTCCCACCTTCTACTGCAACCCGCAGAACTACTACTCTGACTGCTCCAGGCAACTGGTTCCTGAAGATAATGTCAGGCCTGATGGTCTATTTAAAACTGAAAGCCCTAGCAATTCTTTGTCTGGTAAGTAAGGTACTTTCCTTTCCTGGTTCTTGTTTCTATGCATTGATATTGTTTTCTTATTGATCCTGATTAGTAATGAGTGAAACAAGCTTCAGTCAGAACTTCATTTGTAGAGAGATCCGTCTTCACTTCACTCAACACTAATCCTGATCCTGACCTTGGCTTTGTTCCTGACTTTGTCCTCCGCATTGTCTTCCTGGTTCTGACCCTTGGCTGCATTACTGACTATGCTTTATTCTCATCCTCTGACCACTGTTCTGTGAGGAACTGTGACTACATTCCTGACCAGGCTATTACTGCACCAGCACTACTGTCTTCAACCTCTTATCATTCTGGGGACCATGACCTGGGGATCTTCCTGCTGCAACCTTCATCTTTTTTGGGTCAGTCCGATTATAGCGATACTGTATAGTTTTTTTTTAAAGTTTTGCTAATTTTAACAAATTTTTTTATAGAAAATGTTTTTGCATTGCCCCATCGCAAGGACTATAACTTTCTAAAATATTTCTTTTGACAAAGCAGCATTAGGGCTTTATCTTTGCAGGATGATGTATAGTTATCATTGGTACCATTTTGGGGTATATAAGACATTTTGATTGCTTTGTATTCAATTTTTTGTGTGGAATACAAGCAAAAACATCAATTCTGGCATTTTTTTGCTCTTTTCTGCCACTAACTATCCAGGATAAATTATGTGATCATTGTATAATACTTCAGGTTGTTACAAAATATGTGGAGGGGATTTTAATTTTTTTTTTTTTCCATTTTAATTTTTTTTCAGGGAAAAAATAAAATAAAATAAAACTGTACTTGATTCTTATTTCTAACTCTTTATAGTCCCATAAGGGGACTTTGATATATGATTGTGTTTGATCTCTTACATAATACCCTGTACTACTTATGTATTACATTGTATTATGCTGATAGGCATTCTCAAAGGCACGCCCTAATAGACATTTACAAAAGTCAGGCTTCGGTGCCTTCATTAGACCCCCAGCTTACATGCAAAAGCATTGGCACCCTGCCATCGCATTGGTGGGATGCCAATGGGTGACAGAGGGAGCCTCTTCTTTCTAAAACCATTCAGATTCTGTGATTGCTATTCTGGCCGTTAGAGCAGGAGCAAAGGCAGTTACCGGCCGTTAGAGCAGGAACCAGGCTGTCACTAGACAATTGGACATCAGCTTCAGCTGGCATAGCATCACGTGCCAGGCTAAACCTGCATCACCATAAAAAGGCATATGTGACAGTTTAAATACCATTAAAACATGAATAGGCTATCTCTAACATGCTAAAGATCAGAACATGCTCAGGGTCACAGACTTTGCATTGGAAAGGGCACTTCAGGATGAAGACAAATATGTTTTCATACCATTGTATTCTTGAGCCAGTAAATTTATGATTATTCATGTGAATACTGTACACTTTACTCCCGATAACTATGCATGCAAGTTATATTTATCTCGTACAGCTCGGCTCACCATCATTGCAAATGTGTACATGTGACATACAGTACTTACAGTACTACTGTCAGATGACTCACATACAGGATGCAATGAATCCACAAAGTGCTCAGCACCAAAACAAGCCAACAACACTATAAAGACCTAAAAATAACAGTGAGATAATAGAGAGTATAGAAAGTCCTATACAGAGCAATTACATCTCATGTAGCTGGACTCTCATAGCAGCAATTATTATTCATATCATATAATATTCACCATCATGAAAACTGACTTGAAGACATCACACAAAAAATAACATAAAATGTGTAGAGTGTGTTAACAGTCAATTAAACCCTTACTGACCAGGGAATGTGCAAAAGAAAGGACTTGTCCCCACTCGTGACATGGCTGGGAACATTTCTGTGTTTTATTGCTTCTCTGTTATTCCTTCTAGAAATTGAATTTGCATGTTTAATAGAGATGAGCAAATCTATTCGCCGATTCGTTGATTCGTATCGAATCTTGGAAATTTTTAGCTGCGAAGCGAATCCGAATATTAGGTGATCCGCTTTGGCTTTGTACGCATTTGCTACATAGTTTGTCCTATAAATTATACGCTATTGCTACGTATAAGTTACTGTTGCGTACGAATTCAATTCATTAGCGAAATTTTAATGTTAGTTCGTTTATCGTGTGCAAAAGCCCGGGAAGAAAGCGGTCACCTGACCTAGTGGGCAGGGCTTGCTCTGATTGGCTCAGGCTCGGTAAGCCAGTGACGGATCACTTCTGCTGCGACTGCTGAGACGAGTAGAGGCATTGTGTGTGAAGTTCTGAGACCTGTTTTGTGAAAATTGGGGTGTAATTGTTCTGGGAATCCATATTACACATATCAGGGATACTGCAGGGCAAGTGCAGGGCCAGTGCAGGGCTAGTAATTCAGGCATGGAGAGAGAGACAGGGAGAGATAGGGAGAGACAGGAAGATACAGGGACAAAGACCAGCTGCAGGGCCACAGAGTGAATTGAAAAATGTCTGGAATGGATAAGCAAAAGGGGTCTAGTTCCAGCCAGACCTCGAGCTCTAAAAAAAAGGAGAAGGTGGCACAGGGCAAAAGTGCCAAAGGACCTGTAGCCGGAGCATCTACTAATAGTATTCGCAATACTTGGCCGGTGTTCCACTAGGCTAACCCACCAAGGCGCAAAATTGTAGTGGAGGAGAAAGTGGATATGAGGTAGTGGAGTGGATGTCATGCTCATCTCAGTCTCAACCGGATGATCTGCTGTCATCTGCTGATACAGTATCCATATGTAGCCAGGGGTCAGACTCAGAGGGTTCCTCCTGCTCCACCATTCCTCTCCAGCAAAGCCCGTCATTTTTGTACGCACTTTGTACACTTATGCGTATGTGTTCAAAGAGGTTGCATACCTTTTTACCTGAACGTTCGTTATTAGTGCGCAAATGTTCGCTAAAAGCCATATAATTACGTATATTTTGTACGGAAATTCAACAAATCTATTCATCGAATATACGAATCTTAGTAAAAGTTCGGCGAATGTTCGGCGAATAAAATTTTGCACGATTCGCTCATCTCTAATGTTGAACCACTCCTCTGTTATTTCTCATAGGAATTTAAAGAGAACCTGTCATCGCTCCTGACATGCCTGTTTTAATACCTTCATGTATTCCCCATGTAATAACAATTCTAGAACATCTATTCTTATGTCTCTATGTTGTGTCATTCCTTTATTATTTCTACTAGAAGTTATGAAGGAATTGCTAGCAGTCTGCAGTAAGGGTACAGAGGGTACATCAGACCTCAGATCAGCCCATTGTGCCCCATCAGACCTCAGATCAGCCCATTGTGCCCCCATCAGAATAAAATAAAAAAACTCTTTTACCTCTCCTGTGCCGCGGCTCCGCTCCGGGTCCAGCACTCCTCTGTCTTCTCTGTTTGCGCTGCATTGTCACCTGACTGCGTGCAGCGTCAGGTCAGAGTGCGCACACTACGTCAGAGGAGCGCCGGACCTGGAGCGGAGCTGCGGCGCAGGAGAGGTAACAGAGTTTTATATTTTATCTGCCAGGAAAAGATAGAAGTGTGTCGGGGGCCGGATAAATGGCCTCAGGGTGCCGCATGCGGCCCGCGGGCCGTAGTTTGGGGACCCCTGCATGAAGCTATTAAAACAGGCATGTCAGGAAGGTTAAAAGGTCCTCTTTAAAAGGAGTATGTTAGCAGTTTTGACCTTGCTGAGCTGCTGACAGCACTAGGTGGGGGCAAGAGACAGCAGGAAAAAAAACACCTTTTGTGGAGCCTGTCTCTTCAGGGGTGTTGTGAATATGAAATTTTATTCTGCTCCTGCAAGTGCCCAGTAGCAGGGGAGCGCCTAGCCTTTCTGCTGTCTGTTGCGAAAACTGAAATGGCGCCCCCCTCCCCAATGCCAATTTCTTAACCTAACCCCTTCCCTTCAGCCCCTACCTGGGGTCCCCAAACTTTTTACACAGGGGCCAGTTCACTGTCCCTCAGACCGTTGGAGGGCCGGACTATAAAAAAAAAAACTATGAACAAATCCATATGCACACTGCACATATCTCATTTTAAAGTAAAAGAACAAACATTGTGCCCCCATCAGACCTCAGATCAGCCCATTGTGCCCCCATCAGACCTCAGATCAGCCCAATGTGCCCCCATCAGACCTCAGATCAGCCCACTGTGCCCCCATCAGACCTCAGATCAGCCCACTGTGCCCTCATCAGACCTCATATCAGCCCACTGTGCCCCCATCAGACCTCAGATCAGCCCATTGTGCCCCCATCAGACCTCAGATCAGCCCACTGTGCCCCCATCAGACCTCAGATCAGCCCACTGTGCCCCATCAGACCTCAGATCAGCCTACTGTGCCCCATCAGACCTCAGATCAGCCCACTGTGCCCCATCAGACCTCAGATCAGCCCATTGTGCCCCCATCAGACCTCAGATCAGCCCACTGTGCCCCATCAGACCTCAGATCAGCCCACGGTGCCCCCATCAGACCTCAGATCAGGCCATTGTGCCCCCATCAGACCTCAGATCGGCCCATTGTGCCCCCAGCAGACCTCAGATCAGCCCAATGTGCCCCCATCAGACCTCAGATCAGCCCACTGTGCCCTCATCAGACCTCATATCAGCCCACTGTGCCCCCATCAGACCTCAGATCAGCCCACTGTGCCCCCATCAGACCTCAGATCAGCCCATTGTGCCCCCATCAGACCTCAGACCAGCCCATTGTGCCCCCATCAGACCTCAGATCAGCCCACTGTGCCCCCATCAGACCTCAGATCAGCCCACTGTGCCCCATCAGACCTCAGATCAGCCCACTGTGCCCCCATCAGACCTCAGATCAGCCCACTGTGCCCCCATCAGACCTCAGATCAGCCCATTGGGCCCCCATCAGACCTCAGATCAGCCCACTGTGCCCCCATCAGACCTCAGATCAGCCCATTGTGCCCCCATCAGACCTCAGATCAGCCCACTGTGCCCCATCAGACCTCAGATCAGCCCACTGTGCCCCCATCAGACCTCAGATCAGGCCATTGTGCCCCCATCAGACCTCAGATCCGCCCATTGTGCCCCCATCAGACCTCAGATCAGCCCAATGTGCCCCCATCAGACCTCAGATCAGCCCACTGTGCCCTCATCAGACCTCAGATCAGCCCATTGTGCCCCCATCAGACCTCAGATCAGCCCACTGTGCCCTCATCAGACCTCAGATCAGCCCACTGTGCCCCCATCAAACCTCAGATCAGCCCACTGTGCCCTCATCAGACCTCATATCAGCCCACTGTGCCCCCATCAGACCTCAGATCAGCCCACTGTGCCCCCATCAGACCTCAGATCAGCCCATTGTGCCCCCATCAGACCTCAGATCAGCCCACTGTGCCCCCATCAGACCTCAGATCAGCCCACTGTGCCCCATCAGACCTCAGATCAGCCCACTGTGCCCCATCAGACCTCAGATCAGCCCATTGTGCCCCCATCAGACCTCAGATCAGCCCACTCTACCCCCATCAGAATAAAATAAAAAACTCTCTTACCTCTCCTGTGCCGCGGCTCGGCTCCGGGTCCGTCACTCCTCTGTCTTCTCTGTTCGCGCTGCATTGTCACCTGACTGCTTGCAGCGTCAGGTCACAGTGCGCACACTACGTCCTGACACTGTACGTGGTCAGGACAGTGCAGCGCGGACAGAGAAGACAGAGGAGCGCCGGACCCGGAGCAGAGCTGCGGCGCAGGAGAGGTAAGAGAGTTTTATATTTTATCTGCCAGGAAAAGATAGAAGTGTGTCGGGGGCCGGATAAATGGCTTCAGGGGGCCGCATGCGGCCCGCGGGCCGTAGTTTGGGGACCCCTGCATGAAGCTATTAAAACAGGCATGTCAGGGAGTATGTTAGCAGTTTTGACCTTGCTGAGCTGCTGACAGCACTAGGTGGGGGCAAGAGACAGCAGGAAAAAAAACACCTTTTGTGGAGCCTGTCTCTTCAGGGGTGTTGTGAATATGAAATTTTATTCTGCTCCTGCAAGTGCCCAGTAGCAGGGGAGCGCCTAGCCTTTCTGCTGTCTGTTGCGAAAACTGAAATGGCGCCCCCCTCCCCAATGCCAATTTCTTAACCTAACCCCTTCCCTTCAGCCCCTACCTGGTGCTGCCTGAGGCAATCGCCTCACCTGGCCTCATTGGTGGTGCACCCCTGCCCAGGAGGAGGAGCTGCACTGTGAAGTGCTTTCTGCATTGAGCTGCTTTACAGACCTTCCCCGCTGCTCTGAGTGATCACCAGTCAGATCAGAAGGGAGGGGCTACGAAGCAGCGTAATACAGAGAGCACTTCACAGGTATGTCCCGCCCAGGGCACTCGCAGGAGCAAAATCTGGCTGAATAAAGCTTTATATTCACACTATTCCTGTTGATAAAACCTTCACAGGTATGTTTCCCCTGTTTTTCCCATCTCCTACCTAGTGCTGTTAGCAGCTCAGCATGGTCAGAACCATGGGGTCACTGGATGGCATCTAGGGGCACTATGGGGGGCACTAGGGGCATGGTGGATAGCATTTGGGGACACTTTGGATGGCACTGAGGGAACTGTGGATGTCACTGTTATGGGGCACAGCGGATATCAATGCTAATGGGACACTGTAGAGGTCACTGTTATGGGGACACTGTGGAGGTCATTCTTATGGGGGCACTTTGTAGCTCACAGGAAAATGCCGGCATCTGCGCAGGATCAGGGTTTTATAGGGCTCTGTCTAGCTGTGACATCACAGGGGGGTGGCTACCTGCGGATTGGCTGGCTGCACAGTGATCTCGCGTTTCCAGGCTTGTCTCCTCTACACTTACTTTCACTTTCACATCATCTTAGGAAAACCGTTTTGTTACCACAAAGCGCAAGGAAATTCGAATTAGTTTAGAATCAACGTTTTCCTAAATTTTGGACCGAATTCCGCTTTGGACGCTTCGCCCAACTCTAGTCTCTACCCACCAGATCAGAGACAACTGGGGATTAGGCCTTAGGCCTCATTCACACGACAGGATATTCATTTCCGTATCTTATCCGCATTTTTGCGGATAAGATGCGGAACCATACGGACTCATTCATTTTTCCATAGGAGAAAAAAAAAAAGCGGAATGCACACATTCCGCATCCGTATATTACGGAAGTTCTCCCGCCAAAAAAAGGAGACATGTCCTATACTTGGCCGCAAAACACGTCCGTAGCCCCATTAAGGTCAATGAGTCCGCAAAAATGCGGAACACTACGGAAGACATTCCGTATGTCTTCCGTTCCATTTTTATACGGACACGGAATACATACGGTCGTGTGAACGGGGCCTTATCCACACATTTGTGTCTGTTTTGCAGATGCACATACTCGGACTGTTGGCAGTTTGAGTACATTATATATTTTCGTGTTTTTATTTCACACTCGATTGATCCGTTGAAAAAAATGATAGCACACACCCCTGAGTCACCAACATGCAGATAGACCCTTAGAGAGGAGCCTGAAAAGGGGTGAAATGCTAAAAAATGGAGGATACAAGTCATATGATGGCCATCACTCATGAACACACTTGGCAGAAGACTTTAAGTTCTCTAAATGAAGTGCAGTTTCTATTTTCATAGCTGGTCTTCTTTCGCCATTCATTCCGGGATATCGGGAGCCAAGAGGAAAAGTAAGGAAAGGCACATGTCTTCAGTTGGAAAGTCATTATAGATTGTTTCCTTTTGTAGCAATTTTCTTCCGTTTACCCAATGTTCTCTTGGACTGAAGCCCGAAATAATGAATCATATTGTTATATAACCGCAATGTGTACCGCTCTGGTATGTGGCGGAGATATTCATATTAGTTGGTGGAATTATGTAGAATTCACATGTCCCCTGCTCGTCAGTGATGACCAGCTCACGTAGCTGAGTCCACCAGGTAGTGCGGGTGCCATTTCCACCTTTTCTATAATTCAGTCCCATTCAAGTGGAGAATTATAATGATACATACGGACATAGCGAAACAAAAATACATTCTGAATACAATATTCACAACCAGTACCAGAGGCGGTCCTTGTATCTACCATGTGGTGGTCAGCACAGCATTACACTGACTTTCTAATGGCAGGTAACAGACACTTATTAAAGGGGTTGCTGACCCATATAAGCAGCACTGAGCAATTATTTAGTCTGTAAGCTGAGGAAGAAAGAGTCGAGACCAACAGACACATGCAGATCCATTAGAGCAATACAGATTGACTGTGACTGTCTCCCTGGACTTTTTTTTTTTTTTTACAGTGTTTGTAATATTTTCATTGACTTCTATCGGCTAAAAACCGTGCCAGTAAAAATAAGAAAAGATAAGATAACAGATATATGAATGAAAACGTTTAAATGTGTTAGTAAAGTTTTTCCAATGAGAAAAGCAAAATGAATACACATCTGTAATAGGCAAGTGTGAATGAGCACTTAAAGGGGTTTTCCGGTTTGCATTAATATCCTCTAAAAATAATAATTTATAGTCGCTGTAATTTTGTAATGTATTTCTTTTACCTTTATTGCTCCTATTCTCCGTTCTGGGCTGTGGTGATAGGGGAGTGTCTATGTAACTAGCTGGTGGGAGAAACTATAAACTAGCTGGGTGTTGTTAGGGGCATTCATAGGGGAGTGTCTATGTAACTAGCTGGTGGGAGTAACTATAAACTAGCTAGGCATTGTTAGGGGCAGTGATAGTGGAGTGTCTATGTAACTAGCTGGTGGGAAGAGCTATACACTAGTTGGGTGTTGTTAAGGGCAGTGATAGGGGAGTGTCTATGTAACTAGATAGGTGGGAGGAGCTATAAACTAGCTGGGTGTTGTTAGGGCAGTGATGGGGGAGTGTCCAGGGGCGGACATACGCCTGTGCAGCCGGTTTGGCTGCACAGGTGCCCAGTGCGGCAGGGGGGCCCGTGGGAGGTCCGGTGGCAGTAGGAGATGAGCGCTTCCATTCCATCTGCAGCCTATCAGAGGCCGGCTCAGTCGGCGCGATGACGTCATCGTGCCGCCTGAGCTGAACAGCGTGGGACACAGGCCGGAAGAGGCCTGCATCGCATCGCTGACAGACTCATGGAGGTAAGTATAACTGTTTATTTTTTTTTTTATTAACGTTACGCTTTTGCCCAGTATGGAGGGGGCATTTTTATCAGTTAGGGAGCATTTACTGGCACACATGGGGGAAAGGAGCACTATGGGGACATTATACTGGCACACATGGGGGGGAAAGGAGTACTATGGGGGCATCTACTAGCGGGCATTATACTGGCACACACGGGGGAGAGGAGCACTATGGGGGCATCTATAAGGTGGCATTAAATACTTGCACAGATGGAGGGAGCACTGTGGGGGCATCTAGAAAGGGGCATTATATACTGGCACAGATGGAGGGAGCACTGTGGGGCCATCTACAAGGGGGCATTATATACTGGCACTATGGGGGCATCTACAAGGGAGCATTATATACCGGCACTATGGGGCCATCTACAAGGGGGCATTATATACTGGCAATATGGGGGCATCTACAAGGGAGCATTATATACTGGCACTATGGGGCCATCTACAAGGGAGCATTATATACTGGCACTATGGGGACATCTACAAGGGGGCATTATATACTGGCACTATGGGGGCATCTACAAGGGAGCATTATATACTGGCACTATGGGGCCATCTACAAGGGAGCATTATATACTGGCACTATGGGGGCATCTACAAGGGAGCATTATATACTGGCACTATGGGGGCATCTACAAGGGAGCATTATATACTGGCACTATGGGGCCATCTACAAGGGGGCATTATATACTGGCACTATGGGGGCATCTACAAGGGGGCATTATATACTGGCACTATGGGGGCATCTACAAGGGAGCATTATATACTGGCACTATGGGGCCATCTACAAGGGAGCATTATATACTGGCACTATGGGGGCATCTACAAGGGAGCATTATATACTGGCACTATGGGGGCATCTACAAGGGAGCATTATATACTGGCACTATGGGGCCATCTACAAGGGGGCATTATATACTGGCACTATGGGGGCATCTAAAAGGAGGCATTATATACTGACACTATGGGGGCATCTACAAGGGGGCATTATATACTGGCACAGATGGAGGGAGCACTATGGGAGCATCTAGAAAGGGGGCATTATATACTGGCACTATGGGGGCATGTACAAGGGGGCATTATATACTGGCACAGATGGAGGGAGCACTATGGGGACATCTACAAGGGGGATTATATACTGGCACTATGGGGGCATTTTATACTGGCACTATGGGGGCATCTACAAGGGGGCATTATATACTGGCACTATGGGGACATCTACAAGGGGGCATTATATACTGGCACTATGGGGGCATCTACAAGGGGGCATTATATACTGGCACACATGGAGGGAAAGGAGCACTATGAGGGCATCTACTGGAGGGCATTATATAGGGGCATTTTATACTGGCACACATTATGAGGGCACTATGGGGAAGGGGGAGAGGAGCATTATCGGGGCATCTACTTGTGGCACTCTATAGAGGCATTTTATACTGGCACATTATGTCAGGCATCATGGGACGGGGAGGAGCACTATGGGGGCACTTTATAAAGAGTATTCTTTACTGGTGCAAATTATGAGGCGCTATGGGGACCTTAACTTAATTGGGGGCACTAAGAGGATTTTTTGGGCACACAATAGGGGCATTGGCACACATTATGAGGGCACTATAGGGACATTGGCTCCACTGGGGGCACTAAGAGGAGGTATTTTTTACTGCCACACAACAGGGCATTTGTTGTATCATTATTTTTGGGGGACATTATGTTTACACTATTAGTGTCAGGTACACTGTTTCCTGGGTGCAGTTATTTTTTAGGGCACTCTGTGCCAATAATTATTGAGGGGGGGCGCTATCTGTGTGGTACTAGTATTTTTAGGGGGACTGTTTCTGCAGTATAGTACTGGGGAGCACAGCGTCTTAGTATTAGGGGTGGCAGGATGGGGTGTTCAGAAGGTGAGAGGATGATGGAAAAGTAGGAAACTAAGATGTCTGTCTGTGAAACTCCTCAGAGAGAAGAGATGGCTGAAAGTAAGCATCATGGCAGTCGGTCTGAAAGGAGAAGATGAGGACAGAGAACGTCTACATCTAAGAAGACAACATCACTGGATGTAAGAGGTATGAGGCGCTGTATTAGGCTACATTCACATCTGTGTTAGTGATTCTGGCAGTCTGTTGTAGCAGAGAATGGCCTGCTGGAATTCACTGGATCAGGCACTGCTGGATGCAGAATGCCTGCTGGTCCCATTAACTATAATGGGGTCCGGCAGAGATCTGGCCACAATCTGACAAAAATGCTGAGAATCAGCAGGACACAAACCTCTGCATGCTGTGGTTTGTGTCCAGCCGGATCGTAGTGCTTCAGGTGTGAAAGTAGCCTCACCCTATTTTTTGTATTGCTGTATGTAATGTTAGGAGGGAATAGGTTAAGTTGAGAATTTGGCGTGGGGGGGGGGCAGGCACAATCTTTGCACAGGGGCCCTCTGCTGTCTGTGTCCGCCCCTGGGAGTGTCTATGTAACTAGCCGGGTGGGAGGAGCTATAAACTAGCTGGATGTGGCTAGAGCGGTGCTGAAGCTGTGGCAGGGAAAGGAGACGTGCATCATGGGTTTGGTTGTATACAGGAACAGGAAGTGCTACATACAGGATGGGAACAATCCAGAAGGGTTGGTTTAATGGTGAATATGGATCAGGAGAGTCCAAATTGGAAATAAAAACTTGAGGAACATGTAGAAATACATGAGCATATCTGTTGTAAACCATACCAGTCCCAGCATATCCGTTTAAGAAAAAATAATTATTAGAAGCTCATGTTGCAGAGTTTCTGTGGAGTGGGACCCTCACCAGTGTCCTGACTGAGTGGTCCATATTCATGGTGATCTTATAGCTTTCCTGAGCCTACAATGTGCAGTCCCATGCACCATGTTAATAGCAGTCCCTTGTATTCCAAGATGTTTTTTCTGTGCTGGTAATTCCCAATGTGCAGAATTTCACAACCAGTGCTATTGACCAATAAACACTGAATCAAAGAGTCCATTAATTTCAGAGTGTCAGGCACATAAGTAGTGCTGACACATTGTTTCATACAGCAGACACCAGTGGCTAATGTCTGTGATCAGTAATAACACCGATTGCAGAAATGTAACCCCTCAGATGCTGTCGTCAAATGTGACCAATGGTGTAAATGCCGGTAACAGCTTCCCCATCACTGAGATCTGGAAAGCTGTTGACTGGTAATGACAGGCCGGTCGCTGCTGGAGGCTCCAATGTCTATCACTGGTATATTCCAATACAGGCCTGTAGGTGGCAGCACTGCATTGAAATATACTGAATTCTATATTAGGTAATAAATCAAATTTCATGACTGACTAGAAATGGCAATCCAATGCTTGTTATAGTCACCTAAATGGGGAGGGTGCAACTGCCCTGGGGGAAAAAATGGTTAGACGGCTGGAGGAGCTTTTAAACTAGGATCTGGGGGGAGGGTGGGGGGTAATACTAATAAGGGGGTAGATAGTGTAGATAGAGAGTGGGTCATAGGAGGC
This sequence comes from Rhinella marina, assembly GCA_900303285.1. NCBI lineage: Eukaryota > Metazoa > Chordata > Amphibia > Anura > Bufonidae > Rhinella > Rhinella marina. The sequence continues at coordinate 887,504 of ONZH01028668.1, forward strand.
GAGAGTGGGGGGTTAGTGGGGGTTGGGATTAGTGAGGAATGTAGGGAGAATATTGGGCAAAACATCAACCAAAGTAACCCAAAGACCCCGGATATTCACTTCACAGGTAATAGTAATTTAAAAAGGGGGGTAAAAAATATACATAGACCTCTTAAGTGTATGTACACTAATGCCAGAAGCCTGACTAATAAAATTGGTGAGCTGGAATTAGTGATGTGTGAGGAGGACTATGACATAGTGGGAGTAACTGATAAATGGCTGGATGATAGCTATGACTGGGCAGTTAACGTACAGGGTTACAATCTTTTTAGAAAGGATCGCCAAAACCGGAGAGGGGGAGGGGTCTGCCTTTATGTAAAGTCCTGTCTAAAGCCCACACTGCGGGAAGATATAAGTGAGGGACATGAAGATGTGGAGTCACTGTGGGTAGAAATAAATGGAGCCAAAAACAATAATAAAATACTAATAGGAGTTTATTATAAACCCCCTAGTATACCAGAGCCCATAGAAAATCTACTTCTAAACGAAATAGACGAGGTGGCAAATCATAATGAGGTCGTTATTATGGGGGATTTCAACTACCCAGATATAGACCGGGAAACTGAAACCTGTATATCTCATAAAGGAAACAGGTTCTTGGAAATAACCAAAGACAATTACCTTTCCCAACTGGTTCAGGACCCGACTAGAGGGACGGCCATACTGGACTTAGTATTAACCAATAGACCTGACAGAACAACAGATGTGCAGGTCGGGGGACTCCTAGGAAATAGTGACCATAATATAATAACCTTCCAATTGTCATTCAAAAGAGCGTTTCTTCAGGGAGGAACAAAAATACCAAACTTCAAAAAAGCTAAATTTAGCCAACTAAGAGAGGCCATAGGCCTAACTAACTGGGACAAAGTCCTCAAAAATAAAAATATAGCCACAAAATGGGATATTTTTAAAAGCATCCTAATATCTAATTGTGAGAGGTACATACCTTATGGGAATAAAAGGTTAAGGAACAAGAAAAAACCAATGTGGATAAATAGAGCTGTAAAGAAAGCAATAAATGACAAACAGAAAGCATTTAAATCACTAAAACAGGAGGGGAGCGAGGAAGCATTGAAAAACTATAAGGGAAAAAATAGAATATGTAAAAGACAAATAAAAACAGCCAAACTAGAGACCGAGAGATTAATCGCCAAAGAAAGTAAAACTAACCCTAAAATGTTCTTTAATTATATAAATGGTAAAAAGTATAAACCTCAAGGTGTCGGACCCTTACAGAGTAATGAGGGGGGAGTTACAGAGCGATGAGGAGAAAGCAAAGCTACTAAATATCTTTTTCTCCACTGTATTCACTGAGGAAAATAAACTGTCAGATGAAATGCAGAATATAAAAGTAAATTCCCCATTAAAAGTGCCCTGTCTGACCCAGGAAGAAGGAGCTGCGTCTTAAAAAGATTAAAATAGACAAATCGCCAGGACCGGATGGCATACACCCCCGTATCCTAAGAGAATTAAGTAATGTCATCGCCAGACCCTTATTTCTGATATTTAAGGACTCTATACTGACAGGGAGTGTTCCACAGGATTGGCGCATAGCAAATGTGGTGCCAATATTCAAAAAGCGTCCAAAAACAGAGCCCGGGAACTATAGGCCGGTAAGTTTAACATCTGTCGTGGGTAAACTGTTTGAGGGTTTTCTAAGAGATGCTATCTTGGAGTACCTCAATGAAAATAAGCAAATTACTCCATATCAGCATGGCTTCATGAGGGATCGGTCATGTCAAACCAATTTAATCAGTTTCTATGAGGAGGTAAGTTCTAGACTGGACCGCGGGGAATCAATGGATGTCGTATATCTGGACTTCTCCAAAGCATTTGACACTGTACCACATAAAAGGTTAGTATATAATATGAGAATGCTTGGCCTGGGAGAAAATGTCTGTATGTGGGTAAGTAACTGGCTCAGTGATAGAAAACAGAGGGTGGTTATTAATAGTACATACTCAGGTTGGGTCACTGTAACTAGTGGGGTACCACAGGGGTCAGTATTGGGCCCTATTCTCTTCAATATATTTATTAATGATCTTGTAGAAGGCTTGCACAGTAAAATATCAATTTTTGCAGATGACACTAAACTGTGTAAAGTAATTAACACAGAAGAGGACAGTGCACTGCTACAGATGGATCTGGATAGACTGGAGGCTTGGGCAGAGAAGTGGCAGATGAGGTTTAACACTGACAAATGTAAAGTTATGCATATGGGAAGGAATAATGCAAGTCACCAGTACATACTAAATGGTAAAATATTGGGTAACTCTGACATAGAAAAGGACCTAGGAATTTTAGTGAACAGAAATCTAAGCTGTAGAAACCAGTGTCAGACAGCTGCTGCCAAGGCCAATAAGATAATGGGCTGCATCAAAAGAGGCATAGATGCCCGTGATGAGAACATAGTCCTGCCACTTTACAAATCACTAGTCAGACCACACATGGAGTACTGTGTACAGTTCTGGGCTCCTGTGAACAAGGCAGACATAGCAGAGCTGGAGAGGGTTCATAGGAGGGCAACTAAAGTAATAACTGGAATGGGTGGACTACAGTACCCAGAAAGATTATCAAAATTAGGCTTATTCACTTTAGAAAAAAGACGACTGAGGGGAGATCTAATAACTATGTATAAATATATCAGAGGTCAGTACAGAGATCTCTCCCATCATCTATTTATCCCCAGGACTGTGACTGTGACGAGGGGCCATCCTCTGTGTCTGGAGGAAAGAAGGTTTGTACATAAACAAAGAAGAGGATTCTTTATGGTAAGAGCAGTGAGACTATGGAACTCTCTGCCTGAGGAGGTGGTGATGGTGAGTTCACTAAAAGAGTTCAAGAGGGGCCTGGATGTATTTTTGGAGGGTAATAATATTATAGGTTATAGTTACTAGAGAGGGGTTGTTGATCCAGGGAGTAATTCTGATTGCCTGATTGGAGTCGGGAAGGAATTTTTTTCCCTAAAGTGGGGAAAACTGGCTTCTACCTCACAGGGTTTTTTTGCCTTCCTCTGGATCAACTTGTAGGAAAACAGGCCGAACTGGATGGACAGATGTCTTTTTTTGGCCTTATAAACTATGTTACTATGTTACCTAGGGTAAGGTTAAAAAAGTAAAAAAAAAAAAAAAAAAAAAAAAAAAGGAAATAAAGTTTTTTTTAATAATATATAAAAAAAGAAATAAAAAAAGAAAAAAGAAACAATAAAAATAAATAAACAATCCAAAATAATCATCATAAGAACTAAGGCCTGTGCTATTAAAATATAAAAATATTTATGGCTAATTCTCCATTTTTTTTATCGCTTCACTTCCCCCCAAAAAGAGTTGAATAAAAAATGTAAAAAAGTCTTACAAACCCCAAAATGGTATCAGCAAAAACTGCAGATTGTCACTCAAAAAATGAGCACTCACACAGCTACGTAAACATAACTATAAAAAAGTCATAGGTAAAAAAAAATACCAGTTTTTATTTTTTTTCAGTATCAAAACGCAAGAAAAACTATACAAATGTGGTATTACTGTAATTCCCACTTCCCACTACATTGTATGCAAGAATAAATGGTTTCATTAGAAAGTACAACTTGTCCTGCAAAAAACATGTCGTCATACAGCTATGTGAATGTGAATCCTCTGGGGCTGAGGATGAATGTTTACTGACCACTGAACCTAGAATCTGCAGAATTTGGAAGTGGTACCTTGTATATCTTCTGCATAGGTATGTCTGTATATTTATCTATGAGAGTATATCTATGTATCACAGTTACTAGTAATAGGCTCTGTTCACATTTCATTTTTTCTACCATGAACCGTGGACTGTTCATCACCATATACCTCTGACAGATGGCAGCCATGAATGTGTCTATATAGGCAAGTAGAAGAATGGAGAAACTAAGTAAAACTTTCTAATTATCTATCTATCTATCTATCTATCTATCTATCAATCTATCTATCTATTATCTATCTATTTATCTATCTATCTATCTATCTATCTATCCATTATTTATCTATCTATCTATCTATCTATCTATCTATCTATCACATATCTATATATTTAGCTATTTATTATCTATCTATTTCTCTATTATCTATCTATCTATCTATTTATCTATCTATCACATATCTATATATTTAGCTATTTATTATCTATCTATTTCTCTATTATCTATCTATCTATCTATCTATTTATCTATCTATCACATATCTATATATTTATCTATCCATTATCTATCTATTTCTCTATCTATTATCTATTATCTATCTATCTATCTATCTATCTATCTATCTATCTATCTATTATCTATCTATCTATTATCTATCTATCTATCTATCTATCTATCTATCTATCTATCTATCCATCTATCTATCTCATGTCTATGTTATGTTTAAAAGTGATTTGTTTTTCTGCTTTATACACTTGCATAAATAAGAACAAAATGTTGCATCTTGAAGTTCTGATATTTATATCTCCCCCTCCTCAGATGTATCAGCACTATCATCTTGTACCCTACACTCCTATAGTATCTGCAGGCACCATGTTATAGAGCAGGAGGAGCTGAGCAGATTTATATATTGTTGTTTTTAGAAAAGATTCCGTAAAACTTTCAGTTTATTCATGCAAATCCCTGTTAGGAGTCCAGTGGGTGGTCCCTCCAGTGATTGTCAGCCTTTCTTGTATAAAAGTACATATAGGGACCACTGTCAATCACTGATAAAATATATCTCATTATCTATCTATCTATCTATCTATCTATCTATCTATCTATCTATCCATACCACCCAACATTTTGGATGGTCAAAGAGGGACACTTATGGTCCATTGTGTGAAAGATTCATTTTCCCTGCATATTTATATACTTCAATAGTTTTCTTTTACACAATAGTGCATCAATTATCTAAATATAGACATTTCTAGCATCCAATCTGCATTAAATAATGTAATAATATACAAGGTGGGCTCTAATATACAGAGAAGAACCAGCCAAACACTTTCTGGATCAAAATTGTAACTATAATAATGGAAATCTAGAGGGACAGAGAAGAGGGTCCAAAAGAGGGACACCTGGGAGGTCTATCTATCTATCTATCTATCTATCTATCTATCTATCTATCTATCCATTATCTATCTATCTATCTATCTATCTATCTATCTATCTATCTATCTATCTATCTATCTATCTATCCATCAACCAGTAAAATAATAAGAATGATAACACATATATCATGTTTAGAACATATACATGCACTGATAATAAATACATCATCTCCTATGACTATGGTACTATTATTGCCCATCACATTGTCATCACTGCCATCACATGACGTCACACTATTTACCTACAGACATGACACATGAGAGTAACTTTTGGATAATCTCAGCACTGAGCCTTCACCTCTGAACCCATCATCACCCCCGTGCATGGCAGGATGGGGGCACCTTTGTTTTACAGACATGGCTGTCACTCATGAAGCCTTGGTGATTTACTAAAGTGCCTCCTGCAGAAGAACATGTGCATAGCACAGCAAGCGGAGTGTGCCCACGGAGGGCACTGTGCCAGCCCTTATCACTCATTGTGCAGGCAGATAAGCAGCGCGCGTACCTGGATGACTGTACTCCACATTTACCATGCTGCTGGCTTGCAGGACTGTTGCTGTTTCGGCTGCCTGCTGAGGATGGCATGGAGGTGGCAGATGCTGGCGCTAAGAGGGCAGACGGAATTCCAGTTTAGAGAAGCCACCACACCTCTTCCATGCAAGCCAACATCCTGCGCCTCTGGCTGGGGGCCAATGCAAAGCACCAATTTGCATAGCATGACTGAGCCAGGAGAGGAGGAAGCAGGGATGGGAGCAGCTGGCAGCTGGGCACCTTCTTACACCTGTCTCTGCTCGCTCTGCACCTACCACCTGAGGTGCATGATGTCTGACAACACTGCCACTTACAGGACACAATCTGTAGTGTTTATACGGTGCTTTGCAATGAGATGTGCTGTCCTAATTATAATCATCATCATGATAGTATTGATGGATGGAGGTGGAAAGATTGGTCAGACCTGTAAGGGACAGAGGCAAAACGATAGGGGTTGCAGAAGTCGCAATTGCTCACAAGCTGGGGGGCTCAAAAGCTAGGGGGCCCAAAAGCCTCCTCACTAAACTTGTACTTATTTCATCTTTTTAAACTGCTTTGGTGACTGGCTGCAAAAGAATGGTAAATCTGGGAGTAAAGGAGATAGGGGAAGACAATGTATGATGCACAGGCTGCTACATATCTATTAACTGTCAGAAGATGAATAACCTAATGCCAAGAGTGGCAGGAGGTCAGTATATAGTCAAGGAAGGGAGGCTGTGAGGTGTACAGGAAATTATACTTCATCCCATCCCTATTTACCTGCAGATGTCCTCCAGGGCCATCCCTGTCCACTCCATGCATGCTGAAGCCTGCTACTCACCTTCTCTGCCTCTACACCAGTAAGGGACGTGTGTGTTTGTCTCCACTGGCTCTTAAAGAACCAGTTTCCACCCACCTCAGTCTTCCCCAGCTAATGGCTGGCCACCTTCCTATTGCCTGAGCAATAGGTTTGAGTTAGCTGGTTTTCTGCAAAGATGCATTATTGACTTGTTTGCTTGCCCATACACCAAACCCGGCCTCTTTCCGGATTTGACCCATCGCTACTTGACCTGACCTGCCTGTTTCTTGTTCTGACCATTTTCTGCATGCCCTGACCTTTGGATTGATTACTGGATTCTTCCTATGTTGCCTGCCCTACCTCAGCTTGTTTCCCAACTATGGTTTTGTCTGATGCCTCGGTACACAGCACCAGTGTCTCAGCCTATGAACAGAAACTACTCCAGGAGGTAGTGTTCTGGTGGTTCCCCTGGAGTGGAGTCCAGGTACCTGTATGTGGTTTTCTATGCCCGAATTGTTAAGAAAAAAAACCATATAAGAGTTGCTCGCACAGAGCTGGCGGAAGCCGAGTGCCCACAGTATTCGCAGCATCACCAGTTCCCGAGCTGACCAGAATATAAGCAGATCTGGCCCTGTCAGTTCTTTGAGAGGTTTTGGCCCTATATTGCCTCCACTCTAAATTGCCACAGTGGCCACAACTTTTCTCTTCAGATTTTCCTTCTGCATTCCAGCACACCGATCCAGCTGTCAGGCCCTGGCCAACACACAATCATGATCGGAGTCCTCTCTTTCCCTGCAACCTTTATCCAACTGTGATATATCATGGTGGGTTCCTTGTCCCCTTACCCTGATCTGTATTTGCCCTGACTGCCACTCTTGATGCCCCGACCGCCAATGGCACACCGACAGGCTCAGAAGTCACCACCACATCATCCAGCTGCGACTGAGAGGAGGATTGAGCCATCCAATCCTTACTCTCATACTCTTTCTCCTCAATCATAATGTGCCTTTCTAAAGCCAGGGAGAACTGCGGCCTACTACTACTTCTACTACTTCCGGCCGGATTGTTGGTGCTGCCAATATCCACATTCTGGCTCTAGGAGGACAAGGCCTGACACTGGGTCTTTCGGTTGGAACCCTTCCCTAATGTACACAGTCAGACAAAGTATGGAACGGTTTGCAAGTCTGTTTTCAGGAATTAAAAGACATGAACACACTGAAGACACTGCCACTGACAAGGCCTAATATCTTATGTGCGTTTAAATATGCAAATTCATTAAAAAGCTTTCTCAAATGTAAAACACAAGTTGTCAACCTACTATAAAATTATTTCCACCACCAACAACACTTGAACTGTCTGGAGGTGCCCTGACACAGATTTCAGACTAGTATTTCACATTATCAATCAGACATTTCAAACGCTACCCTTGGTATTGTAAGACACACGTATACTGCTATCTTGCTAAACCCACAAAAAAAAGTGAACTGTCTGGAGATGCCATGGCACAAATTTTGGATTAGTATTTCACTTCATCACTCTGTAAAATTTCAAATCTACCCTCTGTATTGTAAGACACATGTATATTGCTATTTTCCAAACCCTTTCCAAAAAAAACTAGCACAGTCTGGAGATGCACTGACACATATTTCGGACTAGTATTTCACATTTTCACTTTCACTTCAGAGATTTAAAATGCTACCCTCTGCATTGTAAGACACACATATATTGCTATTTTCCCAAACTCCCATCCCCCCAAATGAACTGTCTAGAGATACTCTGACACAGATTTTGGACTAGTATTTCAGGCGTTTTCAGTGAGATTTCAAACGATGTCTATTCTCTGGATGGTAAAACACATTTTGTACCTCCTCCCCCCAAAAATGTATTTCTGTTGGTGGGAAAAAAAGAAATGTTCTTGCAGGTAACTGTTTGAGGTTCTGCATCAGCTGCAACTGTGTTATAAGGCAGTAACAGCAGCTAGAAGGCACTGCCAGGCACAACCAGCCTCTGCTCATTTCTCACTTCCTTGCTCAAAGCTTTCCCTGTCTTTCCCTTTTGTACACAATTCTTCTTTCTAACCTTTTCCTTCACGATTCCTCAAACTAGAATAGAAGCTTGATTGTGACTATTCCTTACTTCCTAAGATTGTTTTCTGTCAGACACTGCATAGACCCATACATACTCATTCACAGCCCAATACAGAATGACATTCTGCTTGTTCTGCAAGGGCACTTCTTTGCCTGCTGCAACACTGATTGGCTCTTCCAGGCTGTCTATCATCCTGTGAGCCAATCGGGGCAAGCCTTCTCCCTCCACTTCCTGAGCATTCTTCTTTCTCCCTTGTGCTTTTTCCAGCCAACATGTAGTAAAATTAGTGCTGTGTGCCGTTTTAATGGATTTGTCCGAAACAAACCTGAAAAATTCGAATTTGTCTGCCATACGAAATTTTGGGAAGTTTGTAACAAATTTAATTTTTTTATATTTTATTTTTTACACTTTTTAATAGTTCCCCTAGGGAACTTGAACAAGCGATTATTAGATTGCTTTTCTCACAAACTCCAATGTATGTTCCTATAGAGCCCTGTCACAGGCAGGATCTTCATAGGAATACAGCTATGGCAGCCTCGGATCATTTAGGAGGACACTGCCACAGCTACTTTCAGATCATTCAGGAGGACACTGCCACAGCTATGTTCAGATTATTCAGGAGGACACTGCAGCACACAGCATCCGGCTTCCCTGAGGAGAGGTAAGTTAGTTTATTTATTTTAAAGTCTGATTGGTCTGGAGGTCTGATGGGGGTTTGATTGGGGTCTGGAGGTCTAATGGGGGTCTGGAGGTTTAATGGGGGTCTGATTGGGCATCTGGAGGTCTAATGGGGGTCTGATTGGGGGTCTGGAGGTCTAATGGGGGTCTGGAGGTCTGATTGGGGGTCTTGAGGTCTAACAGTGGTCTGATTGGGGGTCTGGAGGTCTAATGGGAGTCTGATTGGGGTCTGGAGGTCTAAAGGGGGTCTGGAGGTCTGATTGGGGGTCTTGAGGTCTAACAGTGGTCTGATTGGGGGTCTGGAGATCTAATGGGGGGTCTGATTGGGGGCCTGGAGGTCTGATTAGGGGTTTGGAGGTTTAATAGGGGTCTGATTTGAGGTCTGGAGGTCTAATGGGGGTTATTATTATTGGCATGTTAACTTGTTTGTATGGGTTGTCTGGTGTATAGGATACAAAATACGTACTGTATGCTTTATACATATTTACTGCTTTTTACATCAAAAATATTTATTATTCAAACTAAAATTTGTTCTATTCTTTATTTTCTTTGCGGTACTTGTACTAATTGTAATAAAATTGTAGTACATTAAAATATAGTATGTTCTGTTACATTTCTATATGGCATTACATTATTGCCGGTATATAATGCACAGCCATCCGAGCATTAGTAAAGGCCCATCATAGGACCCCCATGCACTCAGTATAAAGCTGTCATCCTTGGCCTCTCCCTTTGTCAGCACCATAATCAAAACTGCAAAATTGCTGCAAAAAATCTACTCCCATGCCTACCACAATGCCCCCCATGGTAGTCATGATGACCTCCATAACAGTACCAATACCCTCTATGACAGCCGCAATGTCTCCATGATAGTAACTATGCCCTGTAAACAGTAAGCATGGATGGATTGATAGAGAGGTATGAGGATGGACAGATCGATTAGAGAGACAGAGATAGATAGATAGATAGATAGATAGATAGATAGATAGATACTGTACCTCCCAACTTTTGAAAAGAAGGAAGAGGGGCCTAATGCAGAAATTTTTTTCTGCACTAGGCCCGCCTCTAACTTCACCCATAAGTAAACACCTAATCCCACCCAGTCCCCTAAGTGCCCCTACATAGTAATTATTCCCCCTTTATGCCACCACACAGTATTTATGCCCACATATGTGCCCCCTCACAGTAGCTATGCCCAGATATGTGCCCCCTCACAGTAATATGCCCTTATATGTGCCCCCTCACAGTATTTATGCCCACATATGTGCCCCCTCACAGTAGTTCTGCCCTGATATGTGCTCCCTCACAGTAGCTATACCCAGATATGTGCCCCCTCACAGTAATATGCCCTGATATGTGCCTCCTTTGCGGTAGTTATGACAGATATGTGTCCCCTCACAGTAGTTATGCAAATATATATGCCCCATCACAGTAATATGCCCAGTTATGTGACCCCTGGCAGTAATATGCCCAGTGATGTGAACCCTCACAGTAGCAATGCCCAGTTATGTGACTCCTCACAGTAATATGCCCAGATATGTGCCCCCTCACAGTAATATGACCAGTTCTGTGACCCCTGGCAGTAATATGCCCAGATATGTGCCCCCTCACAGTAATAAGACCAGTTATGTGACCCCTCACAAGTAATATGCTCAGATATGTTCCCCTTCACAGTAATATGCCCAGTTATGTGCCCCCTCACAGTAATATGCCCATATATATGCCTCCTCACAGTAATATGCCCAGATATATGCCCCATCACAGTAATATGCCCTGATATGCGCCCCCTCACAGTAATATGCTCAGTTATGTGCGCCCTTCACAGGAATTGAAAAAAAAAAACTCTACATACTCACCTGGTTCCTCTGATGATCTCCCCAGCAGCAGCAGGATACACAGAGCTGTTGGTCTGTGTAGGAGGAGGAGCACAGCGGACTTCCGGCCCCATCCTGCCCCCTGCACAGGCCAGCAGTGTGGAGAGCCGACAAGGGGGCAATGATGAGGCAGGGAGTGGATTGTTCTCTGCTTCATCATTATAGGCAACTGTGTCTGCATCCTATGAGACAGCTGCCTGAGAGCGGGTCATACTTCCCCCACTCCGGGACCACCAGAAAGCCACTGAAATCCGGGACGGTCCTGGTGGATCCAGGGCGGTTGGTAGGTATGGAGATACCTAGGCAGTGGGATGACTTCTGTCTTTGGTTGAAGTCTGACCCTGATCTTGACCTCGGTCCTGTTTCTTGGCTTAGGCCGGGAGTTACTCATTCCGGCAGGGGAACAGCCTGCTGGATCCGTAACTACCATGTACAGCTATGCTCTGCGTGAAGCCAGCCCGGCACTATTCACTATAATGCGGAGCAGCGGAGATCCAGTCACTGCATGCAGCGTTTTTTTGTCCAGCTGCCTCCCAGCATATTTAATAAGAAATCACATTTCTTTATGAACTTGGGTGAAGCAGCTGAATCGAATTTTTTATAACTTCGCTCATCTCTACATGGCAAGGCCCAGACTCCCCTGCCCAGTATCCTAGCAGGCCGTGCCTCTCTGGCACAGCCTCCTGGTGACTGTCAGTACAGCACTGACAGTGTCATTCTCTTGTTACTACATAAGCTGTGTAAGCACAAACAGAATTATAGAAACAATGAAAATATTGTCTATTAAAGTCTCCTTGTGGTATAAAAGGAAAGTAAAAAAAATTCCAAGTTAAAAAATACACATTTTTTCCAAAAAAAAGCTTGAAAAAAGCTTTTTTTACATATCCTGTACGTTTCACCTGGTAGTGACTTCACACCTCATCTACCTCCTCTGTCTTACCTCTCCTGACCGCTAATCCATTGACAACCCTTGGCTACGTGTACGGTGAATGCTGTAAAACAACAAAACCAAAAAACAATGCCAGAATTGCTGATTTTTGCTTATTCACCACCAAAAATAAATAAATAAATAAATAAAAAAGGAATAAAAAGTGATCAAAAAGTGTTATGAAACCCAAAATGATACCAATGAAAATTAAAAAGTGGTCCCACAAAAATCAAGCCCTTAACTCCATAGGAAGAAAAATAAAAAAAATATCAGCTTTGGGATGTGGCGATGCAAAAACATTTTCTTCTTTAACAAATGTGTTTTTATTGTGCAGAAGTAACAAAAAGTTAAATAACACTGTAATTGGTAATAAGTAACTGGTATCACTGTAATCAGAGTGACCCAGAGAGTAAAATTATCACGTTACCTATGCCGAAAAACGAATGCCATAAAATTTAAAACATAACAACTCAGTGGCAGTATTGATGTTTTTTCCCATCCCCCAGAAAGAGTTAATTGAAGTTAGCCAGTAAGTTATTTCTACCCTAAAATGGCACCATTAAAAACCACAACTCGTCCTGCAAAAAAAAAGCACTCATACGGCTTTATAGACAGAAAAGTAAAAAAGTTATAGTTCTTAGAATGTGACGAAAAAATGAAAAAAACTAACAAAAAACTTTTGGTTATCAAGGCACAAAATAGGCTAGTTACTGAGGGGTTAATGACAAAATCTTACCATGGTTCTCAATAAACCCCATGCACTCGATGTAAAATCAAAAATTGCCTCAAATCTCCCTATTGATTTCAATGGAAGCTGGCACTGATTTTCTTAATCAAGCTGAAAAAATAAGTCCTCTCTTGTCTTCCGGCAGAATCAGTGTGGAAAATCCTATTCAATCAGTGGGAAACAGAAAAAAAGCTATCAAAATGAATGTCAAAAAGACCATATAATGCGAAAATTGCAGCTGTGTGATGGAACCATAGAGACCAATGATGGATCCGGGCAGGAGCGGACTGGAAACTCATGTGGTAGCGGGGGACAAATTGACAGAAGGAAGGGCAACACAAGTAGGCAGGGCCACCAGAAGGAGGAGGGGCAGCAATACGATAATGCAGCACAAGATACCGCCCCTGCAGAACCAAATACTGTATCACTTATTTTTATCATTATTAATTATTAAAGTGCCATTCATTCCATAGTGCTGTACATATGATAAGGGGTATACATACATAATACAGACAATTGCAATAAGCAGAACATGGCTGAATAAAACTTCATATTCACATTATTCCTTATGATAAAAGCTCCAAATACTGTTTCACCAATGAGAGCTAAGAGCATCAGATTGTTATGTACCTGGCTGGTGGCCGTGAGGAGCGCACGGGTGGCCCTCTGGACATCGACCCACTGGGAAATTTCCCTGTAGGGTCTATGGCCAGTCCTCCCCTGGAACCAGGTCCTGCGCAGATGGCTTTGCCGCGTGTGAGGCCTCATGGAGCATTTCCAATTTATGATAAGTGGATAACACATTTGTTTCTAGTAGTAGGACGCCACTAGGGTACATGAAGGCACCAGGCCAATAACTAGGGTGACCAGACGTCCTCTTTTCCCCGGACATGTCCTACTTTTGGGCATTAAAAAAATGTCCGGGGGGAATTTGAAAATCGTCCGGGATTTTGTTGGACTGCCTCAAACTGTTTGAGTCAAACATAATTTATGTTTGACTCAAACAATTTGAGGCAGTCCAACAAAATCATTTTAACTTTTAAAATGGCCTTTAGGGTTAAAAATAATAAAAACAAACTCACCTTTTCCACTTGTTCGCGGCGCAGCCGGTCCGGTGTCTTCTTTCTTCTTTCCCGGCCTTGCAGGACCTGCAAAAGGACCTTTGGTGACGTCACCGCGGTCACCACGTGGTGAGCGCGCTCACCGCGCGGTCACGTCACCAAAGGTCCCTTTGCAGGTCCTGCAAGGGGAAAGAAGAAAGAAGACACCGGACCGGCTGTGCCACGAACAAGTGGAAAAGGTGAGTTTTTTAAAATTATTTTTAACCCCTAAGGGCCATTTTAACAATTATTTTCTGTTATAACGGAAAATAATAAAGGGAAGTTCAGGTCCCAATTCCCTGGGATATAGTGTAATGGCATTACACTATACCCCAGGGAATGGGGGGACCCGAACTTCCCTTTATTATCTTATTTCTGAAAAGAAGGTCACTTTTTTTTTTTTTTTAAGGGGGGGGGGGGGCAAAACCCCATACTCCTCCCAAAACCCCCCCCCCCGCCTTAAAAAAAAAGAAAAAAAAAGAAAAAAAAAAAAGGTGTCCTCCTTTTCAGAAACCCAAATCTGGTCACCCTACCAATAACAAACAAATGCAACAGATATAAGCAGGTTCCTCACGGACCCAGGTACCGTATATTGGTATTTTGGGAAGGAAAACTGCACAGACGCTCATTGGGATGACATCATTTTGAGGAGTCAGTGTCACTTGTGTTCAAATGATGCTACACCAATATATCAGGCTCAGATTCAAGGGGTCCTCTAGGATTTACATACCATCAATGTCTGATTGGTGGGGGTTTGACTGTTCAAAAAGGCTTCAGTGCTCAGGCCTTTTCCTGGGCCAGTGACATTACCTTCCATCGATCACACGGCCTAGATGCAGCTCTGTCCCTTTCAAGTGAATAGGGCTGAGCTGCAATGCCAAGCACCACCACTTTACAATGGATGGCGCTGTGCTTGGTAAGCTGTGACGAGATCGCAGCGTTCTCTTCAAACATCTGATTGGCAGAAGTCCAAGGAGTCGGACTCCCGCCAATCCTGAGCATAGGCCATCAATATCAAGTTCCAACACACACTACATTTGCAGTGTACATTCGGCATATGCACTTTCTGATGTAAGTGGTTGTTCCTAGATTTAAAGGGAGCCTGTCAACAGTTTTGACCACACTAATCTACTGACAGCACTAGGTAGGAGCTGGAGCATGTTCCTTTATTATTCCTAATAGAAGTTTATGACTATATTGTCAACAAGGTGCTACCATTCTGCTTGTCTAACAGTGTTAGCACAGGAACACACTCCAAGGGTTAACATCCAATTGGGAATTTAAACATAAGCTTCTAGTAGGAATAATAGAGGACATGCAGAACATAGAGTCATAAGAAAAGATGCTCCAGAACGGTCATTTCACATGGAATAAAATTATCTACTAAAACAGGCAGTAGCTTTAGGTGCAGTTTTGATTACAATTTAGATCTATACAAGTGGAAGACGCCCTAAGGAACACCACACCTTACAACTGCACAAAATGACGTCTTGAAATGATATTTTTTTAGTTTACAAGAGCTCCATTCTACCAGATACCCAAAGCCGATGAGAGCACACATGCTGCAGCAGCTCATTCTCACCTGCCTGTCAAGTATTGAAATGGACACTAGATGGCGACAGAACACCACATGTTGTGAGAGTATAAAGAAATATCCACAAAATGACAGATTATTTACAAGGCGTCTCGTTTGTGGTTTTGTCACAAGACTATTGTGTTCTTTGCGGATGATGACTGTCATCAGTCCACTGATAAGATCGTTTGTCGTTAAGATTCACCAGCCTAATATTTGTTTTGGTCGGAATCAAACTTTTTTTTTTTTTGCCTAGTGGCCTTTTTTCCATTTGCTGGCGGTTTTTTTTTGTGATTTGATTTCATAATGCAGCACGCTGAAGCTACGTTTTTATCTGGCATTTCTCCAAAAACACCATTCACACATTTGTTTTGAAAAAAAAAAAAGCCACTAAGGGGGTCATTTATTAAGACTGGCATTTTAGACGCTGGTCTTAATAACCCCTTGTGCTGGCGGTTTACCCACCAAAGTTATGAAGCGGTGCAGGCTTCTACATAATTACGGTGTATCCAGCGCCGGTCTAAATGTAAGACGGCTTCCTTGCTGTCTTACATTTAGACCATTTTCTATGCCAAAACAGGTGTAGAAATGATAAATGAGACTGGTCTGTCGGCATCCCCCCTTTTTTAGACCTGGTGTGAGTGAGGAAAAGTTGCAGATTGCGGTGCAAATAAACTTTTTGCGCTGAAATCTGCGACAGATATACACCAGAAAACTGGTGTATATCATTTAGTAAATGACCCCCTAAAATTCTATAAAAAATGCATTGTGTATGGAAGAAAAAAAACTTTTTATGGCATTTTTTAGTGGTAAAAAAAACACCACAATTTGTGTGTGAACGAGCCCTTAGAGGCTTACACTAATGCATTCAGCCATTTCGAAGGGGACCTCTCACTTTGTCTGTAATAACAATTCTGGAGCATCTATTCTTATGACTCTATGTTGTGCCATTCCTTTATTATTCCTGCTAGAAGTTTAGAAATAAAGGTCCATCTGGGTGTTACCACTAGGGGGTGTTCCTGCACAGTCTGACACTATCCAATCGTTGCTGTGATTGTCAGACTAGTAACACTCACATGGATCTTTATTGCAGTCTACTGCCAATTCATTTAGAAACTTCTAACAGGAATAATAGAGGAACAGAACAATATAGAGTCATAAGAATAGATTCTCCAGAATTGTTAATACATGGGGAACGCAAGTAGTTACTAAAACTGACATGTCAGGAGAGGGGACGGGTCCTCTTTAAAGGGAGTCTGTCACCTAATTTTCACCTATATAACTAACAGCACTGCCCCACAGAAGATTGCAGACACATCCCAGACATACCTGTGTGCACTGTGTGTCTGTATTACATGTCACATCCCAGACATACCTGTGTGCACTGTGTGTCTGTATTACATGTCACATCCCAGACATACCTGTGTGCACTGTGTGTGTGTATTACATGTCACATCCCAGACATACCTGTGTGCACTGTGTGTGTATTATATGTCATATCCCAGACATACCTGTGTGCACTGTGTGTCTGTATTACATGTCACATCCCAGACATACCTGTGTGCACTGTGTGTCTGTATTACATGTCACATCCCAGACATACCTGTGTGCACTGTGTGTCTGTATTACATGTCACATCCCAGACATACCTGTGTGCACTGTGTGTCTGTATTACATGTCACATCCCAGGCATACCTGTGTGCACTGTGTGTCTGTATTACTTGTTCAGAAAAAGCACTTTTATTCTGCAGGAAAACAGCTCCCAAGTGCCCGGCTAAAAGTGAAACTAAAAACAGCTTTCTCTCCCGACTCCATTTCTAACAGCTATATCTTCTGATATACTGGATATAATGCTGTGATTTTGGTATCATCTTTTTAAAGCTGGAATGACAGCTTTCAAAAAAGGTCAGAACCATGTTTCTATCTGATACCAATCCCAAGATATGAGCAGCTAAAGCAGCCCTCCCCTCTTCAGTCTGGTTTGCAGCAGAGTCAGGCACTTGGGAGCTGTTTTCCTGCAAAATAAAAGTGCTTTTCCTGGACATGTAATACACACACACAGTGCACACAGGTATGTCTGGGATGTGACATGTAATACACACACACGGTGCACACAGGTATGTCTGGGATGTGACATGTAATACAGACACACAGTGCACACAGGTATGTCTGGGATGTGACATGTAATACAGACACACAGTGCACACAGGTATGTCTGGGATGTGACATGTAATACAGACACACAGTGCACACAGGTATGTCTGGGATGTGACATGTAATACAGACACACAGTGCACCCAGGTATGTCTGGGATGTGACATGTAATACAGACACACAGTGCACACAGGTATGTCTGGGATGTGACATGTAATACACACACACAGTGCACACAGGTATGTCTGGGATGTGACATGTAATACACACACACGGTGCACACAGGTATGTCTGGGATGTGACATGTAATACAGACACACAGTGCACACAGGTATGTCTGGGATGTGACATGTAATACAGACACACAGTGCACACAGGTATGTCTGGGATGTGACATGTAATACAGACACACAGTGCACACAGGTATGTCTGGGATGTGACATGTAATACAGACACACAGTGCACCCAGGTATGTCTGGGATGTGACATGTAATACAGACACACAGTGCACACAGGTATGTCTGGGATGTGACATGTAATACACACACACAGTGCACACAGGTATGTCTGGGATGTGACATGTAATACAGACACACAGGTATGTCTGGGATGTGACATGTAATACAGACACACAGTGCACATAGGTATGTCTGGGATGTGACATGTAATACACACAGTGCACACAGATATGTCTGGGATGTGACATGTAATACAGACACACAGTGCACACAGGTATGTCTGGGATGTGACATGTAATACAGACACACAGTGCACACAGGTATGTCTGGGATGTGACATGTAATACACACACACAGTGCACACAGGTATGTCTGGGATGTGACATGTAATACACACACACAGTGTACACAGGTATGTCTGGGATGTGACATGTAATACAGACGCACAGTGTACACAGGTATGTCTGGGATATGACATGTAATACAGACACACAGTGCACATAGGTATGTCTGGGATGTGACATGTAATACACACAGTGCACACAGATATGTCTGGGATGTGACATGTAATACAGACACACAGTGCACCCAGGTATGTCTGGGATGTGACATGTAATACAGACACACAGTGCACACAGGTATGTCTGGGATGTGACATGTAATACACACAGTGCACACAGGTATGTCTGGGATGTGACATGTAATACAGACACACAGGTATGTCTGGGATGTGACATGTAATACAGACACACAGTGCACATAGGTATGTCTGGGATGTGACATGTAATACACACAGTGCACACAGATATGTCTGGGATGTGACATGTAATACAGACACACAGTGCACACAGGTATGTCTGGGATGTGACATGTAATACACACACACAGTGCACACAGGTATGTCTGGGATGTGACATGTAATACACACACAGTGTACACAGGTATGTCTGGGATGTGACATGTAATACAGACGCACAGTGTACACAGGTATGTCGGATATGACATGTAATACAGACACACAGTGCACATAGGTATGTCCGGGATGTGACATGTAATACACACAGTGCACACAGATATGTCTGGGATGTGACATGTAATACACACACACAGTGCACACAGGTATGTCTGGGATGTGACATGTAATACACACACACAGTGCACACAGGTATGTCTGGGATGTGACATGTAATACACACACACAGTGCACACAGGTATGTCTGGGATGTGACATGTAATACACACACACAGTGCACACAGGTATGTCTGGGATGTGACATGTAATACACACACACAGTGCACACAGGTATGTCTGGGATGTGACATGTAATACACACACACAGCGCACACAGGTATGTCTGGGATGTGACATGTAATACACACACACAGCGCACACAGGTATGTCTGGGATGTGACATGTAATACAGACACACAGCGCACACAGGTATGTCTGGGATGTGACATGTAATACAGACACACAGCGCACACAGGTATGTCTGGGATGTGACATGTAATACACACACACAGTGCACACAGGTATGTCTGGGATGTGACATGTAATACACACACACAGTGCACACAGGTATGTCTGGGATGTGACATGTAATACACACACACAGTGCACACAGGTATGTCTGGGATGTGACATGTAATACACACACACAGTGCACACAGGTATTTCTGGGATGTGACATGTAATACAGACACACAGTGCACACAGGTATGTCTGGGATGTGACATGTAATACAGACACACAGTGCACACAGGTATTTCTGGGATGTGACATGTAATACAGACACACAGTGCACACAGGTATGTCTGGGATGTGACATGTAATACAGACACACAGTGCACACAGGTATGTCTGGGATGTGACATGTAATGCCCCTTTCACACGAGCGGGAGACTCGAGTGTCTCCCTCAACGCATCTACAGGGCTGGATTCCGGCACTGACTGTGATCGCATATAATGCTATGCGATCCCTGTCAGTGCCGAGTCCAGCCCTGTAGATGCGTTGCGGGAGACATGCGAGTCTCCCGCTCGTGTGAAAGGGGCATAATACAGACACACAGTGCACACAGATATGTCTGGGATGTGTCTGCAATCTTCTGTGGGGCAGTGCTCTTAATTATATAGATGAAAATAAGGTGACAGACTCCTTTTAAGGAGGGTTACATAATCAGTGATAATTGGCAAAAGTGCAAACACCAAGAGCGAGACGTTTCATAATTTGTGTGACTGCATTGGGCTCAATGGCACTTCTGGACGGAGGACAAGTGGTGCTTTCTATGCTTAAAAAATGTTCCAGCAACATGTCACAAAAATAAAAAAACCCAAAGTAAAAATCTACATTCCCCCAAAGAGACCCCCCCCCACACGCTCATAACGATGACCATCTTATCAGTTCTCCTTACAGCGCAGTGAACAAGGCTTGTACTGGAAACATAAGACATTGGCACTGTTCACACCAGCCTTTGGCACTACGTTACTGTGTTCTAGTATTTTTACAACAAAAAAAGCAGAGAAATGTTTCTAGTAGTGTCGATGGGATGTCAATTTCCGATGGGTAATGCCATTGTATGGCGTCCATTAAAGGGGTTGTCCCAGGAAAAATATTCTACATTTTTTAAACCAGCCCCTGGATCTGAATACTTTTGTAATTGGATGTAATTAACAATTTAGTATAGCCACCGAGTTATTCAATAAAATGTATCTGTACAGCGCCACCTGCTGTTTGCTCTTTTCCTGATTTCTCAGTCCACCTCATTTAGGTGGTCGTACATGCTCAGTTTAAGGGCCCATTCACACGAACGTGTGAATGGGTCTGCATCTATTTTGCAATTTTGCGGAATAGATGCAGCCCGATTCACATCAATGGGTGGCGTGCGATCTTGCCAAGCCGCGGCTCCGCAAGAAAATATAGAACATGTCCTATTCTTGTCTGCTGTTGCGGACAAGATTAGGCATCTTCTATGGGGTGCCGGCGATGTGTGTTCCGCAAATTACGGAACACACACCGTTCGGCATCCGTCGTATTGCGTATTTGCATTTTTGCGGATCCGCAATACCACGGCCGCCTGGACGGCCCCTAAATCAACTGCCTGCAGCCATATATTCTGTTAGAAAAGAGATCAGCAACCTCCAGCAATCCAGCTGTTCTATAACTACAACTCTCTGAATCTTCCTTTCACTTCTATAGGAGTTACAAGAAATGCCAAGAAAATGTGCATGCTGGGAGTTGTAGTTTCACAGCAGCTGGAGTGTCACAGGTCCCCTGTGTTAGAAGCTGTGACACTTAGGCTAGGTTCAGACTGAGTATTTTAGGCAGGGATTTTGGTGCCGATTCTGCACCAAAAATCCTTGCTGAAAATGCATGCAGAACTTCCCTATGGATTTCAAAGTGGAATCTACATGTCAATCCATATGGCGCAGTTTTTTTTCCGCATGCGGTTTTAAAAACTGCACATCGGTAAAAAGAAGTGTCCTATCCATTTTTGATGTGGATTCTGTGTAGAATCTGTATCCACAATTCTACTGAAAACGGCCAGGAATGAAAATCCTTGCCGAAACTGCACCCAAAACTGTGCTACAAAACAAGTCATTAAAAAACGCATCCAAAAAGAAAAAAAAAAGAGGCGGATTCCACATAAGGACTTTTTCTGCGATGAAAATATTCAGTGTGAACCTAGCTCTACAGGGAAAGAGCTTCAGAAGAAAGGACACCCCCTCAGCTGTGCTATGGAGAGAGCTGAAGCAGAAAGGACATCCCCCTGATCTGTGATAGGGAGAGAGCTGCAGCAGAAAGGACACACCCCCTGATCTGTGATAGGGAGAAAGCTGCAGCAGAAAGGACACACCCCCTGAAATGGCAGACTGAAATAAATGTAGCAGAACAATGAATGTGGAGATCTCTGAATCCATGTGAGGTACAGAGCTGGTTCTAGCTTTGTTAGAGATTGTCATGTACTGTATGATGTCTGTTTTTCCTTTTTTACATTAATCATGGGATCATGCTCATGTGGTTGAACTGGTATCTCTTTCAACCGTCCCTACAAACACACAGGTGAGCATGTATGTGTTCTGAATGGGAAGAGGGGTAGCCGTCTCCTCTGGTGGGACGCTCAGCCCTTCACTCCCCTGACGTTGGGAGGTCCCCATACACATTAGGTGGTTGGCCAATCCCACTGGTGGGTTCATATGGCCTGCTTAACATCCATCCCATAGAGCTGATTCACGTGGTTTATATGAACAAGCAAACACAGTAGATTGAGCAGAGAAGCCTATCTCACCCTAAATATACTGTAGGTTTGACTATGCTTGCCAAAACTGAATTTAAAGGGAATGTGTCATCCGAAAATGACCTGCTGTTAATCACTTTTTTATGTTTAACATGTTTTTAATTTTTTTTTCTTATTTTTAATTTTCCATGTCACTTTTTATATTTAAACTAAAACAAAAAATCCTGCAGTTTTTGCACTGGCCACTATGTCTAATTGGTGCCACTTCTTGGTCTGTACAGATCACTTTACTGTAGTTATCTGCTTATCTGTCATTCTAGTCCTGCCTGTAATGATATCACCTCTGTGTACAGATAAGACAGAATCCACCATTCACAATAGGCAATTGTCAGAGCTTCTCTATTCTTCTCTTGTACAATGACCTCTACACAGGTCACATGCCTAAAAAACTCCCATAGAAGTCAATGGTGTCACCTCCTGACCATTGTGTCTATGGCACATGGGGCTGCTGTAAAGCAATTTTTTTTAATGCTGTGTAAATGCTGTTAAGAACAGCTCAGGCAAGATGGCCGCCCCCGTAATCATTTTTAGGAAATAAAATATAAAAAATACAATCAGAAAATAACAGATTAGAAAAAAGATGTGTTACTATCTGGTTTTAACTGGCAGAAAATATTTTTTGTGACACATTCCCTTTAAGGAAAGGTGTGTCTTAAGAGTCCTGGACTTCAAGAACAGATCAAGTGAACCCATTCATGTGAAGTTGTACTATCAGGTAAATCCACACATACGTATGAGCTGGAAAACGTACATTGAAGGAGGGCGCGATGATCCGGGGAATGCTGTAGAACCTTCATTGGACTTGGTTTTATCCGACCTCACAGAGTCGCCAACCCGCGGTGGAGATCGTACTTACCTGGTCTCCTGCCAGTGGTTTCGGTCTCTATGCCTCCACTCTTCATCTCCGTGGTGCGCTGATATCAACATCCTGTTGACGGGGGAGCACGTGGCCGATGCAGCCAATAGCTGGCCGGTGTTCCCCACAGCAAATGGTCACATGACACAATTGGCAGTAGCGGTTACATGTCTCCACCCCGCCGTCAACAGGATGTAGATATCAGCGCAACAGGGAGATGAAGAGCCAGCTGTGGAGCGATAGAGACCGAACTCAGAGGCGCGGACCAGGTAAGTACGATCACTCTGTTAAGTCACGTGGAAAGTCAATGGGTGACGGATCCGGTTTTTTAGGCCCCCCCCCAAAAAAAAAACAAAAACAGATCTGTCACCATTGACTTACATTGTTTTCAGTGACTGATCCGTTTTTATGACCGCAGCTTGCGGTGGTTTTGTGTCCGGTCACAAAACGGAATGCTGATGGAACAGAATCGTGAACGGATCTCTTTCCATTCAGAATGCATGAGGACTAAGTGGAAACGTTTTTTTTTTCTGGTATTGAGATCCTCTGCCAGATCTCAATACCGGAAAACAACAATGCAATTGTAAAGGTCTCCCGCCTGTTAGGGTACAACCACACGGCGCGGTCAAGTAGCGGGTCTCCAGACGGACCTCGGCGGGCTCTAATTAAACTAATGAAGACTGCAGTGTTTAGGTGATCTGCATTAGTAACAGCAGCGCGTATTGAAAGTGCCACGGGGGAAGACCGACTAAACAGTGCGCCTTCATTAGTTTAATTTGAGCCGTACTCGTCTGCAGCGTGGGTGCGTTGCATGGTTGTGTCCTTAGGGTTGATCATGCTGAGTAAAACACCCCTCTCTTGTTAAGGGTCCATTCACACGTCCTCTTTTTCTTTCCTGATCTGATCCGCATTTTTTCAGGACCCAATGAAATAAATGGATCCGCATCAGGATCAGGATCGAATCAGGAAAGAATGAAAAATCTATGAACAAGTTTTTGAGAAATATGCAGCTTATTTTCATATGCTGAGGTGCTAAGTGTACCACAGGGCGGGCCTAGCCCCCTGGTCCGTCATTGCACCACCGTCTTTCCCCCTTATCCACCTCTGCCCCTCCCCCGCAAACACTTGAGTGACAGGCATCCTCACCGTCTTCCTGCCTGACCTTGTAATCCTGCACATACATCAGTGAATGTTCAATCAGCTTTCCCCAATGCTGAGATCAGAATGTCAGATCATGGGGGAAGCCGACTGAGATGTACTGTGCATGTGCTAAAACTCACCAGCTCATGCACATGAACGTATTTGCTTTCCGTGTCCGTTACGTTTTTTTTTTACAGACCATATACAGAGCCATTCATTTCAATGCTTCCCAAAAAAATAGAAGTCACTCCATGCGCATTCCGTTTCCGTATGTCCGTTCCGTAAAAAAATAGAACATGTCCTATTATTGTCCGCATTACGGACAAGGATAGGACTGTTCTATAAGGGCTCATGCACATGAACGTGTGCCGACCGTGGCCCATATTGCGGCCCGCAAACAGCAGGTCCGCAACACACGGGCACCAGCCATTTGCATCCCACATCACGGATGCGGACTTATTCAATGGGTCTGGATCTGTCTGCGGAATACACACGGATGTTGCCCGTGCATTGGGAACCGCAAAATGCAGTCCCCAACGCACAGAACGGCCGTGTGCATAAGGCCTTAGGGGCCAGCTTTTCCGTTCTGCAAAATACGGGATGCACACAGACGTCATCCGTATTTTTTGCGGACCGCAAAATACATACAGTCGTGTGCATGAGGCTTTAAGCGGAGTGGTGCTCAACAGCAGGGGAACAAGGCTCCAGGACCATTGCTCACAACCCCCCTTCTCTCACCTTTCACAGTTTTTCACAAAATTAGCCTAAAATGATCATGTACAACAGATGCATCATTGGCAGATTTTGCTGCAACCTAAAGATGTCTCCACCCTTAACTTTCCCTAAATTTTAAGGACACCAGTTCCTCATGATACAAATTCAATGCAAGCTACATGATATTAAAATCCTTGCCAGGCTGCAATTCACATCACAACCACTGGGCGGCCGCACATAGACACAAATAGCCCCGACATCCCCTAATAGAGTATCACAGAATCATGTTTCTTTCTTTTTTTTTTTCCCCCCAAAGCCGGTCCTCTCAGGCCACATACATGAGGCAATGTCGAGCCAAGAAGGAAGGTAAGGAAGGAGACATCTGGATTGTCGGAGATGCAACAACCTACGGCTTATTCTACTGCTGGATTGACTGCAGTTTATTGTTGTGACACTAGATGTTGCTGTTACTAATGCTAACTTGTAATCTCTCTCTGCATTTCTATGGTGTGTTGTACTTCCTGTACATTGAAGTGAACTCACTGATTTCTTTTTCCTGTCTTTGTGCCATTCACCATGTAAGGTGAACTTCAGTTATTGCATGCATGTTCCAATAAACCCAGTTCCTGTTACTCCACAATTTCTGACTCTGCTGCACCCAGCAACCATACTCCGCAACATGGATGTCATCGGCCACATCACGGACAATGTGTTCCCTCGGGGAGGACTTCTTACTGGATTGGATTGAACTGCAATTCTCAAAATCATTTTATTTCTTTTACAAATGATAAATACTTTGTTCAAAAGGTTTTCTGTTCTGGACTTGATGATACAAAAAAAAGGCATCTTCATACAAAAATATCAGAACTATATTAAAATATATAGAATGAAAAAGGCACATGGAGAATCTGGGACGTTTAACCCATCGTTGCCAGCAGGACCAGAAAGACTTTATGCAAAATTTTTTTTTAAAAAAAGATCCTCCTGTCAAAGGAAGGGTTAAACCATTCCCAGATGTTCACAGCTCCTTTAATACTGGTTTTCTCCACCATGTCCTACTGGAGACCTACAATCGTCCATCTTCTGGGGTGTAAGGAAAAAAAAATAAAGGATATTTGTGGTAAGGCACATGAGTGTGCTGAGAAGGTTCAGTGATTGTGCAATTAATATGGAGAAGACGCTTTCTTCTCAGCCTTAAGATAAAAGCAAGATGTAAGGTAGATGTGCGTAGATCTACTTCTTAGAAGATCCTAAAACTTCACAGTATAAAAAGGTCTTTAAGGCAAATGTACTTGTTGGATCTCAAGAAGCCGTGGTCCTGTTTTCGTGCCGTAGAGCTCGGTCCGGTCTAGGTCTCTTCGTCCCACAGGCAGAGCTGCTTCTGGGTCACGTAGAAGTGGAAGACGTATCCTTTCTGGCAGCTGCGGATGCCGCACTTGTAAGACGTGGTCTTGCCAGAGGAATCCCGGGTTTTGCAATATTTCAGGCTGCAGGGAATCCATTCTAGGCTCAGACGGTAGGAGCAGATGCAGGCTTTCCAGTCGTGAGAGCAGACCTTGCAGGGCTGCAGAAGAGGAAGGGACGACGACGTCTGAGGAAGGACTTCAAACATCGAGCCGTCAACACCTTACAAGGAAGAAAGAGTAGAAGTCAGGCCAGAAGATGAATGCAGTTTCAGTAATGACGTCTAGTCTGGAGAACCGGTGGACAGAGATGAGGAGAAGACTTTTCATTCTCTAGGCTGCTATGTGAGGAACATCAGCTGTCAATGACCATACAGGTCACCAATCTCAGACTAAGACC
Source organism: Rhinella marina (assembly GCA_900303285.1). Lineage (NCBI taxonomy): Eukaryota > Metazoa > Chordata > Amphibia > Anura > Bufonidae > Rhinella > Rhinella marina. Next base: position 914,335 of record ONZH01028668.1, read on the forward strand.
CCATGCACATGACCATATTTTCTGTCCGCAGGTCAGATGTGGACCCATTCACACAGTGTGCTGTCCGCACTCGTATGTCCGCTCCTTGGTTCCACAAAAAAAAAAAAAAAAAGATAGAAAATGTCTTATTCTTCTCCGTATTGCAGACAAGAATAGGCATTTCTACGATAGTGAGGGATGTGCGGAACGGGAAAGTGAGGGGCACCCAAGACCAGTACCCGCGGTTTGCGGACAGCAAAATGGATATGGTTGTGTGCATGAGGCCTTACACGCCCTAAAAGCAAGTTCTGATCAAACTGATCTTCTGCTAAAGATTGCAGCATTTTTAGGGAGTCACCCCCCCCCCCCTTGCGAGGTATGAATGTCACAGACCCAGCCAAGCTATGGGCTTCTATAATGGACACGGCAGGTCAACACTGTGCACATTCTGGGGATTTTACCTGTGTGGGGAAAATTCCCTGTGGATTACAGCGGCAGACAAGTGGATGGCAAGTGACAAATCTCAGTAACGCAGGAGCGAGTCAGTTTCTGTCGCGGATTTTCCCATTGACTTTGATGGGAGGCAAAATCTCCAAAAAAATCCACAAGCAACCCTCCTGGTCTGCAGTTGTAGATTTCAAAGCCATTTATCTTTTTTTAATCTGTTTTTTTTTGGCATAATTTGAACAAAAACCAACAGTGTGAAATCCGCACAAAATCCACAAGATTTTATGCAGATTTTCCTGCAGATTGCTATATGCCGGAGGAATTTCGTATTCCGTGGCAGAAATACGTATGGAAAATGCTCCCATTCCACTGGTTTTGGTTAAAAATAAAAAAATACCAGAGCGGGGAGAGTTGTGGTTGCCATGCGCTGCTCCCATACAAATGTCGGCCCCCACTCCCATTCATTTTTATGGGGCCGACGGAAAGAGACGAGCCAGCGCTCGCCTATTTTCAGAGGCCCCATAGAAATGAATGCGCAGTGTGCCCTCCACTGCTTTCCCAGCATCTATCAGACAAATGGGGGCATATCCTAGCGATATGCCCCCATTGTCTGTGATGGCAAAACGCCTTGAAGGTGTAACTCATGTAATTTTTTTCCTTTTTTTTGCTAATGTGTATGGACAGATATAGGGAACATTTTCTAATAAAGTTTATTTAGAGAAACTTTACATCTGTCTTCGTAGTTCAGTGCAGTACTGAATGGGAAGACGCGCTGGGCTGGAAGCTGCTGGAATCATTTATCAAACTGGTGTAAAGTAGAACTGGCCTTAGTTGGCCATAGCAACCAATCAGATTCCACCTTTCCTTTTCAAAAGGAGCTGTCCAAAATGAAAGGTGGAATCTGATTGGTTGCAACTAAGCCAGTTCTTCAATGTGTAGGGACAGAGATAGGGAACATTTTCTAATATAGTTTATTTAGAGAAATTTTACATCTGTCTTCGTAGTACAGTGCTGTACTGAATGGGAAGACGCGCTGGGCTGGGAGCTGCTGCCCTCAGATAGTGTACAATGTATTAAAGGGAACCTGTCATCACCTTTATGATACCCATACTAACGGCAGAATAAAGTACAGACAGGTGAGTTGAGTTAAAAGGAAGTGGTTGCCGAGAACCAACATCACAATCATTGCAGACTGGGCCTGGAAAAGAGTCCCGGCCACCTGAGAAGAGTCCTGGTTATTCATGAATTCCTGCTCTCCCTGCCCACCTGATGATGACTGACGGTCTTCTACCTAGTTTTCTCCCTTTCTCTCTAGGAGAGAACTGTCAATCATCAGCAGATGGCGGGAGAGCAGGAGATTAGGAATAACCATGACTCTTCTCAAGACCTGTGCTGCAGTGATTATGATGCTGGTTCTCAGCAACCACTTACTTTAGCTCACGAGTGACACAACACTGAAATCAGCATTTCTGTCACTACTTTATACTGCCCTCAGTACAGTCAGCATAAAGTTGATGACAAGTTCCCTTTAAAAGGGAGCTGAACTCGGACACATTCCGGTTTTCACCCCTCTGATATGAGCATCAGAGCATTTCATGCTCCAATGCTCTCCCTTTCCCAGTGCTGCATCACACAGGGCAAGGGGTTTTTCTGGAGATACGGTGACATCACTGGCACTTCTGCCTAGAATTGAGCCCGGTGACATCACCAGCACTAATAGGTGGACTTTAGAGCTGCCCTAGCCTGTAAAATGGCTAGGGCAGTGCTAAAGTCTGCCCATAAGTTCCGGTGAAGCCTCCTCCTAGCAGTGTAAAAATATAAACAAAATAGCTCTTGCCCTGCGAGATACAGCGCAGGGCAAGGGAAAGCATTGGCGCATGAAATGCTCCAATGCTCATATCAGAGGGGCTGAGTGGGGGAAGAAAGGTATATGTCCGGGTTCAGAGCTGAACCTGGACATCCCCTTTAATATATTGTACACTGAGGGCAGCAGCCCCCAGCCCAGCGCGTCTTCCCATTCAGTACTGCACTCTACTGTACTACAAAGACAGACATGCCTTAGCAACGCTCATTTAGAGACATTTCTGGCCAAGTTTTATGCTATAAATGTAAAAAGTCACTAAATAAACTATATTAGAAAAATGTTCCCTTTTATGATCTACACCCTGAATATATATTTATCTCCCTGCCGGCGCCGACAGTAGACGATCCTGCTGTATCCCCGACGAGCTGGGTGCTTAACCAGCTGCCGTGAGATATGAGCGAGTGAGCAGTAAGTGCTCGCTATTGTCAACGCAGGGAGAAACTGTTCTACTGTATAAAGTGACTATTTATGCCAAAAACTTTATGTCCGAAAGCCATAAAATTTATGGGGTTTAAGGGGTTAAGCAGAGTTCTGCCGTCACATTATACGAAGGTACTTTCCTGATGATGAGGTAGTTCCCTGCTCTTCCAGGTTTTTAATACATGCATGCCAGGAACGAGCAGACATCAGCCAATGAAGCCTGGCATGCACCCAGATCATCTCCGATATTACAGGGGGGTAAATCCAGTGGAAATCTCAGAGGGGGCAATTATTGGGAATGAGGAAGTTCGTTCCCAATTGTTGCTGCTTGTTAGCTGCATTGGTGATATGTGGGGGATGAATGATCACTACAACGATCGTTCATCCTCATCCAGTTTCATGGTTTGCTGCACGTGGATTTTTTGCGCCGCGCCAAAGATACTATCATTTAAAAATCAGTGGATCGTTTAAAAACGCTCGTTCCTTGACAACTGACGTGTATAAACGAGCAGCCAAAAACCCGCAAGCAGCACCAAAAGGGGTCTGCTGCTGGCAAACAATGAAACTGGGTGAGGGCGAACAATCGTAGTAGCGATCATTCATCCCCCGTATATCACCAATCCCAACAATTGTCCCAATCTTCAGACCATGTGAAAGGTCTGTAAAACCATGCTAAAATACAGATTTTTCGGCGCAGACTTACCTTTCTTTAGCCACACCCTCACGTCTTCCTGCCGCGTATAGATCGCCTCTCTGGCCTCAGAGCAGACGTTGTGAATGTGGGAGCTCAGCTGGATAGCTTTAGTAAAGTTCACAGCTACATCCATCTGCAAATTCTCGAATCCTCTCATGTCTTCCGCCTGACGGACTGTGTGGGGGTTTTTCTAGGAGAAACAAGCGAGTGTGGGATTACGCCTTAGCATTTCGTATCATGTTGCAGATTTCATTCAGTCGCATGTAATCAGCCATGAAACAATTACGTGACTGAGGTCACAAGACTTGGAAAAACACACCCGGGCGCCGCACTCACAAATATTCATCTGGTCGGGGGTCTCTACTGATCCAGCGCTGCATCCCCTTCAGGTGTAGAGCTTCGTCCCTGACCATTTTAACTTAGTTGTAACCCGGTCACTAATTCAATTGAAGGTGGTTGGGGGGAGGGCTGCGCAGGGAAAACTTAGAAGGGGGATCCGCTCTACACCAGCGCTCAGGATCATGGGAGCACAGAGGTTTTCCAAGACTTTAATACTGATGACCTATCCTTAGTGTAGGTCATCAGTATCTGATCGGTGGGGGTCCGACACCCGGGACCCCCGCCGATCAGCTGTTTGAGAAGGCACCGGCGCTCACAGGAGCACTGCAGCCGTCTCTTAGATTCTGTGCTTGGTGAGCACGGAGAAGGCCATGGTGCTCGCTCACAGGAGCACCGGTGCCTTCTCAAACAGCTGATTGCCGGGGGTCCCGGGTGTCGGACCCACACCGATCAAAAGCTTTTAAGACCCCTATGATCGTGAACAGATGGCATATGTCAACGACATACCTCACCTTTTAAAAGGGATTATCCAAGCCTCTATTTATAAGAAACATAAGATTATGGATAACTCATCGTCTTAACTTAAAGGGTTTCTACAGTTTTTAAAAACTGATGATCTATCCTCTAGATAGATCATCAGCATCTGATCGGCGGGGATCCGACACCAGGGTCCCCGGCTGATCAGTTGTGTGAGAAGGCAGCGGCGCTGCAGGAGCGCCGCGGCCTTCTCTGTGTTTACTGCAGGCCCAGTGACGTCACGACTAGTATCACTGGCCTGGGCGGGGCTAAGCTCTATTCATGTGAGCAGAGCTTAGCCCCGCCCAGGCCAGTGATACTAGTCGTGACGTCACTGGGCCTGAGGAAAACACAGAGAAGGCCGCGGCGCTCCTGGAGCGCCGCTGCCTTCTCAAACAGCTGATCGGCGGGGGCCCCGGGTGTTGGACCCCCACCGATCAGATGCTGATGATCTCTCCAGAGGATAGATCATCAGTTTTAAAAAACTGCAGAATCCCTTTAAAGGGGTATTCCAAGATTTTGTTATTAATGGCGCTGAAAAACTGATCGGCGGGGGTGCATGGTGTCGGACTCTCACTGATCAGATATCGATGGCTTATTCTGAGAACGGTCCGTCTATAAGAAAATCCTGGACGACCTTTTGTGAGTGTGTTTTGAACGTAACCCCTAGGCACACACCCGTATAGATGGAGCGGTGGTCAACCTTGCTCGCTCCATTCATCTTTATCACCGTTTCGTAGAGAAGCCGAGTACAGGGCACAGCAATGTCTGGCAGGCCCACAGAGATGGACAGAGCGGCAGCGGGCATGCTTGACCACCACTCCCTTCATACAGAGAGACAAGAGATCCTCTTTCTGGAGATAATCGGGGGTCCTAGCATGCGGACCGCCACCAATCCTATTTAAAACTTGGCTCAACCGTTTTAAAAGAGGACCTTCACTATTATGTTATGTTCACACAGCTGATGGATGCGGCCTCTGATCTGCAGGCAATAACAATGTCCCCCCCTGATTATAAGTCAGTGGGATCTCCAGTACAACGGATAGGACACAGCGTCACGGCTGAACTGCTTTCTTGGAGCTATGGATCCCCAGGAGAATAGGTCAGCTTAAAAAATTCCATTTTGCGGAGACGCCCCCTACGCTTCATTAGTATCAGTGGGAACAGGAAATGCCAGCAATACTTTAACCCCTTGAAGACACAGCAGTGTCAGGCCTTGAGAACAAAGTGTTTCTGTTTATTTTTGCATCACTGCGTTTCGAGAGCCATAACTTTTTTAATTTTTCCATTGATCAAGCCGTATGAGATTTTTTTTTTTTTTTTTTTGCAGTATGAGTCTGATTTTTAAAGGGAACCTGTCACCTCCTGTAGGGAAAAAAAACTGTTAGCAGTACCTTAATCTGGTGGCCAGGGTGACGCTAAAGAAGGTCTTGATAAGGAGAAGAGATTCCTGTAAATAGAAGAAATTGATGTTTTAATCCTGTTCAGAACGCTGACTTGACTCGGCTTGAAGTCAAGGGGGCAGCGGCTAGCCAAGAAAACCACTCCCCCTGGTCAACTTGAATGACAGTTGCCGTTGGGCCGGGGATCGCGCAATTCTCGCGCATGCGCGGTGCGCAATTTCTCCCTGCGCGATCCCGGCCCCGGCTCTTCACTTCTGCGGCGCTTTTGTCCCTACAGCGCATGCGCCGCAGAAGCAAGCGAGCGCGCGGGGACGGCGGGCGGGCGCGCTCTGGCAAGCGCGCTCGCTTGCTTCTGCAGCGCATGCGCTGTAGGGACAAAAGCGCCGCAGAAGTGAAGAGCCGGGGCCGGGATCGCGCAGGGAGAAATTGCGCACCGCGCATGCGCGAGAATTGCGCGATCCCCGGCCCAACAGCAACTGTCATTCAAGTTGACCAGGGGGAGTGGTTTTCTTGGCTAGCCGCTGCCCCCTTGACTTCAAGCCGAGTCAAGTCAGCGTTCTGAACAGGATTAAAACATCAATTTCTTCTATTTACAGGAATCTCTTCTCCTTATCAAGACCTTCTTTAGCGTCACCCTGGCCACCAGATTAAGGTACTGCTAACAGTTTTTTTTCCCTACAGGAGGTGACAGGTTCCCTTTAAGACCCTTTAAAAATCCATTTAAATTTATTGAACAAACAATTAGGGAGGAAGCTGTGAAAAAAATTCTGCCATAGGTGTTTTTTTTTTTCTTTTGGTTTTGCGGCATTCGCCCTGAGATATAGATGACACGCTAACTTTATTCTGTGGGTCCAGGCTACAAAATTTCCAAGTATTTGACAGTTTCTAAAGTATTTAGTGGGCAACAGGTGACAAACAACAAGCCAAAACCGCCACAAACAGATCCTGCATAGAGTGAAAGAATATGTCGCATACACGCTACACTCTAGGAAGCCAGTACAGGGGAAAAAAGGGGTACAGCTATACTTCTGGAGCCTGTCCCCAGAATCACTGTAGTGAAGCTAGCCGTCTTAATCCCCTCCTAACCTGTAGCTTTGTCTCTGAGAAAACTAAACTTTTATGGAGTCATTTATCAAACTGGTGTAAAGTAGAACTGGCCTTAGTTGCCCATAGCAACCAATCAGATTCCACCTTTCATTTTCAAAAGGAGCTGTCCAAAATGAAAGGTGGAATCTGATTGGTTGCAACTAAGCCAGTTCTTCATTACACCAGTTTGTTAAATGACCCCATCGATATATGCAAATGAGCCTCTAGGAGCAATGGGGGCGTTGTCGTTACACCTACGGGCTCCGATCTCCCTGTTGCTGTTGCAACCTCTGCACTATGACGGGGTCAGGCAGGGTAAACATCATCACACCTGGCCCAGACTAGCCTCGTGCCTTTGCCGTATGCTTCTGTACCCGGAGCTGGTGCAGTAGAGGAGAGAGGCTCGCTGGCAGTCCTCCTCTGTACTGTGCCTGCACAGGGTACTGAGGTGTACGGCAAAGAAGTGAGACTAGAAGAAGTCAGGGTCAGGTGTGATGACGTTCACACTGCCTGGCCCTGTCAATCAAGGCGCAGGGGAACGCAGCAGCAGCAGGGAGATCGGAGCCTCTCGGAGTCTTTAAAGGGGTCGTCTCAGTAAATGGCATTTATCATGTAGAGAAAGTTTATACAAGGCACTTACTAATGTATTGTAATTGTCCATATTGCTTGCTTTGCTGGCTGGATTAATTTTTCCGTCGCATTATACACTGCTCGTTTCTATGGTTATGACCACCCTGTAATCCATCAGTGGTGGCCGTGCTTGCACCAGCCCATGAGCACTCTCACGGTCCTGGCCACCAGAGAGGCAGGCACTTTTGCCTATAGTGTGCAGACACGACCACCACTGCTGGATTGTAGGATGGTTGTAACCATGGAAACCAGCAGTGTATAATGTGATGGAAAAATTAATCCAGCCAGCAAAGGAGGCAATATGGACAATTACAATACATTAGTAAGTGCCTTGTATTAACTTTCTCTACATGAAAAATGGCACTTGCTGAAGTGACACAACCCCTTTAAGGCAACGCCCCCGTTGCTCCTAGAGGCTCATTTGCATACATTAAAAGTTCAGTTTTCTCAGAAATAAAGCTTCAGATGGGGATGGGACCAGGACTGCTAGCTTCTGCTGACCTGTGCACATGTCGCAGTCAAACCTGTTTCAGTACAATGATTCTGGTAACAGAAGTTCTTGAAGATATGAAGATCCAGGGGTTGGTTGTTTCTGTCTCTATATATTTTAAGAACAATAACTTTTTCAATGATCAGCTCTTTTTTAGCTCATTTTTGGGGAGGTGAGATTTTTTTTTTTATACCGTGCTTTCAGTGTTTGCTTTATTGTGTGGGTCGTTATGTGTACTTCATTTTTGTTTTTTTTTTGTAATAGAAAAAAATGTGCAGGTGGGACCCGCTTTATTCTCAATATAGGTGCGGGTCCCACCTATCAATGGGGTCATATACTAGCGAATGGGAATACCCCTTTAAGAACGGCATAATTAAGAAGCTCAAGAACAAGTCTAACAATTTCCTGACGGTGGAATGTATTGGGGAAACACGAGTCAAAAACAGGTGTGCAAAAATTACACAATTTAAAAAATATATAAAATGTTTTTTTAAAAAACGTAACAAAAAAATATTTACAGTCATGTTTTGTGAGTCAGTGCCGGTCATTACACAACCGGATAATTTAGCCCAAGCACATCTGGTTGGAGAACCTTGTAGGGCAGGGTACACAGATTGAGCAATCTTCTCTGACCATGGCGGGAGACGCGCTTACATCATCATCATGTGAAACATCCTTCTTACCTGTCGCAGCTTGGCCATGGACTCGCTGGGGATGATCTCATTATTCTGCAGCTGTGTAATGAAACAAAGAGCTTGAAACTGGCTCTGTCCTCGCTCTAATTCCCCCAAAATCAAGATCCGAAAAATCTTCACCTCCTGAAAAGACATCAAAACGTCTGAAGTTAGTCTTGGGTGAATTTTAAAGGGTTTCTGTCACCAGTTTTGGGCATATAAAACAGGATGACATTTGCAATGTGCAAATGTCACCTGATGCCCAAACTGGTGATCATTTTTTTACTGGTGCCCCCGTTTTTGAAATAAATCAACTTTTGTCGTATGCAAATGAAGCTTACTAGGTGCAAGGGGCGGTAACCCTGCACCTAGTAAGCGCCGTTTCCCTACCTTTATTCACGCCCCCTTTGTTGTGATGGACAGGGCCAGGCAGCTCGCTCTATCTGCTCCTGGCCCTGTCCGTGCTGAAAATCCCGCGCCTGCGCCGTTCGGACTTCATTCGGCGCAGGCGCAGTGAGTGCCGATTGCTGCCAGGCTCCCGGCTTCCTCACTGAGCAGATAGAGCGAGCTGCCTGGCCCTGTCCATCACAACAAAGGGGGCGTGAATAAAGGTAGGGAAACGGCGCTTACTAGGTGCAGGGTTACCGCCCCTTGCACCTAGTAAGCTTCATTTGCATACGACAAAAGTTGATTTATTTCAAAAACGGGGGCACCAGTAAAAAAATGATCACCAGTTTGGGCATCAGGTGACATTTGCACATTGCAAATGTCATCCTGTTTTATATGCCCAAAACTGGTGACAGAAACCCTTTAAGTGTTATTTAAGTGTTTATTTATAAGATGTGATATTTCTTTTCCCTAAAAAAAACAAAACAATGCATCCCGACACATCCCCGCTGAGGCCAGTTATTGGCTGCAGTGGCCCACGTGACCCCATCTGGCCAGAAGTTTACAGGATGGGTACTAGAAGACCACTGAAGTGAGTCAAGAACCCAGGGAATGGAATGAGAGGGAGCAGGAGAGTATGATTTTCTTTTAACAGGTACAAAATACTACTGAAAAAAAAAAAAAGCTGAAAAAGTTGGAAAACCCCTTTAAAGGCTATGTATACCTTTAGGGACAATTTGTTTTATTACTGCATTGTACACATTTTGAGATAAAACTCATGTTTTCAATTGGTCTTTATGAAAAATTTTGAACCCCTGTCTCTCTGTTGAGTTTCTCTAGTAGCAGGTTCTGAATTTTTACTCTGTTCAGTCAGGCAGCTCAGCTGATGGCCCCTGATCTCCAGGCTTATAAACACCCATTATGGGTAAGATAAAAATTGACACAAAGTGAAAGTTAACAGTAGATTCACACAGCTAGAAACCCCTTTAACCCTTTGTGACACAATATTTGTGGCTGAATATTTTTTAATAAAGATCAATTGAAAAAAAAATGCTTTTTAGCCTAAAATGAGTAAAATCAAATCACTGAAAAAAAGTGATGATAGGGAGGCTGGTTACCTGCTATTGACTGCTCCCCCTGCCGCTGGATGTTTTGATCCGAGCGACGGGGAGATGCAGTGGAGGCCGTGCAGCGACCCAGAGGGACTCAGGTGCCGGGGACTAGGTAAGTATCATCTATAGGAAGAGCCCAGGCATTGTGTGTGTGGGAGGGTATTTCTACTATTGGATAACCCCTTTAAGGAAATGCTGGCTTGGTGGATTTTTTCACTTGAGAAATCCTTGGCAGAAGTCAGGTTCACCCACGGCTTTCCATGGATTTACAAATAGCAGTTACAGCTGGTGAATTTGGAACAAATAGTACCCACCCACCCGGAAAAGCTGGCAATTTATGGGCGGAGCATACATAAACCCTATCCATTTTTGGCCTGGGACAGTTCAAATTTGCCGCGACTATCTCTGAAAATTACATATTCCCTGCAAATTTGTGACTGTTGGCAACTAGCCTAACCACATCTGCCTCCTAGCTGAAGATTTTTTACTTCCCATGGAGAATCCCTTTAAGGGCCTTTCCCAAGGGCTGATGAAAGGCCGAACCATCCTGACCTTTGCCCACAGTATACATGCCCTCCGTTCAAACAGTAAAAATACTGGTCTGGTGTTGATTGCTTCTTTTATGTAGACAAAAAAAGATCATCTCCAGGTGTGAATAAGACATGGTGCCGAGGGACAACACCGACTGTTCGTTCAATGTCCTCTCGATGATAGCCAAGTGAATATGAAAGCAAACAAGTACCAATTGACGTCTCATATAATCAATCGCCACTCCCTACAGGTAATTCAACGCCTTGCGTAAAAGGACCTTTACTCATATAAAACTTTACAACTCTTATATCTACGCTGGAGCTGTAGTCCTAAGAGACAACACACAACCAACACATTTTTGGATTGTGGCGGTCCATCCTGCTGTATGCCACGTGCACATCGTCAAGCCCCAGGTCATACACAATCGTAACGCAGAGATGTGAGCATCTTATCTGAATCTTCATCTACGTCTAATCAAAAGCCAGAAATTTTTTATTTTCCCTTCAGTATCCGGTTACAGAACAATAGCCCCAGGAATCTGCACATGGAGCCTCCAGCCGCCCATGTCCTCAGATCACATTATTCTCTTCTTGAGAAATCTGGCAGAAAAAAAAAAAGCTAAAATTTTTCTCTGCGACCTCTGTGTAGGAGCAGAGGAGCCTCGGCCAAGAAGAGCAGAGGACAGAGTTACAGTCTACTGATGAGTTTCCCATATATTAGAGAGACTTCTCTCTTCTGAGACCGCAGCAGCACTGAGAAACGTGCGAAACAGAAGAACGGGGAGGGGGGGAGTGACACACAAACACAATGTGGGTGGAAGAAAGCGGTAGGAAAACAGAGAGATGTGGAGATGGGGAGAAACCAAGCCAGCTTTCCAGACAAAGTTCAAGCTGAGTCACAAGGCTGTAAGGGAGAGTTCCTGCCACATCACAAACCGTGAAACCTAATGCAATTTCCACTCACCGACCAATTCCTACGAAAAACGCCTCTTCCAAAGAAACTTATGAAATAAAGGTCTAAATTAGTTCAGAGGAACCTCAACCTTCAAGGAAGAAAAAAAATCTCAGTAAGCTCTCTAGTTCCTCCATCATCATACTAGAGGATCCGGCTTTTCAGAAAACTTTTTGACAGAAAAAGTGACGTGAAAAGCTTTGTCTGGTTGATGGCCAGGACTGGAGACCTCCACCGATCACTGTGCTGTGATCTACTCTCTTCGAAGTCTATGAGCCCATCTTCAGCTAACTCCTTGAGGATGGGCGATCACAGCGATCGGTGGGGATCCCAGCACCCGGACCCTTCCTCTGATCACAACTTCTGACCTGTCTCTATCATGTGTCGAAAGGTTTATGAAAAAGCAGTCACTGTCCGGTATCTTCTGAAATCCTGTTTCGTGGATACATGTCCAGGTTTACACCACATTCAGGCTAAGGCTACTTTCACATTAGCGTTTTTAAATTCCGGTATTGAGTTCCGTCATAGGGGCTCAATACCGGAAAAAAACGCTTCAGTTTTGTCCCCATTCATTGTCAATGGGGACAAAACTGAACTGAAGACAACGGAGGCTCCTGAAAGCATTCCGTTCCGTCTTCAGACCGGAGAACAAACCGCAGCATGCTGCGGTTTGCTCTCCGGTCCAGGCATCTGCACCAAGACAGATCCGGAATGACCCCCTAATGCAAGTCAATGGGGACGGATCCGTTTGGTGTGGACACACCAGTAATCCGGATCTGTCCTCCATTGATTTGCAATGGGGGGTCATTCCGGATCCGGCTACATAGATACAGACATACATACTCACATACTCCAGCCAGGGACGCCGGCAGCATGTCTTCACGCGCCTCCTGCGCGCAGCTATGAGGTTTCCCCACCGCGCTCAGCAGAGGGCGCTGTGGGGAATCGTCATCACTGCGCGCAGGAGGCGCGTGAAGACATTCTGCCGGCGTCCCTGGAGTATGTGAGTATGTATGTATGTCTGTATGTATGTATGTGTCTTGTTTCAATGTGTGTCATGTGTGGGGCCGGAGCGCTGCTCCGGCTCCACACATGTATAGCGTTAGCACGGATCCGTTGGCACCCTTTAGGTGCCGGATCCGTGCTAACGCTAGTGTGAAAGAGGCCTAAGGACGTAATTGTAGGACCATAGATTTGGTGTCAGACACGTTACACCTTCTTCTTACTTACACCACCTCATTATTCCTCATTATTTTTGAACCATTGTTATTTTTTTTATATTTTTGGTGCATTTTAAGTTTCCTGTTAGTCACGTATGTTTTTCTACTTTTCCAAACTGTTGAGGAATGTGTGAAGGTGTCTGAAACACACGTGGATAAATCTTTGGGAACTAATTCTGGTACATTTTGCTTAGTAAATCTTTACGCGTGTGTCCAGTGTGTCCAATCTACGAGTGACATGTGTGTGGCATGGGTCATGTGTAGGTGACGCACATGTAATATGACCGTTTGGACAGCTGAAGACATCTGTGTTGGTCCCATGTTCATATGTGCCCGCATTGCTGAGAAAAATGATGTTTTAATATATGCAAACAAGCCTCTAAGAGCAACGGGGGCGTTACCATTACACCTAGAGGCTCTGCTCTCTCTGCAACTTCTGCACCCTCTCCACTTTGATTGACAGGACCAGGCATGGTGACTTTCTCACTGGCTGACCCTGTAAAAGTAGAGAGGGTGGGGCAGTTGCAGAGAGAGCAGAAACTTTAGGTGTTGCTCTTAGAGGCTCATTTGCATATATTGGTTTTCATTTCTAGCTGATGCCCTTTCATATGATCGCTCTTATCTCCCCCCAATAAACTTTATGCTATGTCGGCAGCACAGGAGATGTTCTACCAGTAAGCATTCAGTTTTCCTGATGTGATCAACTGACAAATGTTTTCTCGTGTGCAGTCTCACAGGTGAAGGGTTTATTCGGGGCAATGATCGCAGAAGAACATCCTACAAATGATCATCGGCCCATTAGGCACCCGTGGTAAATGTCTAGGAGAAGTGTCACCCATCTTCTGCCTCAGGACTGTATGGAGGATTGTTTTTTTACGCAATTCTCTATTTTAGTGCAGGGTCATCAAACGTGAATTCTAGGTCCCTGAGATTTTCACCTCGTGGGAACGCATGCGCAGCAGTGACCTGAAACTGCTCATGTGCTGGAGAAGCTCTGTTGATCCTTCAAAGCTTCCAGACTGCAATGTACGTGAAGCCAGTGGTGATGTCTGTCCATTGCCCCGACCAGAAGACAGACTACTGATTGTGAATGACACGTCACAGGAAGTGCCGAAAATGGTAATGAGACCGCCACGTGACCACGGAGATGGAGGAATCAGCGGCACTTCAGAAGGGTAAGTACTTTGCAAATCTCTTCTTTCCCAAGGTAGTCACACATATAAAATTACAGTTGGCCAAACCCTTATTTGTAGGGGGTGTCTGACTCTCCTTCGAAAGATGATCTTTGGGGAAAGAAGGATCGGGCATGCTGAATTTCAATGTCCAATCCTTTTGTTTTCAGCGTCTCTCTGCCCTCTGAGAACCTATGAAGGCTTGGACTAGCGTTGGCCAAATGAGCGTTGGGTTGACCACTACTGAAGGTGTATGAACATCTTAAAAGGTACAGCCAAGACAATGAAGACCATGCAGAAAGAGACAGCGACAGTAAAATAAATAAGAGCGATTCCTAAGAGGAGTCACTCTTTCCCAGCAGAAGTGCGCGCTCAGGTTCCTCTAAATAGCTGTGAAGTCACACACCTGGAATCACATCTAACATACGGCGTGTTTACCTTCTACAAGGGAAAAAAGGCCAAAGAAAACTATTCAAATGCTCATCCTATACCAAGAAATAATCCGCTTTACACAAGAAGGCGCGCTCTGAAGTCTGACCGCTTTACATAAGCCGCTACACGACACACATGAGCGGCAATACACAGCAGCATGGCGGCGACATCTATTAAAGTGCATCTTCCGTGTCATACAAGAATTAATTACGGGAGGGGATTCAATTTTTAGGGTAATTTCCTTTAAAAGGATGTCACGAGTGCTGCAAATGTCAAGTTATACAGAAGAGCTCCTACTGAGGAACCGTCCGTTCGACACCATCAAGCTACAAAATTATAGGGAACGACTTTGAGCCAAATAAACCATCTTTTATAGTTACTCTGAAAATGAGAGTTTGTATATGAAAAAAAATATACCGTATTTTTTGCTTTATAAGACACACCCGATGATAAGACACACCCCAGATTTTAGAGTAGGGAAAAAAATATTTTTCATCAGATCTTAATATCAGACCCCCCATAAATATCAGGACATCAGATCAGACCCCCATATCAGCCCCCCATGTCAGCCCCCCATCAGACCTCAGATCAGCCCTTTGACACCCCCATCAGACCTCAGATCAGCCCTTTGAGACCCCCATCAGACCTCAGATCAGCCCTTTGAGACCCCCATCAGACCTCCGATCAGCCTTTTGACACCCCCATCAGACCTCAGATCAGCCCTTTGAGACCCCCATCAGACCTCCGATCAGCCCTCTTAGGCCCCCATCAGACCTCAGATCAGCCCTTTGAGACCCCCCATCAGACCTCAGATCAGCCCTTTGAGACCCCCCATCAGACCTCCGATCAGCCCTCTTAGGCCCCCATCAGACCTCAGATCAGCCCTTTGAGACCCCCCATGAGACCTCAGATCAGCCCTTTGAGACCCCCCATCAGACCTCAGATCAGCCCTTAGAGACCCCCCATCAGACCTCAGATCAGCCCTCTTAGACCCCATCAGTGCTCAGATCAGCCCTTTCAGTCCCCCATCAGACCTCCGATCAGCCCTCTTAGGCCCCCATCAGACCTCAGATCAGCCCTTTGAGACCCCCCATCAGACCTCAGATCAGCCCTTTGAGACCCCCCATCAGACCTCAGATCAGCCCTTTGAGACCCCCCATCAGACCTCCGATCAGCCCTCTTAGGCCCCCATCAGACCTCAGATCAGCCCTTTGAGACCCCCCATCAGACCTCAGATCAGCCCTTTGAGACCCCCCATCAGACCTCAGATCAGCCCTTTGAGACCCCCCATCAGACCTCAGATCAGCCCTCTTAGGCCCCCATCAGTGCTCAGATCAGCCCTTTCAGTCCCCCATCAGACCTCCGATCAGCCCTTCCAGGCCCCCATCAGACCTCAGATCAGCCCTTTGAGACCCCCCATCAGACCTCAGATCAGCCCTTTGAGACCCCCCATCAGACCTCAGATCAGCCCTTTGAGACCCCCCATCAGACCTCCGATCAGCCCTCTTAGGCCCCCATCAGACCTCAGATCAGCCCTTTGAGACCCCCCATCAGACCTCAGATCAGCCCTTTGAGACCCCCATCAGACCTCAGATCAGCCCTCTTAGGCCCCCATCAGTGCTCAGATCAGCCCTTTCAGTCCCCCATCAGACCTCAGATCAGCCCTTCCAGGCCCCCATCAGACCTCCGATCAGCCCTTTGACACCCCCATCAGACCTCCGATCAGCCCTTTGACACCCCCATCAGACCTCAGATCAGCCCTTTGACACCCCCATCAGACCTCAAATCAGCCCTTTGAGACCCCCATCAGACCTCAGATCAGCCATTTCAGGTCCCCATCAGTGCTCAGATCAGCCCTTTTAGACCTCCATCAGACCACAGATCAGCCCACTCAGCCCCATGAGACTAAAATAAAAAAAACCTCTCTGGTCCGGCGCTCCCTTGTCATCTCCTGCTGGCGCTGTGTGCAGTGTCAGGTCATAGTGCATGCACTATGTCCTGACGGTGTACGGGGTAAGGACAGTGCAGCGCCAGCAGGAGAAGACAAGGGAGCACCAGACCCTGAGTGGAGCTGTGGTGCAGGAGGGTGAGTATCTTTCCCCGCTCCCGGCACCTAATGCATACTAGTCAGCGCTTCCATAATAGTGCTCATTAGTATTCACTTTATAAGACGCACTGCCATTTTCCCCCTACTTTTGGGGGGGGGGGGTAAAAGTGCATCTTATAAAGCGAAAAAAAAATGGTATTTAATAAATTTGGCACATCTTACTCCAGTACCCTTCTAATTAAGACATAAGGCATATGAAATGATTGTCCCACAATACAACAATTCATTTCATATCCCCAGGAGAGGGGAATCAGTGGCTGATCGGTGGAGACCCAACCGCTTGGGTCCTGGCGGATCAATAAAACGGGGGGACACACGTGCGCTGCCTCATTCAAATGGTTAACACAGGCCAACCCCTTTCTAATGATCAGCAGATGAACCCTCGACGATCAGACACATATTGTAGAAAGTTGTTGTAATGGGACAACCCCTTTAATTATTAACCCCCCCCCCCTTCATGTATTCAAAGTCTACACATAATATATAGTAGGGTGCAGCTTCCTCTTCCTCATTAGGGTATGTTTATACAGCGGAAAAATCCAACGTGTATATTTGCCGTTAAACCTGCAGCAGAAATCAATGAGTGACCCTCGAATTTTGTGGGACTATAACGTATGGGGCTACCCGCCGCAAGCAAGTTCTCTTTTTTTCTGCCACCTGCAGAATTAAAAAATAAACCGCCATATGCACCAATGCCATTGGAAACAGTGGCAAGCGTATTGTAAGCCCGTTTTCACATGGATTTCTTGTGGAAAATGCAATTAAATCTCCAAAAAATTCAGTATTAATGTGCCTTAAAGGGAACCTGTCACCTCCTTTAGGCAAATTAAACTGTAAACATTACCTTAATGTACAGACCAGTGTGATTCTAATGAAGGTCCTGATACTGAGAACTGCCTGCTGAAACTGTAGTAAATTGAACTTTTATTCCTCCTGCGCGCGCTTTTCCGAGTCATCTTGAAGTCAAGGGGGCAACGGCCTTCTTGCTTCGAGTCAAGAAAGCCACTCCCCACTTCCCTGTGATAGACAGTTTGCCTGGGTGCCGGGGATCGCGCAAATCTAGCGCATTGCGCGATTTCTGACTGCGCGATCCCGGCCCCGGCTCTTCAGTTTGCCGGCGCTTCTCCTGTCTCTGCGCATGCGCCGCATTACAAAGCGAGAGCGCGCCCGCCGTCCCCGCACGCAAGGGGTCACAGAAGCGCTGGCAAACTGAAGAGCCGGGGCCGGGATCGCGCAGTCAGAAATCGCGCAACGCGCATGCGCTAGATTTGCGCGATCCCCGGCACCCAGGCAAACTGTCTATCACAGGGAAGTGGGGAGTGGCTTTCTTGACTCGAAGCAAGGAGGCCGCTGCCCCCTTGACTTCAAGATGACTCGGAAAAGCGCGCGCAGGAGAAATAAAAGTTCAATTTACTACAATTTCAGCAGGCAGTTCTCAGTATCAGGACCTTCATTAGAATCACACTGGTCTGTACATTAAAGGGGTTGTCTCATCTTGCCTAATGGGGGCATATCGCTAGGATATGCCCCCATTGTCTTATAGGTGCCGGTCCCACCGCTGGGACCCGCACTTATATCGAGAACGGGGCCCCGAAAGCGAACGGGGGCGCACTGCGCATGCGCAGCCGCCTCCATTCATTTTCAATGTGGCCGGCGAAGATAGACGAGCGCTGGCTCGGCTATTTCCGTCGGCTCCATAGAAATGAATAGGAGCGGTGGCCGCGCAAGTGCGGTGCGCTCCCATTCATTTCTATGGGGAGCCGGCTTGGTGGTGGCCGGACCGGAGTCCTCCAGCCACCACCTTGCGGGGCCCCGTTCTCGATATAGGTGCGGGTCCCAACGGTGGGACCCGCACCTATAAGACAATGGGGTCATATCCTAGCGATATGCCCCCATTAGGCAAGATGAGACAACCCCTTTAAGGTAATGTTTACAGTTTAATTTGCCTAAAGGAGGTGACAGGTTCCCTTTAAGGATAGCTTGAAATGAACACTATATAACACTATAAAAAAATGAGTAAAAATTAAAAAAAAAACAAAAAAAACATCCCAGCAATTTATTGCTCAATTTCTTACTTCCTCTTTCATCCTATTTTATCTCATATTGTAATTAAAACTTAGAAATACATAAAGAAATCTTCTTGACGTGTCCTAGGGGGTCAGCCAAGTCTGCAGCAGGACACAAAGATTGTAATTCCCTCCTCCTCAACCCGGCCCCGCCTTCCTCAACCCGGCCCCGCCTTCCTCAACCGGGTCACGCCTCCTTAGTAGTTTATCAGTTGAAAATGAATAAAATGAAAAAAAGATCAGAGGAGATTAACCCTATGTTCTCTGCAGGAGAAACTCCTATAGATGGACACACCAGCCTGGATAAGTTTCTCTTCTGTTCCTTTTTATCATCATTTATGTTCCTTTAAATCATATTGGATTGGTGTTGTCTCCAAAAGATGCACCACAAGGACCTGCTCGAGTGAGACATGGTTTCTCTGAAAATTAGGCGAGACTTATAGGAAACAAATACTTCAATGAAAAGCAAGAGCTGGGAGATGGTGGCACTTAGTACATGAGATCTTATCATCTTGCTGACTACAGATCATATGTCTCCACGTAGGAAAACGTGGCATTAATCACTCCACTGTTACGCAGAGCTTGACAAGCTTTATATTCACTCATTTCCTCCAAGATCTGAATTCAAAAATCTAAACACTTCGGTAAAAGGAGCCGGTCATCACATTGTCATGGACGCCGTGATTACCCTATGCTCACCGAGCCGCAGCCTGATGAAGGGCACCTCTATTAGGGCCCGAAACGTCACTACTATCACATATGCTTACGTACCACTGCTGTTGAATATGGCTGCGCTCCAATAAAAGCAAGCTCTGAAAAGCAACTCTTTTGGTGTGTGGTCTCTGAACTAAGGAAAATACTATTTCTACAAACCCCCCCAAGGTGGGAGGAGGAACCCCAGTAGACGTGCACCCGTGGAAGCCACATTCGGTCGTGTGCTGTGGTCATCTACGTGAATCTAGACATCTGTACCTAATGATATGCTGTTTGAGGTCACACCGGACTGAAATCGATGCTTTTTTTTTTTTTTTTTTTTTAGGAAAGTCTCTGCCAAACCGTTTTCAGTAGGTAAGTATGGGGCGTCTCCCTGCGCATGCGCAGTAGATAGTATTTCCCCTCACTTCAGGGACAGATGGCCCTGTGTCTATGTCAAGCCTAAAAGGAACTCGTCAGTAGCAATTTATTTAGTTCTCTCATTTTGCAAAAAAAATTAAAATACCTGCTCGCACCATACGCAAATTCGATGGTGTTTGCAGTCGAGAATAAAGAGACACTAAAAAGAGTCAAACTTCTTCCCCCCTCAGTCTTGATGTCCTTGAGGACTGGGAATGTCATCAGAATCCTTAATCTATTGAGACTCCTCTTCTGACACACTCCCAGCCTTAGAAGCATGAGCAGATGACCAATGAAGCCAGGGTGAATACACCTTGATTTATTGCGCATGCGCCACTTGTAGAGCACGACTATTCACACGCTGGATTTTGGAAAAATTGCCATGACTAGACAGCTGGATCGGAGTATCTTCAAACAGGCAGGTCTTGTGGAGTGTGGGGATGAGCGAACCCATGGAAGTTCAGGTTCGCCCGAGGTCCTTCTATCTTCATTCAGCAGGACCTGCGATGACGTCACCGCGCGGTGACGTCATCACAGGTCCTTTTGCAGGTCCTGCAGAAAGAAGAGGATACCGGCTGCGCGATCAAGTGGACGAGGAGAGTCTTTTTTATTATTTTTAACCCCTAAATGACCATTTTATTTAGCATTCTGTCTTAAGTCTTAAAATCACATGAACACCGAACTTTAGTGAAAAAGTCCGGGTTCGGGTCTGGGTACTTGAACTTGCAAAGTTCGGTACGAACCTAAACTTTGCAGTTCGGGTTCGCTCATCTCTAGTTAGTGCCAATAAAAGTGTCCTAGGAAGGAAAACAGGTGAACTGGCAAAAGCACCATGGACGTCCAATCCCACAGAAGAGCTACTGTCACACAAATTACTGAAGAAGCTAATGCTGGTCACCTTCAGAAGCCTTGTGGAGTCCATGTCTGACAGCTTAGACAAGGAGGACCTACACCATACTAAGCAGGTGGCTTTAATGTTACGGCTCATTGGTGTAAATGTTTAAAATGATTTGTTCTCAGGACCAGGTCACTTACACAGGACAGATTACACACTTTACACACCTCGATAAACCACTAAAGAAAAGCAAAATCTCACAGCGCCCGCTGCCGCATAATGGATGGCACGCTTTGATCACTAGGCATCCTATTTTCTACAAAAACACCAGCTTCCCGTCAGGTTACGTACAGTGTTCCCTCCAGAATTGTTTTCCTAGGTTGTCTGAGGAGCGTAGCCTGAGGCCATGAATTGCTTTTCACAACATAGTGGAAGGTTCCCAGGGTTCATCTTCCCACACATTCCAGACGGTGATTTCTAACCTGACGACACAGGATTATCGACCTTGACCATCAGACCTATCTTAGCAATCAGGACAACCATGGAGAGATGACTTCATACCATGTTATTTGATTTAGATGGACAGTCATCCCAGTCCACAAGACAGTAAAGTCAGGAACCCTTGAATGCCTAGCACCACCTCCTCCATACACATGCACTCTCGGCTTCCCCAAGCATGCATTTTTCCGGATGGGACTAAACTGCTGACAGACACTTCTACCGGTGGCTTATCCTCTCATGAAAACAAAAAGGTTGGACATGTTGAAATCAAAAAGATCGACCCTTCTTATAGCCGACATCTGAGTCCAGACACTGTCATAACATGCTACGGTCGTCTGGTTTCGGTCGATTTAAAGGAATTTTCCTGTTGTCTAAAAAGTATGGCCTATCTGGCCATCAATACTAGATTAGTTGTGAAGCAGTTTTATAAGAGTGCTTCACAACAGTGCAGCACAAAATACCTCCCCAACAGAACCAAATACGGTGCAACACAAAATGCTGCCCCAACAGAACCAAATACCAGAGTGCAGCACAAAATACTGCCCCAGCAGAACCAAATACCACAGTGCAACACAAAATACCGCTGCAGCAGAACCAAATACCACAGTGCAGCACAATAAACTGCCCCAGCAGAACCAGATACCACAGTGCAGAACAATATACTGCCCCAGCAGAACCAAATACCACAGTGCAGCACAATAAACTGCCCCAGCAGAACCAGATACCACAGTGCAGCACAATATACTGCCCCAGCAGAACCAAATACCACAGTACAGAACAATATACTGCCCCAACAGAACCAAATACCACAGTGCAACACAAAATACCACCGCCCGCCACAGTATGAAACTGTAACCTCGTCCTGAGGACGGCAACACAGTTGAATTCAGGAGGGTACTGGCGGCTGCTGGCCAGGTGCGTAAGTATCAGATGCTCCTACATTAATTAATGCTGAGAGCACCAGATCATTATGTACCTGAATGGCCGCCATGAGGAGGGCTCGGGCGGTACCCTGTGCATCGGCCCACCGGGAATATTCTCTGTAGGGTCTATGGCCAGTCCACCCCTGAACTGCACTGTACTTTATTTAATTTCTTATTTGAGAAAAAATACTTTTAATCCATATGCAAATGAGCAGTTAAGTGCACTAAGGGTGGGACCAAGCCACGGTGTACTCTTGCTCCTCCTGCTTCCCGTCAGCCCGTCCTCCTTGATTGACAGGGCCAGGTTCCTGCATACTCATCTTGCCTGGCCCTGTCAATCAAATAGGAGAGGGAAGGGCTGACCAGAGGAAGCAGGTGTCACGAGTGGTCTTGCGTCTGGAATCAGACGTTCTGCGCGGCTTTCTAAGTGACAGGTTTGACAGGCTATTCCCTGTGGTTTGGGTGCTGTTCACCACACCCCTTTCCCTCAGCTGTTGCCGCTTGGCAATTAGCTGTCTCCTACTTACCTCTTCCTCTCCCAGTATCCCTTGCGGTTTATATCTGCTACATCCCTGGTTGAGAGTGGTGTGGATCTCGGCTGAGATCCTGTTGCTGAGTTCTACTTTAAGTTAAGTGTTTTCCCTTCCTTTGGTTATTCCTGTTTGAGTCTCCTGTTCCTCCTTTCGCTTGGAGGAACGGGTTACTCTCTTGTGTCATTAGACTGCAGGGTGTTCTAGGGTTTACTCAGATTAGGTTCCTGTGTATGAGCTTTCCTACCACCCGGGTTAGTTCATACTGGTAGCCAGCTAGGGCCTAGTCTTAGGGTCCCCTGCAGGAGGTGACCAGTTCCCTGGTTTTGTCTGTTCCCATCCCTCATACGCTCGGTGTGGCTTTTCCCCCCACACCCGAGCGTGACAGCAGGAGGAGCAAGGGTGCACAGAGTGGCTTGGGCCTGCCCTCAGTGCACTTAAATCTTCATTTGTATATTAAAACTAAATTTTCTCCAGAATGAAGCATTTAGCCGAGCTAGTCCTACAAGGCACCGTGCCTGGTCTATCTGTGAATTTCCGGTGACACACTCCCTTTTAATGCCGTCCGCGCATCAGAAACTGAAATCGACGCCAGCTATATATTACACGTTAAAAGCTTTACATTGTTAGTGCACTATAATGGTGGTAGAAGAAAACCTCATCTGATATCAGTAATGCCGAAGATGAATCAGCCTGGATATGGCGGTTTTATAGACAGATGGCTATAAACTCAATGGACCATAGAAGCGCAGTGGCACTCTGTACAGCTTTATCACTGCACAGTCAGCAAGTAGATAGAATATACGACTATAAACATTAACTCGCCTTCCTGCCCCACAACACACAACAACGCCCTCGGACGAGCCCTCGAGATGTAACTGCCAATGCCAGAGCTCAGGTTCTAGGACAAAATCTGGGGTTTGTTCACCTGCACAAACATAAGGACAAAAAAAAAGCCAAAACTGGGCAGGTGCCACCGGCTGCTCATAATACTGCGGAATATGATCGCACGACACGGACACAGCAGAGATACTGTGCGAGCGGGAGGGGGATTGGGGGAATCCAACCCAGGGTATTGAACTGGATGGGACAAAACACTCTGCTCCACAGGAAACGTGTTATTAGTGCATGAAATAATCCACAAAGAGCCTAACCTCACTGCCGCAGCAAAAGTTAAAAAAAAAAAGTGTAGCATTAGAAAGCGGATATACATCCAATAGAAAATCTATCAAGCTACAAAAGAATAAAGAAAAAACTATTGACCAAGTCTCACTATTCTACTAAAGGCACCATAAAAAGTAAAAGACAGGAGTAGGAATGTAAAGTCAGACTACACAGGGTTTGTTTGTAGTCTGTTATCATGGAGATAAATAGATCGGCATGGGAGCTGCAGACACAAAACTCTTGGTTATATTTATATGACGACTTGTAAAACTGTTTATTTTACATGCATTGAGAAAAAAAAAATGGTTGTAAAGGCGTTCAACCACAATACTGAAGAACCGCCAAGCTTAGACACTGTTGGGGTCATTTATCAAACTGGTGTGAAGTAGAACTGGCTTAGTTGCCCATAGCAACCAATCAGATTCCACCTTTCATTTTTCACAGCTCCTTCGGAAAATGAAAGGTGGAATCTGATTGGTTGCTACGGGCAACTAAGCCAGTTCTACTTTACACCAGTTTTGATAAATCTCCCCAAAAGTCCAGCGTTCAGATGAGCAATAAATACATGCTACATACCTGCATACCTACATAAACACAGTGGGTGAGAGTTATCAATACAGGAGTAAAGCAGAATTGACTTAGTTGCCCATAACAACCAATCAGATTCCAGCTTTCATTTTTCAGAGCTCCTTTGGAAAATGAAAGGTGGAATCTGATTGGTTGCTATGGGCAACTAAGGCCAGTTCTACTTTACACCAACTCTCAGCACACAAAACAGCACAACATGGTCTGATGAGTAGTCCTTAAAGAGGACCTTTCATGACTTTAAAAAAATGAATCTGCACTATCTACCTGATAGTGCGTCCCCCACTGATGCCAGCAGCGTTGTTTTCTTAGCAAATTGTCCCCCGGTGGCTTCACACGGGCCCCCCGTTCTTCGGTCCGGCTTTATGCTAATTAGAAGGCATCGGAACAGGGAGGAGGAGACTCCCTGTTCCTCAATGGGCGTTGCTTCTGCCCTGCTGTGAGCGCTGTCCAATCAGAGCGGACCGCTCACAGCAGGGCCGAAGGAGTTCAACCCTGCTGTGAGCGGTCCGCTCTGATTGGACAGCGCTCACAGCAGGGCAGAAGCAACGCCCATTGAGGAACAGGGAGTCTCCTCCTCCCTGTTCCGATGCCTTCTAATTAGCATAAAGCCGGACCGAAGAACGGGGGGCCCGTGTGAAGCCACCGTGGGACAATTTGCTAAGA
Source organism: Rhinella marina (assembly GCA_900303285.1). Taxonomy (NCBI): domain Eukaryota; kingdom Metazoa; phylum Chordata; class Amphibia; order Anura; family Bufonidae; genus Rhinella; species Rhinella marina. The sequence goes on from ONZH01028668.1 coordinate 939,172, forward strand.
AAACAACGCTGCTGGCATCAGTGGGGGACGCACTATCAGGTAGATAGTGCAGATTCATTTTTTTAAAGTCATGAAAGGTCCTCTTTAAGCTGCTGGTATGACCATTTTCAGTCACCTTCTTCATGAAGGAAACGATTAAGCACTTCTTGAATTGTCATCTACTTTTTCTGATTTCACTGATGACACCTCCCCCGTGTACAAATTAAATCAGAAAATGCAGATTTAAATGTAGAAATTACAAATGCTCTTTAAAAGTTTCTTTCCAATAATAAATGCAACTCATCCCACAAAAAGATGGATGGCAAAAATAAAAAAGTTATGGCTCTCAGAGTGCATTGACGCAAAGATGAAAAAAAAATTCCTGCGGTCCTTAAAGGGGTTCTCCAATGTATTCATTATTAAATTGAATTAAATTAGATAAAAACAAAACAAACAAAAGAAAAAACCTGCACCAGTCCACTCCGATCCAGCAACACCACTACAGCCACTGATCTACTGCTGTGGCTTCTGCAGTCTCATCTCGTATACTACAGCAGCCAACCACTGGTCTCAGGGGAGTACACCGCTGAGACCAGCGATTGGCTGCAGCAGTATACGGGAAGTCACTGCTGTAGCTACGACAATATGTCACCGGGGAAGAGGAAGGAGCATTGGTGCTGGACTGGCGGAGGCTGGGAAGGCATGGATGCCATGGATTCCGCTTGTCAAATCCGCGCAGAAACCGCAAACTATCCCCTATATATATAGTAAGCGAGCCTGCACTTTGTCCTGAGCTGTACAATTATGGATACGGACTATAATTTCAGCGTCATCATCCTCACAGGGCGTAGCAATAGTGTTCCTTGTTAAAAAAAAAAACAAAAAACCTCTGAGTTTTATCTGCTTTTCCTTCAAATATGCTACAGCCACATAATAGCATTAGACATAAGACAGAGAGCGAGGGTCGTTCCTTCCTGTTGACATAAGGTTTTTTTTTGGGCGTTCTTCTGCAGATAACAAGCCCCGAGCAGCAAACATCACAATCTAAACGAGAGCTCTGAGACAAGCAGGGATGCATCTGCCGTCCAGATGTGGCCACGTAGAAGACTATCCAGACTGCTCATCCGCAGGAAGGCGACTCATTACAATGGCTTCGTACACGTGCACCAGAAAAACCACCAGAGAAGTGCCCAGTGCCCCAGTGGAGACCGGGAAAAGCCGAAACCTCCTGATGATGGCCGCACGGTAAACGACTACATTACATGAAAGAGCGGGGTGGAGAAGGCGAACGCTAAGCTGCAGTAACTCGGGAGTAACAAAGGCATTTAATGGCTCGGGCGATTTATATTTTTACAGACTAAATAGGAGATGACATCCTGAGGGCGATGACACACGGGGCGTCAAGAGTGACTCATGGAGATCTGTGGTGAGAAAAGTGCAAGTGCCGCCGACGGCAGAGAAGACACGTCAGGGAACAAATCCTTTCCATAGTGGGCCATACACTTTACAGAACGGTCCTTTGGCCTACAGCGATCCCTTCTGTTCCTCCTTACACATGCACACTCGATTTCGCCTAGCATGCATGTTCTCAATAAAGAGAGGAGACCAAGCAGCTATTGTACCACCACTGGTGGTAGCTTATCTCCTTGAGAACACAGATCAGACATGTTGAAATCCATGCCCCCAAGTCAGGTCACCCCCATACATATCAGGCAGTTGAGCCAAAATCGTAAAGATTCAGTCGTCATTCATCTGAAATCCAGACCACTTTACTGACCAGTCCTTTGGCCTACATGTATCCCTCCCGATCCCTCCTACACTCCCACTTAATTCAGCCAAGCCTGCGTGTGTTCTCGGAGAGAAGAACGAGCCTCTGTCGGAAGACCTATCTCCTTGATAGCATAGGATCAGACATGTTGAAATCCAACGTGCCCAATCCGTCTCTCCCCTTGACATCTGCCACCATCATACCCTCATACACTTCAGATGGCTGTGCCGAAATCGGAGGGTCCCGTCATCATTCATCTAAGCTGCACGGTCAACTTAGCATTCTCCACAGTGGAGGGCTGATGTGTGCTCCAGTATGAGGTCCACCGAAGTCCCCAGATGGCGCAGTGTACTAAGGAGGATGGCAGAAACACTGAACCATGCCAAGCCATCACAGAGCAGGGCTTGAAACGCATTTCATTTGTCTCAACTCCCATGAAAGTGGAGCAGCAGATGTGAAGTTTTTTGATTAAAGCTGGCCAAACACATCAGATGAATGTTGGCCAAAGCACCAATTTCAGCCAGACTGGCCTACCACCTATGGCGTATGGTCATTTCCTGACTCTCACCGTGGCAGATCTTGGGGGAAAGAAAGGTCGGGCGTATGGATTTCATTCACAAATTAATTCACAATCATGTTCCTTCCTACCAAAATTACCCGCTTTGAGGCTCATTTACAGAAGCCATGTCTACTTTGAGGCACAATTTCCTGAAGACCCCTTTACACGAGACCATGATTTGGGCAATTATGGGAAAGGAGCATTCCCAGCAATACTCGTTCCCAATAACTGCCCTGTGTAAAGGTGCCAGCCATCACCTTGTTCTTCGAGGTGAAAGCATTGTTGATGTGGACACCAAAATCACGGTTTCTGGGCAGCAAATCGTCCTGTGTCAGATGCCCTCATTCTCATACAGCGGAGGTGATTGCTACATGTAAATACAGCTCTCAGCCCCTCTGACAAATAGGAATTATCGGGAATCAAGTAACCTACGGTAGTTCTCCGTGACTTCTTCTCTGATGACTTGGCTTTGGCTGATCTATTAGGGTTTACAACTCGCGCTGAGACAAATGTCTCAGTAATGTGTTGGTTTCCTCAGTGACCGGGGCTGCTAGGTCAGCTATGTCCTGAAGCTCCATTCTGATCAGGATTATTCTACGCAGGAAATTCAGGTGGTCACAAGAGCCCCTTGTCTCTCCAGAGGACTAGGTACGTCCTACGTCCATACACTAGACAGACATACAGTCCATAGATGTGGTGCCGGGTTCTTATTGAGAACATGAATGAAGAGAGCAATGGCCACCTCTTTGCTCATTCTCCACCTGAACACAGTGGCCAGCGACCACCCCATCCTCTGGGACAAGGATCAGTGGACCCAGATTTAGAAGAAATATCCATAAGTCAAAATCTCGTGGTAATAAAAGGGTTAAATCAGTGATTTTACCAGTTCTGGATGACCATCTCCCCCATGAAAGATGCTACCTGGCAGATGAGGAACCCGTGATCTGCCTGGCAGATGAGGAACCCATGATCTACCTTGTAGATGAGGAACCCATGATCTACCTTGTAGATGAGGAACCCATTATCTACCTGGCAGATGAGGAACCCATGATCTACCTGGCAGATGAGGAACCCATGATCTACCTGGCAGATGAGGAACCCATGATCTACCTGGCAGATGAGGAACCCATGATCTACCTGGCAGATGAGGAACCCATGATCTACCTGGCAGATGAGGAACCCATGGTCTACCTGGCAGATGAGGAACCCATGGTCTACCTGGCAGATGAGGAACCCATGGTCTACCTGGCAGATGAGGAACCCATGGTCTACCTTGTAGATGAGGAACCCATGATCACCTTTAGATGAGGAACCCATGATCACCTTTAGATGAGGAACCCATAATCTTCCTCCATCATTATCAAACACAAGCATGCAACACCTATAGCAGTACTTACCTGTCTGAAGTCAGCCAGGTAGGTGATAAAAGTGCCATCCGCCTTCCGGAACTCCAGGGTGATACAGTCCCTTTCGCTGTCTGCCTGCAGGCTCTCCTCTGCTACCTGACCATCTTCAAGACGGACCCGGACCTTCAGCTCCCCGAGGCTTGTTCTGCAGGACCACAGCAAGGACAACAGCCACAAGAAGCTCCTGGCTGATACCAGAGGACACATCACCGGGCAGAGGAGGCCAGGGCAGCCAGGCTAGCACTTCTGGGAGAGGCTTGAGAAAAAGAAGACAAAAAACCTTTTTCAATGAAAGAAAGTGAAAAGGCGAGGCCTAAAACGTGTGGGAAGGGGCCCCAGTATTGACAGTAAACAGACGTAGGTCAGGGCAATGCGGGCGCAAGACGGGCCAGCGCCCGGACATGTACAAGAGTCACACGGGTGAGGAAAGTGAGGGCACAGGAACATGAAGAAACGGGACACAAGAGCCGGCAGCCATATTTATGCCCATTCTCCATGGCAACCACCAGTCTACTCTACCATGATAAGGGCCCGTGCAAGAAGAGGCACAAAACGGGCTAAATCTGCTGTCCTAAGCATTGAGGGACTGCTCCTGTAAAAGTCCCAGGTGAGCACCTCGTCTATAAATATAGGTGCCCACACAAAAACTTCTAGGTGCCACCCTGTCCGAGCCCTACAGGGTCTCCTCAGTCTCATACACAGGGTAGAGCGCCCAGGACCTAAAACTTTCAGAGGGGCATATTCTGTCCTTTGCTCCGTATTCACACACGCAGGTTATTTTTTTTTAATGCCATTTTAGTAGCAAATTCAAAAAGAGAGAGATGCAGCGCCTGTCCTTTACCCCATGTCACATCTTAGGACTATGGCTTCAAAAACTGCATCTCAAAAAAACTGCCCTTGAATGATAAGGAGTTATATTATAGAGAAGCTCATTTCCATCAGGAGGAGGATAAATGGCTGATAACAGGGAATGATAGCTTGCCTTCAATGCTAATTAATGCAGAACTACAAATCCCAGCATGCCATGCTTACTTTTTGCAGAAAGCTGGAGGTGCACTTTGCAGCTGTTGCAAAAACTACAAGTCCCAGCATGCCCTGAAAGCCGCAGTAGCTGGAGACCAAGTCCAGATCAAGACCGACCGAAATCGTAATGGATGTCGCACACAGCGTCGCTCAGTCTATGGTGATGGAGGGGGGGAAGAGGAGAGGGATCCGGGAGGTCCCGGGAACTGCTGACAGGATGGATGAGCGTCGCACTCACCCCGCAGCAGATGCTGACATCCGGATGGGCTGCTGGTCCCGGGAATGTAGGGGTGTTCCCTGCAGCGCTCCCTGCAGACTATCGCTCCTCATCCGCTCCGGCCGCCGCTGCTATCCCGGGCCGGACTCCGATCTTGGGATGTTTTCCCCCAGGCGGCGGCTTGCAGAGGCCGTCACTTCCTCCAGGACCTGCCCCTCGACTTAAAGGGACAGACACACGACGGCGGCAACAATGAAGAGGTCTGCGCCGTCTGCAGGCAAGAAATGTCGCAGAGCACAGCGATGGGCTTGGCTTTTCTTCACTTTAAACTTTTTTTTTTACAGGGTGTTTAACAAAAACTTTTCAGCGGCCTGCTGCATGAGTTCACATGCCGAGATTTATTTTAGTGGAGTGTGTGAAGAAAACCATGTGTTACTTGCGGTTTTGTCGCAGATCTCACCCTTGCATTGAAAAGGGTGGAATCTACACAAAGAACTGACATGCTGCAGATTTCAAAATCCACATGGCAGATTAATTTCCGCATAGGGATAACTGACCGATCGTCGGGCGATCACCCACCGATCCTGAGGACAGGTGTCCCCCATCGTGATGAAGGGGCTGCCCAATGTGCGCTCCGCCACTCCATTCATTCTCTATGGGAGCGCTGTACTCGCCTGTCATCCCATAGAGAACGGATGGACGGAGTGGATTTTCCTGCTACAGATTTAGGGCGCCTTCACACGCGGCAGGCTTTGTGGCAGAAAATTTTGTTACTGAAAATCAGTTGCATTCATTTGAGTGAGGAAGCAACCAAATGGATTTCTGCAAGCTCCATTAAGGGCTCTTTCACACAAGCGGATTCAGTCCGAGAAATCCGCAGCGTGTAGGAGAGCCAAGCGCCGTTCTGGACAGAAGAGGCACGGAGCAGTAACAGGATGAATAATGCTCCGTGTCTCTCTGTAATATTTTTACTGCAAAATCACAGTTAGATAAAGTTGTCACTGTGATTGTGTGGTAAAAAGATCACAGAGAGGCACAAAGTATTATCAATCATGTTACTGCTCCGTGCCTCTTCTGTCCAGAACGGGGCTTGGCTCTCCTACACGCTACGGATTTCTCGGACTGAATCCGCTCGTGTAAAAGAGCCCTAAAGGGGTATTCCCATCACATACATTTGGGGCATATCACTAGGATATGCCCCCATTGTCCGATAGGTGCGGGTCCCACCTCTGGCTTTCGGCGGCTCCATAGAAATGAATGGAGGGCGGCTGCGCATAGGCAGTGCGCCCTCCACTACTCTCCCGCTCCGTTCTCCGTGTAGGTGCGGCTCCCAGAGGTGGGACCTGCACCTATCAGACAATGGGGGCATATCCTACCGATATGCCCCCATTGCCTGTGATTACAAAACCCCTTTAAGGTGAATGGAACTAATTAACTAAATGAAAATGACGTCTCATGTCTCATATCTACTCCAGTCAGGCAGTAGTTTTCACTCCAGGCTCACGGACCGCTAGACGCGAGGCTTCCGCTTTGTCATAAGTTTGACGCATCCTCTGGCAGTGTAAAACGCTGGTCCTTGATGAATGACCCCCATTGAGTTTAACCTCTTCCTGCCCAGCACCATTCATGTGCAGTGTTGGGTGGGCCTTTACAGTAAAGATGGTGACCGCTCGTGGGCAGCATAGCTACATGGGTGCCTGCTGTTTTAAACAGCAGATATCCAGGGCTAACGTCAGTGATTAACGATAACGTTGATCGCAGACATTTAACCCCTCGGATGGTCAAATGTGATCACAGCATCCGTAACTGCTCCTGGCCATGCAACGGCTCCCCCCAGCGGGTATCAGGGTAGCCGGATGGTGTGTACAGCAGCCTTGGTCCTACTGAATGATCCAAGGCTGCCATAGATAGGTTCCTGTGTAGACCCTGCCTCTGGCAGGGCTCCATAGGAACAGGGCCGGCCTTTGGGATGTGCGACCCGTGCGGTTGCACAGGGCGCTTCACTCCCGGCCAGTTAAGGGGGCGTCCTGCCAGAGCGCCCCCTTAATGGCCCGGCCTGCTCCTGTACAGCGTTTTGTGCCCCCCCTCAGACATCAGATCAGCCCACCCAGCCACTTTAAAAAAAACATACTTACTGTCCTATGCTGCCATCAGGTTCCGCGCTCCACTGTCTTCCCTGCCGCCGCGCACTATGACCTGACGCAGCGTCAGACTCTAATGCATTGGCGTCAATGACAGAAGCAATCTAATGATTGCTTATTATAGTTCACTATGGGGACTAGGGTTGTCACGATACCAACATTTTAATTTGATTTTGATACCAAGAAAAAGTATTGCGATACTCGATACCACACCAAAAAAATAAAACACCCAAAAATCTGTGTGCCCCCATTAGACCTCAGATCATCCCACTGTGCCCCCATCAGACCTCAGAGCAGCCCACTGTGCCCCCATCAGACCTCAGAGCAGCCCACTGTGCCCTTATCAGACCTCAGATCAGCCCACTGTGCCCCCATCAGACCTCAGATCAGCCCACTGTGCCCCCATCAGACCTCAGAGCAGCCCACTGTGCCCCCATCAGACCTCAGAGCAGCCCACTGTGCCCTTATCAGACCTCAGATCAGCCCACTGTGCCCCCATCAGACCTCAGATCAGCCCACTGTGCCCCCATCAGACCTCAGATCAGCCCACTGTGCCCCCATCAGACCTCAGATAAGCCCACTGTGCCCCCATCAGACCTCAGATAAGCCCATTGTGCCCCCATCAGACCCCAGATAAGTCCACTGTGCCCCCATCAGACCTCAGATAAGCCCACTGTGCCCCCATCAGACCTCACATCAGCCCACTGTGCCCCCATCATACCTCAGATCAGCCCACTGTGCCCCCATCAGACCTCAGATAAGCCCATTGTGCCCCCATCAGACCCCAGATAAGTCCACTGTGCCCCCATCAGACCTCAGATAAGCCCACTGTGCCCCCATCAGACCTCACATCAGCCCACTGTGCCCCCATCATACCTCAGATCAGCCTACCGTGCCCCCATTAGAATAAAATAAAAAAGTCTCTTATCTCTCCTGTGCCACGGCTCCACTCCGGGTCCGGCGCTCCTCTATCTTTTCCTCCCGACGCTGCATGCAGCGTCAGGTCAGAGTGCGCGCACTACGTCCTGACGCTGTACGCGGTCAGGACAGTGCAGCGTGGACAGAGAAGACAGAGGAGCGCCGGACCCGGAGTGGAGCCGCGGCGCAGGAGAGGTAAGAGGCTTTTTTTATTTTATCTGCCAAAAGTATCGCAAAAGAGGAAATCCCAGTCCCGAATCGATACTGGTATAAAAGTATCGATTCAGTATCGAAATATCGATACCCGCGACAACCCTAATGGGGACTATTAAAAAGTGTAAAAAAAAATGTTCAAAATATAAAAAGATATAAAAATTCTAATCACCCCCTTTCCCCAAAATAAAAATAAACAATAAAAAAAATCATCACCATGTGTGAAAACGCCTGTACTATTAAAATATAAAAATATTTATCCCATTCAGTCAATGGAAAAAAAGGCAAAATGACCAATTGACCATTTTCGTTTCTTCACCTCCCCCACATAAATTTTATAAAAAGTGATCAAAAAGTCACACACTCCAATGTGATATCAAGGAAAAGAACAAATCGTCTTGTAAAAAATGAGCCCCCACACAGCTCTGTAGATGTAGCTATAAAAAAGTTATGAGGGTCACAATATGCCGATGAAAAGAAAAAACTAATTTTTTTTCAAGGTTTTTATTTTTTTCAGTATTAAAACGCAAGAAAAATGTGGTATCACCATGATCGTACTGACCTGGAGAATGAAGGTAACTGATCAGTTTTAGCACATATGAAACATAAAACAAACCCAAAAAACAGTTGCGGAATTGAGTTTTTTTTCCCAATTCCACCCCATTTAGAATTTTTTTCCAGCTTCCCACTACATTGTATGCTGTATTACATGGTGCCATTAGAAAATAAAACTTGTCCCACAAAAAGCAAGCCCTCATACAGCTATGTGAATGGAAAAATAAAAAAAATTATAGCCCTGGAAAGGGAGGGAGTGCGAAGCGAAAACGCAAAAATGAAAAATCCTCCAAGGGTGAAGGGGTTACCAGGATTTTATTCATAAAGTAAAAAATCCTACTAAAGTCTATGGAGAAAACCGCAAGAAATCCACAGTGGAGACAATTGACATGCTGCAGATTTCAAAATCTGCAGGACCTGTCGATTTCTGCACAAAATGTTCACTTCAATGGGTCTGCAATCCGAGAGATGCGGAGCGGAGGCACGGATCGGAACACCACGGAAGGACTACGGTGTGCTTCCGTGGTGTTTCTGGCCGTGCCTCTGCACCGCAAAAAAGTAGCGCAAGCGAATGGGTCCGCGATCCGAATCCGGCGGCCCCACTGTCAGTGCCCGTGCATTGTGGACCGCAAATTACTGTCTACAGCACAGGCACTGATGAGCCCTTACCTGTGATTTTACTTTGTTTGAGTCTGCAGGCAGCACAGAGTGGGATGTATGTGCTGCCCTGAGGAAAGCCAGTTTTCTTTTACACCAGTTTTGATAAATCTCCCCCATTGTCTTGAGATGTTACTCCACTTACTACACTTCCCCTTTGCTGGAGTCAGATGGAATCAACTCAGTTGACTTAAAGGGTTTTTTCTGTCTCAACCCTTGCCACAAATGTCAGAGGGGTGCGGATCCCACCTCTGGGACCCACTCCTATCTCCACCCTCCCTATTTAGTGCGGATTTTGCTGCTGTGGAATACCAGCAGATCCATCGCAGATTTTCAGTCCGCTCAGTGGACTACGGCTCAGTTATAGCTGGTCTTCCTGACATGGCGGTATTAGGACTGGATGGCGGCACTCTACTTTGGACGGAGCTCTTTACAGGATGTCTGAGTGAAGTTCCAGGAAGCCGCACACTAATACAATAACGTCACCTGTACGTGGAAAACCCCTCCGCTCCTCCGCTATTCAGACTATTCACTGTACACTATGCACTGCCTGAGGTACAAATTCTGGGCGTATTAACCCCTCAGAGTCAGTCGTATTTTCAGAAAGTAGTTTGTCTGACCTTTCACTAATAATTTTCTGACTATATGATGTATGTAAATCATCAAAGCGAATGGGTCAGTGTGCGATCCGCAGAAAAAAAAGTCTTAGTGGAGACACACGAACATTCAGAAGGCTAACGAGAAGTTGACGGAAGAGACTTCAGGATCAGGCTACGAAGGATTTGTTTGTAGTCTGTAGCTATGGAAACAGAAGCTTGCAGAGGCGCTGCAGATACCAAACAGTAATTTTTTTTTTAAACAGTACCTATCATTTTCTAAAAAAAGCTAAGTTTTGATCGGTGGGGGTCCAGGTGCTCCTACCCCTTTATTTTGGTGATCACTGTGGATCTCGGCACCCGACGCCCGCCGATCAAAAAACTTTTGACCTGTCACTGTGACAGATGGGCATTGGTTTGAATCAGTGTGATGCTGGGACAGCAGGGTGCTGACCACCCCTAGAAGGGAGATCATATCTTTTATGAATTTTGGTTGTATTTGTGCTTTTAACCCTTTGAATCAATTTGTACTTTTTTTTTTTTAAGGTAAATACTGAAAAGGTCTTTGTTCTACAGAATTGCAGTCCACAGATATTATCAGCTTCTATAAGGCTACTTTCACACCAGTGTTTTTGCTGGATTCGGCAGGGTTCAGCAAAAACGCTTCCGTTACTGATAATACAACCATCTGCGTCCATTATGAACAGATCCGGTTGTATTATTTTTAACATAGCCAAGACGGATCCGTCATGAACTCCACTGAAAGTCAATGGGGGACGGATCAGTTTTCTATTGTGTCAGAGAAAATCCGTTTGGCTCCACATGTCAGGACGGAAAGCAAACCGCAGCTTTTTTTTTTTTCCGGTATTGAGATCCGTCAAATGTAAATGCAAGTGTGAAAGTAGCCTTACCGCACATTACTTAACGCAGCCAAGTTCTGCAAACAGACATGATGACCATTCATGACCGCTCCTTACCGAAGCCATATCCTTTTGCCAAAAGTAGTAAAACTGATATATCGCTGAGATGGGCCAACCGCTGAATCAATCTATATGTGGGATCTGTTCCACATTGTAGTTCTGTGATCGGAAATTGTTCCAGATATGACCATAGGATACAATGTAAGTTGTATGTGGGTGACAAGCAGTGACTAGCGCTGGACCTCGGGATTTGGCCTCATGCGCAGGATCTGCCACTTTTAACTTTATACTCGTAGACAGAGACTTATCATTTCCTGAATGCTAGAAAACTGGTGTCAAAAAGCTACAGTTTGGAGCATGCCCAGCTTCTTCAAAATTTTTCAACTTTTTTTAAATCGTCGGCTTCACTCGCCACTTTTTAAAAAAGTGAGGGGGGCAGGGATTGGGTGGCGTGGGGCTGGAAACCAGGTACCGTACATGCAGCTGAATTTGAAGACTCGGAAACACTTCTAGTCGCCACAGCCAGTCCAAACACAGTGGAGACGGCGGCATCAGTGGCGGGATGGACGAGTAAGTGCTGTGGAAATGATCTTGGAGCACTGCGGAGAAGCCCTTTATTAAACACCCCTCCTAAAGTTTAGCAGCAGGGTATGGGAACCATCAGCCATCGCAGCTCACAATCTGGAGTAATTACATCATGGTATGTCCAGGCCATAGGCTATTACGTGTTTTTTGTGGGTCCCGGCGAATGCTACGTGGGAACTATTACTTTTGAGAGCACTCTGCTTGACACAATTATTTTAGGGGATTGGGCACTATTACATTTGGGGACACTCAGCTTGGTGCATTTATTTAGGGAGAAACTATTCTATTGGGGGAACTTAAGGCTTCTCACAAGGGCGATACACTACTTGGCACAATCATTTTGGAGGATACTATAAGGAGCTCAGAATCCAGAGTAGAAATCCAAGGCTGACCCTTGGGTTTGTAGCTTCTCATACCACAGATCCACTTATAGATCAGCATATGACTACTTGCGTCTTCTTGAGTAGTTCAGGTGCTGGGGGTGCACACCAGGCTAAAGTGTGCTGAAGCAGCTGCAGCAGGAAAGTGAGAGAGCACCAGGGGACTGCTTGGAGATGTGCCCGGCCAAAGCAGACAAGGTCTAGCCAGAAGATGGGTGCTGCAGCTCCAAGCTTCGCACAGTGAGAGTAATGGTGGTAGAGAGGGAGTGTCCCACCAACGTGAAAGTGGATCGGAGGCTGCAGACCAGAGAGCGTGGAACTGCCAGTGCATCATGGCATCTATGTGAAAGCGACTACCGTGCAGTGGGACAAAGAGTGTGAAAGGAGAGGGAGCTTCCTGCCCACAAGCATGCCACTGTAGAAACAGACCAGCCAAATGCCAAGTGACTGCAGAGACCATAGTGTATCGTAGACCAGCCATAGACTAAGCAACTGCAGAGACCAGAGCAAACTGCAACAAAAAGCCAGTGATGACCGGTGAAAACTGTGGTGAGAGGTCTTTGGCTGGAGTGTGAGTGGTCCAGAAGATGATTAAGATCAGGCGCCATAGTTTGTGAATGACCAGGGTGCCTCCTGTGAGTGATGATGAGAAAGGATGCTGAGAGATGTTTGTATGGTCAGATGTGGGCCACAAGTCCCTCTCTAAATGGAACAGTGGAAGTTTGTAGGCTCTACTGGAGCTCAACTTGTAAGAAGATTCTTAAATGCAAGAAGAACTTAAAGGGGTTGTCCCACGAAAAAAAATATGCTACAGTTTTCAAACCAGCACCTGGATCTGAATTCTTTTATAATTGCATGTATTTAAAAATTTAGCATAGCAACTTAGATAGTCAATAAAATGTATCTGTATAGCGCCACCTGCTGTTTGCTTTCTTTTCTTATTTCTTTGTCCTGCTCACTGGACGCACATGCTCAGTTCTATCCTTCAACTGCCTCCTGAGCTGTGATAAAGGAGAGCATGGACACGCCCCTTGAGCTGCAGCAGTAAGGACACTCCCCTTGAGCTGTCAGCTTGACATAAATCTAGGAGAGCAATGAATGGGGAGATCTCTGGCTCCATGAGAGGTACAGGGATGGTTCTAGCTTTGTTAGAAAGAGATTGTCATGTACTATATGATGTCTGATTTTCATTTTTTACATTAGTCATGGGATAACCCTCTAGGATATGCCCCCCTCTAGGATATGCTCCCCCGGATCCGCATTGGGGAATGGAACAATGGATGTCTGTCTGTTTTTTGTGAGGCATTTGAAATGAATAGGTCCGCATTCCATTCCGTAAATTTTTGGAAAGGATGCGGATTACAAAATACTGAGTGTGAATGGACCCTAAGGGCTCATTCAGACGGCCGTATGAATGAGCCCGCATTCATTCCGCAATTTTGTGGAACGGGTGCGAACCCATTCATTTCAATGGGGCCGCAAAAGACTCACTGTGTGCTGTCCGCATCTGTGGTTCCATTCCGCGGCTCTGTGGAAAAGATAGAACATGTCCTATTCTTGTCCGCAGTCAAGAATAGGCATTTTCTTTTATGGTTGCGGCCATGTGCGGTCTGCAAATTGCGGAACGCATATGGCCGGTATCCATGTTTTGCGGATCCACAAAGCACTACGGCCGTCTGAATGGGTCCTTAAGCTGGGTTTACACAGCAGATTATCAGAAATGGACATTACTGGGAATGCTCATTTCTGATTATCTTCGCTTGTAAATGTGCTGCTGATCATCCGATGAATGAGCAAAATGCATGTTACATCATAGTTTCTGGGCAGCAGATAGTGCGTTCTAAACAGCGGTCTTTTCCGCCCAGCAGTGAGCCTGGTGACGTCACCGGCACTGATGGGCGGGCTTTAGCGCTGCCCTAGCCAGTAAAACGGCTAGGGCAGCGCTAAACCCGGACCATTACAGCCGATGACGTCACCGAACACTCTGCCGGGCGGAAGCTTCCGCTCGGCAGTGTGTTATGTAAACAGAAGAGCATGAGATGCTCCGATGCTAACATCAGACGGGCTGCCTGGGTGGATTTAAGGGTATGTCCGGGTTCAGCTCTTAACCCGGACAACCCCTTTAAGTGAACTAAGAGTTAAAGGAAACCGTTTCAAAAGCGTTCCTCTATTGAAGATGTAAAACAGATAATGAGATACTGTACATATCTTATCTGCAACCGCAATGCTTGTCTGCACTAAGGGAACCCGTCATAAACTGTATTCATAAGCCAATATTAAAAGGGTTTTCCCCATAATATTCTCCAGTTTTCAAACCAGCTCCTGGATCTGAATACTTTTGTAATTCCATGTAAATAAAAAAGTATTATAACCACGAGTTATTCACTGAAATCTATCTCTATAGTGCCACCTGCTGTTCGTTCTTTTTCTAATTTCTCCGTCCTGCTCACTGAGATGGAAGCACATCCTCAGTTCCATCCTTCAAGCGCCACTAGCTGCAGCAGAGAGGACATACCATCTGAGAAAGTGCACACCCCCTGAGCTGCAGACTTGAAATAAATCTAGCAGATCAATTTGAGAATGAATGGGGAGAACTCTGGATCCATGTGAGGTACAGGGCTGGTTCTAGCTTTGTTATAAAGAGGTTGTCATTTACTAGATTATGTATGAGTTTTATTATTTACATTAATCATGGGATAAGTGATTGCAGAGAACTAGAAGTATAATCATAGCAGCCCAGACCTGGAAAAGAGTCATGGCTGCCTGGGAAGAGTCACAGTTATTCAGGAGCTGCTGCTCTTCCCCACTCACCTACTGATGACTGACAGACTTTTCTGGGGAGAAAAGTACGGAGAGAACTGAAAATCATTATCAGGGAGGGCAGGAGCTCATGAATCCAATTCTCAGGTACGTCTTCTGCACGGCACACAGTCTTCATATGGTATTGATAATCAGAATGCAGGGACTAGGCAACTTCAGACTATCCCCAGCTCCAGCTTCAACATCTCTGTGGTACCAATCTGTGATTTATTCTGTCTGGGCTCTGAAGTGGTGCCCTTCTATCGCTAATGCAGCTCACCTCCATTGCTAGCTAACTACATGCAGGAATCTGCCGGGCTTTGCTTGTCTCTCCCACATCTCTTAACGGGGTCTGCCTATACTTCTGTATATTCTCTTTGCGATCCTCACATGTCTCCTGTGATCTGAGTTTGAATGGTATCTTTATAGATCACAGGTGGGACAAGCTCTTGGTGCTCAAGGCAGGGGTTTCAGAATGCTTCCCGACCATCATCGCACAAATTTGCAGGCGTCCCTCTTTTATCTGACTGAAAGTTGTGAGAACTAAATTGAATTAATGATACGTTTAGTAATATGTGTATTCTACTAGGAATAACACATAAAAATGTGGATATCAAGTACCACCTACCTAAACATGACCATGTATTACCTTCAGAGCAGCGGTATTCCCTGGCCTCAGCAGGATAATGCCCCGACCGCACTGCAAAAATTGTTCAGAAATGGTGCGAAGAACATTTAGAAGAGATCAAGATGCTGAGCTAGTATGCAAATTCCACAGATCGCAATCCAATCCAGCATGTGTGGGAAAACCAAGTCAGGTCCGTGGAGGCTTCGCTTGCTACATATGTCCTACATAAAATATTTAGTAAAAAAAATAGGTTAGCAGCCTTGGATGTGATCTTTCAGGAATCGCCGGATTGGGTTAGGAACACCAAGAACATGTGGTTTGCACTGTATCTGGGAGTCTTGTGGCCTTTTTTGAGGGTTCCACCAGGCCACCCCTCTTTAACTCCACTCTCTCTTTCTGAAAGGGTTGCCTTCTCCACTGACTGGTGGCCCTCACCCGATGCTGGCAGAGAGGAGGGTTCAGCTGGGGAGTGCAAGCCTATTTTCCCCACTGGTGCAGGGTATGGGGCGTAGCAGCAGGATGACAGTGGCCTGAATAAGGAGCCCAATGCAGGAGCCACCATATGCCCTGTGGTTAAAGGGGTTCTCCGAGTTATATATATTGATGACCTATCTTCAGGATATCATCTGCTGTTTGAAGAGGAGGCGCGCACTGTGCCAGCGCTGCCTCCTCTTCATTGTTTACATTCTAGCCGTAAGGGGGTAGTGGTGAGTAGGTGTAATTACACCTAACCACCCCATTCATTTCTATGGGAAGAATCACTTCCATAGACTTGTATGGGAGCGATTCTTCCCATTGAAATGAATGGGGCAGTTAGGTGTAATTACACCTACTCACCACTACCCCCGTTACGGCCAGCATGTAAACAGTGAAGAGGATATGGCGCGCGCCTCCTCTTCAAACAGCTGATCGGCGGGGGTGCCGGGTCCCGATCTGATAATGAAGACCTATCCTGAGGGTAGGTCATCAATATATATAACTCGGAGAACCCCTTTAAAGCCACCTACTTTGCCTTTCCCTTGTCATGGCCCTGCAACTGACTCTTTTTGGTGTTTTTCTGCTAACCTCATCTCCATCTAGTCTGACTCTTTTCTTCCATTCTGCCTGCCCATTCTTGGATAGTGTAAACTAAACTTGTCCGACCTGCTATTCAAGGCCTGAATCTGTGTGAGTTTTTCTTAAAGAGCACCTGTCACCTTTCTGGACATGTCTGTTATGGTAGCAGCTTGCATTCCCTGTGCAATTACAAGTCTGGAGAATTGTTCCTTATGACCCTATTTTGTGTCTTTCTCCTCTTAGGCTAGGGCTAGGCGGCACGACAAAACGGGAACAACTACACTGCAACATGTGTCGCGTGACAAAAAGGGAACAACTACACTGCAACATGTGTCGTGTGACATTTTTTGTAATGACAGTCAAAGCTGGCGCACTGTGACATGCTGTGATGGAACAGTCGCACAAAAATCCAACTTGGATGGATTTTTTGTGACTGTCGTGTCGCGGACGGAGGGCAACACCATTGACTATCTTTATAAAAAATGTTGCACGACACTTGTCGCAGTGTAGTTGTTCCCTTTTTGTCATGCCGCGCGTGTAGCCTTAGCCTAAGAGGAGAAAGTGTAGTCCTAGCCTTATTCCTGCTAAGAATTAATGGATAAAGGTCCAGATGGGTGGTACCAGTTGGAGGTGTGTCTGCCACTGACAGCATTGATTGGGCAATGTCAGACTGCTCAGGGACACCCCCACAACTGGTAACTCCCATCGGTAGCTTTATCCATAATCTTCTGGCAAGAATAGAAGAAGAATGGCAAAACATACAGTCCTAAGAATAAATGTTCCAGAATTGTCATTTTATACAGTAAACAATTATTTACTAAAACAGGAGTGGTAATAGGTTGCCTTTAAACTGAATTAACCCTCATCAGTCTCATTAGGTTTATCATCTGCCATCATGCAGATCTCATTAGTCAGTAGACAACCAACTTTATGAATGCAACGGCTGTAAAGTCAGATTTTCCTCTGGATAAAGCACACTTGCTCCTCTTGCCAATTTTCAATGATCCCTCCCCCGCTTCATGGTTCTGTTAATCTTAATAAAATAATAGAAAAAAAAACCCTGTTTACAGCTTGGGAATTTACAGCTGCGCAGGAAGAGGCAAACCATCAGACCTCAGATAAGCCCATTGTGCCCCCATCAGACCCCAGATAAGTCCACTGTGCCCCCATCAGACCTCAGATAAGCCCACTGTGCCCCCATCAGACCTCACATCAGCCTACCGTGCCCCCATTAGAATAAAATAAAAAAGTCTCTTATCTCTCCTGTGCCACGGCTCCACTCCGGGTCCGGCGCTCCTCTATCTTTTCCTCCCGGCGCTGCACTGTCACCTGACTGCATGCAGCGTCAGGTCAGAGTGCGCGCACTACGTCCTGACGCTGTACGCGGTCAGGACAGTGCAGCGTGGACAGAGAAGACAGAGGAGCGCCGGACCCGGAGTGGAGCCGCGGCGCAGGAGAGGTAAGAGGCTTTTTTATTTTATCTGCCAAAAGTATCGCAAAAGAGGAAATCCCAGTCCCGAATCGATACTGGTATAAAAGTATCGATTCAGTATCGAAATATCGATACCCGCGACAACCCTAATGGGGACTATTAAAAAGTGTAAAAAAAAATGTTCAAAATATAAAAAGATATAAAAATTCTAATCACCCCCTTTCCCCAAAATAAAAATAAACAATAAAAAAAATCATCACCATGTGTGAAAACGCCTGTACTATTAAAATATAAAAATATTTATCCCATTCAGTCAATGGAAAAAAAGGCAAAATGACCAATTGGCCATTTTCGTTTCTTCACCTCCCCCACATAAATTTTATAAAAAGTGATCAAAAAGTCACACACTCCAATGTGATATCAAGGAAAAGAACAAATCGTCTTGTAAAAAATGAGCCCCCACACAGCCAGTCCAAACACAGTGGAGACGGCGGCATCAGTGGCGGGATGGACGAGTAAGTGCTGTGGAAATGATCTTGGAGCACTGCGGAGAAGCCCTTTATTAAACACCCCTCCTAAAGTTTAGCAGCAGGGTATGGGAACCATCAGCCATCGCAGCTCACAATCTGGAGTAATTACATCATGGTATGTCCAGGCCATAGGCTATTACGTGTTTTTTGTGGGTCCCGGCGAATGCTACGTGGGAACTATTACTTTTGAGAGCACTCTGCTTGACACAATTATTTTAGGGGATTGGGCACTATTACATTTGGGGACACTCAGCTTGGTGCATTTATTTAGGGAGAAACTATTCTATTGGGGGAACTTAAGGCTTCTCACAAGGGCGATACACTACTTGGCACAATCATTTTGGAGGATACTATAAGGAGCTCAGAATCCAGAGTAGAAATCCAAGGCTGACCCTTGGGTTTGTAGCTTCTCATACCACAGATCCACTTATAGATCAGCATATGACTACTTGCGTCTTCTTGAGTAGTTCAGGTGCTGGGGGTGCACACCAGGCTAAAGTGTGCTGAAGCAGCTGCAGCAGGAAAGTGAGAGAGCACCAGGGGACTGCTTGGAGATGTGCCCGGCCAAAGCAGACAAGGTCTAGCCAGAAGATGGGTGCTGCAGCTCCAAGCTTCGCACAGTGAGAGTAATGGTGGTAGAGAGGGAGTGTCCCACCAACGTGAAAGTGGATCGGAGGCTGCAGACCAGAGAGCGTGGAACTGCCAGTGCATCATGGCATCTATGTGAAAGCGACTACCGTGCAGTGGGACAAAGAGTGTGAAAGGAGAGGGAGCTTCCTGCCCACAAGCATGCCACTGTAGAAACAGACCAGCCAAATGCCAAGTGACTGCAGAGACCATAGTGTATCGTAGACCAGCCATAGACTAAGCAACTGCAGAGACCAGAGCAAACTGCAACAAAAAGCCAGTGATGACCGGTGAAAACTGTGGTGAGAGGTCTTTGGCTGGAGTGTGAGTGGTCCAGAAGATGATTAAGATCAGGCGCCATAGTTTGTGAATGACCAGGGTGCCTCCTGTGTGTGATGACGAGAAGGGATGCTGAGAGATGTTTGGTCAGATGTGGGCCACAAGTCCCTCTCTAAATGGAACAGTGGAAGTTTGTAGGCTCTACTGGAGCTCAACTTGTAAGAAGATTCTTAAATGCAAGAAGAACTTAAAGGGGTTGTCCCACGAAAAAAAATATGCTACAGTTTTCAAACCAGCACCTGGATCTGAATTCTTTTATAATTGCATGTATTTAAAAATTTAGCATAGCAACTTAGATAGTCAATAAAATGTATCTGTATAGCGCCACCTGCTGTTTGCTTTCTTTTCTTATTTCTTTGTCCTGCTCACTGGACGCACATGCTCAGTTCTATCCTTCAACTGCCTCCTGAGCTGTGATAAAGGAGAGCATGGACACGCCCCTTGAGCTGCAGCAGTAAGGACACTCCCCTTGAGCTGTCAGGTTGACATAAATCTAGGAGAGCAATGAATGGGGAGATCTCTGGCTCCATGAGAGGTACAGGGCTGGTTCTAGCTGTGTTAGAAAGAGATTGTCATGTACTATATGATGTCTGATTTTCATTTTTTACATTAGTCATGGGATAACCCTCTAGGATATGCCCCCCTCTAGGATATGCTCCCCCGGATCCGCATTGGGGAATGGAACAATGGATGTCTGTCTGTTTTTTGTGAGGCATTTGAAATGAATAGGTCCGCATTCCATTCCGTAAATTTTTGGAAAGGATGCGGATTACAAAATACTGAGTGTGAATGGACCCTAAGGGCTCATTCAGACGGCCGTATGAATGAGCCCGCATTCATTCCGCAATTTTGTGGAACGGGTGCGAACCCATTCATTTCAATGGGGCCGCAAAAGACTCACTGTGTGCTGTCCGCATCTGTGGTTCCATTCCGCGGCTCTGTGGAAAAGATAGAACATGTCCTATTCTTGTCCGCAGTCAAGAATAGGCATTTTCTTTTATGGTTGCGGCCATGTGCGGTCTGCAAATTGCGGAACGCATATGGCCGGTATCCATGTTTTGCGGATCCACAAAGCACTACGGCCGTCTGAATGGGTCCTTAAGCTGGGTTTACACAGCAGATTATCAGAAATGGACATTACTGGGAATGCTCATTTCTGATTATCTTCGCTTGTAAATGTGCTGCTGATCATCCGATGAATGAGCAAAATGCATGTTACATCATAGTTTCTGGGCAGCAGATAGTGCGTTCTAAACAGCGGTCTTTTCCGCCCAGCAGTGAGCCTGGTGACGTCACCGGCACTGATGGGCGGGCTTTAGCGCTGCCCTAGCCAGTAAAACGGCTAGGGCAGCGCTAAACCCGGACCATTACAGCCGATGACGTCACCGAACACTCTGCCGGGCGGAAGCTTCCGCTCGGCAGTGTGTTATGTAAACAGAAGAGCATGAGATGCTCCGATGCTAACATCAGACGGGCTGCCTGGGTGGATTTAAGGGTATGTCCGGGTTCAGCTCTTAACCCGGACAACCCCTTTAAGTGAACTAAGAGTTAAAGGAAACCGTTTCAAAAGCGTTCCTCTATTGAAGATGTAAAACAGATAATGAGATACTGTACATATCTTATCTGCAACCGCAATGCTTGTCTGCACTAAGGGAACCCGTCATAAACTGTATTCATAAGCCAATATTAAAAGGGTTTTCCCCATAATATTCTCCAGTTTTCAAACCAGCTCCTGGATCTGAATACTTTTGTAATTCCATGTAAATAAAAAAGTATTATAACCACGAGTTATTCACTGAAATCTATCTCTATAGTGCCACCTGCTGTTCGTTCTTTTTCTAATTTCTCCGTCCTGCTCACTGAGATGGAAGCACATCCTCAGTTCCATCCTTCAAGCGCCACTAGCTGCAGCAGAGAGGACATACCATCTGAGAAAGTGCACACCCCCTGAGCTGCAGACTTGAAATAAATCTAGCAGATCAATTTGAGAATGAATGGGGAGAACTCTGGATCCATGTGAGGTACAGGGCTGGTTCTAGCTTTGTTATAAAGAGGTTGTCATTTACTAGATTATGTATGTATCATAGCAGCCCAGACCTGGAAAAGAGTCATGGCTGCCTGGGAAGAGTCACAGTTATTCAGGAGCTGCTGCTCTTCCCCACTCACCTACTGATGACTGACAGACTTTTCTGGGGAGAAAAGTACGGAGAGAACTGAAAATCATTATCAGGGAGGGCAGGAGCTCATGAATCCAATTCTCAGGTACGTCTTCTGCACGGCACACAGTCTTCATATGGTATTGATAATCAGAATGCAGGGGCTAGGCAACTTCAGACTATCCCCAGCTCCAGCTTCAACATCTCTGTGGTACCAATCTGTGATTTATTCTGTCTGGGCTCTGAAGTGGTGCCCTTCTATCGCTAATGCAGCTCACCTCCATTGCTAGCTAACTACATGCAGGAATCTGCCGGGCTTTGCTTGTCTCTCCCACATCTCTTAACGGGGTCTGCCTATACTTCTGTATATTCTCTTTGCGATCCTCACATGTCTCCTGTGATCTGAGTTTGAATGGTATCTTTATAGATCACAGGTGGGACAAGCTCTTGGTGCTCAAGGCAGGGGTTTCAGAATGCTTCCCGACCATCATCGCACAAATTTGCAGGCGTCCCTCTTTTATCTGACTGAAAGTTGTGAGAACTAAATTGAATTAATGATACGTTTAGTAATATGTGTATTCTACTAGGAATAACACATAAAAATGTGGATATCAAGTACCACCTACCTAAACATGACCATGTATTACCTTCAGAGCAGCGGTATTCCCTGGCCTCAGCAGGATAATGCCCCGACCGCACTGCAAAAATTGTTCAGAAATGGTGCGAAGAACATTTAGAAGAGATCAAGATGCTGAGCTAGTATGCAAATTCCACAGATCGCAATCCAATCCAGCATGTGTGGGAAAACCAAGTCAGGTCCGTGGAGGCTTCGCTTGCTACATATGTCCTACATAAAATATTTAGTAAAAAAAATAGGTTAGCAGCCTTGGATGTGATCTTTCAGGAATCGCCGGATTGGGTTAGGAACACCAAGAACATGTGGTTTGCACTGTATCTGGGAGTCTTGTGGCCTTTTTTGAGGGTTCCACCAGGCCACCCCTCTTTAACTCCACTCTCTCTTTCTGAAAGGGTTGCCTTCTCCACTGACTGGTGGCCCTCACCCGATGCTGGCAGAGAGGAGGGTTCAGCTGGGGAGTGCAAGCCTATTTTCCCCACTGGTGCAGGGTATGGGGCGTAGCAGCAGGATGACAGTGGCCTGAATAAGGAGCCCAATGCAGGAGCCACCATATGCCCTGTGGTTAAAGGGGTTCTCCGAGTTATATATATTGATGACCTATCTTCAGGATATCATCTGCTGTTTGAAGAGGAGGCGCGCACTGTGCCAGCGCTGCCTCCTCTTCATTGTTTACATTCTAGCCGTAAGGGGGTAGTGGTGAGTAGGTGTAATTACACCTAACCACCCCATTCATTTCTATGGGAAGAATCACTTCCATAGACTTGTATGGGAGCGATTCTTCCCATTGAAATGAATGGGGCAGTTAGGTGTAATTACACCTACTCACCACTACCCCCGTTACGGCCAGCATGTAAACAGTGAAGAGGATATGGCGCGCGCCTCCTCTTCAAACAGCTGATCGGCGGGGGTGCCGGGTCCCGATCTGATAATGAAGACCTATCCTGAGGGTAGGTCATCAATATACACTCACCGGCCACTTTATTAGGTACACCATGCTAGTAACGGGTTGGACCCCCTTTTGCCTTCAGAACTGCCTCAATTCTTCGTGGCATAGATTCAACAAGGTGCTGGAAGCATTCCTCAGAGATTTTGGTCCATATTGACATGATGGCATCACACAGTTGCCGCAGATTTGTCGGCTGTACATCCATGATGCGAATCTCCCGTTCCACCACATCCCAAAGATGCTCTATTGGATTGAGATCTGGTGACTGTGGAGGCCATTTGAGTACAGTGAACTCATTGTCATGTTCAAGAAACCAGTCTGAGATGATTCCAGCTTTATGACATGGCGCATTATCCTGCTGAAAGTAGCCATCAGATGTTGGGTACATTGTGGTCATAAAGGGATGGACATGGTCAGCAACAATACTCAGGTAGGCTGTGGCGTTGCAACAATGCTCAATTGGTACCAAGGGGCCCAAAGAGTGCCAAGAAAATATTCCCCACACCATGACACCACCACCACCAGCTTGAACCGTTGATACAAGGCAGGATGGATCCATGCTTTCATGTTGTTGACGCCAAATTCTGACCCTACCATCTGAATGTCGCAGCAGAAATCGAGACTCATCAGACCAGGCAACGTTTTTCCAATCTTCTACTGTCCAATTTCGATGAGCTTGTGCAAATTGTAGCCTCAGTTTCCTGTTCTTAGCTGAAAGGAGTGGCACCCGGTGTGGTCTTCTGCTGCTGTAGCCCATCTGCCTCAAAGTTCGACGTACTGTGCGTTCAGAGATGCTCTTCTGCCTACCTTGGTTGTAACGGGTGGCAATTTGAGTCACTGTTGCCTTTCTATCAGCTGGAACCAGTCTGCCCATTCTCCTCTGACCTCTGGCATCAACAAGGCATTTCCGCCCACAGAACTGCCGCTCACTGGATGTTTTTTCTTTTTCGGGCCATTCTCTGTAAACCCTAGAGATGGTTGTGCGTGAAAATCCCAGTAGATCAGCAGTTTCTGAAATACTCAGACCAGCCCTTCTGGCACCAACAACCATGCCACGTTCAAAGGCACT
Organism: Rhinella marina; assembly: GCA_900303285.1. Taxonomy (NCBI): domain Eukaryota; kingdom Metazoa; phylum Chordata; class Amphibia; order Anura; family Bufonidae; genus Rhinella; species Rhinella marina. The sequence continues at coordinate 963,308 of ONZH01028668.1, forward strand.
CAAATCACCTTTCTTCCCCATACTGATGCTCGGTTTGAACTGCAGGAGATTGTCTTGACCATGTCTACATGCCTAAATGCACTGAGTTGCCGCCATGTGATTGGCTGATTAGAAATTAAGTGTTAACGAGCAGTTGGACAGGTGTACCTAATAAAGTGGCCGGTGAGTGTATATAACTCGGAGAACCCCTTTAAAGCCACCTACTTTGCCTTTCCCTTGTCATGGCCCTGCAACTGACTCTTTTTGGTGTTTTTCTGCTAACCTCATCTCCATCTAGTCTGACTCTTTTCTTCCATTCTGCCTGCCCATTCTTGGATAGTGTAAACTAAACTTGTCCGACCTGCTATTCAAGGCCTGAATCTGTGTGAGTTTTTCTTAAAGAGCACCTGTCACCTTTCTGGACATGTCTGTTATGGTAGCAGCTTGCATTCCCTGTGCAATTACAAGTCTGGAGAATTGTTCCTTATGACCCTATTTTGTGTCTTTCTCCTCTTAGGCTAGGGCTAGGCGGCACGACAAAACGGGAACAACTACACTGCAACATGTGTCGCGTGACAAAAAGGGAACAACTACACTGCAACATGTGTCGTGTGACATTTTTGTAATGACAGTCAAAGCTGGCGCACTGTGACATGCTGTGATGGAACAGTCGCACAAAAATCCAACTTGGATGGATTTTTTGTGACTGTCGTGTCGCGGACGGAGGGCAACACCATTGACTATCTTTATAAAAAATGTTGCACGACACTTGTCGCAGTGTAGTTGTTCCCTTTTTGTCATGCCGCGCGTGTAGCCTTAGCCTAAGAGGAGAAAGTGTAGTCCTAGCCTTATTCCTGCTAAGAATTAATGGATAAAGGTCCAGATGGGTGGTACCAGTTGGAGGTGTGTCTGCCACTGACAGCATTGATTGGGCAATGTCAGACTGCTCAGGGACACCCCCACAACTGGTAACTCCCATCGGTAGCTTTATCCATAATCTTCTGGCAAGAATAGAAGAAGAATGGCAAAACATACAGTCCTAAGAATAAATGTTCCAGAATTGTCATTTTATACAGTAAACAATTATTTACTAAAACAGGAGTGGTAATAGGTTGCCTTTAAACTGAATTAACCCTCATCAGTCTCATTAGGTTTATCATCTGCCATCATGCAGATCTCATTAGTCAGTAGACAACCAACTTTATGAATGCAACGGCTGTAAAGTCAGATTTTCCTCTGGATAAAGCACACTTGCTCCTCTTGCCAATTTTCAATGATCCCTCCCCCGCTTCATGGTTCTGTTAATCTTAATAAAATAATAGAAAAAAAAACCCTGTTTACAGCTTGGGAATTTACAGCTGCGCAGGAAGAGGCAAACCAAACAGTTGTGTCTGGGACAGTAACATTTCTTTGTTTCATGACCTACGGTTACTGGCATGTTCCAGCTATATGGGAAAATGTTGGATTCAAAGATCTTTGCCGCACCTGAATAAATAATCAGCCTTTTTCTATCCAAAGGAAAACAAGCAAAATCAGATGATACGCTTCTCTGGGCTGCAGCAAAGTACTGATCCGAAACACAGACGGAAAAAAAACACAATGCACACTCTCGGCAGGATAAAAAGAACATAGCAGTATTGCCAAGGGTTTTTTTTGAGGCGTGTCCAATTTCTGCCATGGGCATAACTACAACCATAGCAGTCATTGCACCTACTATAGTGCCCAGGCGCTTAGGAGGCCCCCTCATGTGCAGGAATGGTGTCAGTCAGAAGAAACAGCCAAGAGTGAAAGGGAACCTGTCATCGTGAAAATGCAATGTGATCTGTAGGGCGCCTATCTCTGTATGCACAGTGTTAGAAGTAAGGATAAAAAAGTACCATATTTTTCAGACTATAAGGCGCAATTTCCCCCCAAAAGTAAGGAAAAAGTGGCAGTGCGTCTTACAGTCCGAATGCAAATGACTGCAGGGCTGGTCTGATGAGGATCTGATCTGAGGCTGATGGGGCTTGGGGTTCTGATCTGAGGCTGAGGGAGCTTGGGGGTCTGATGAGGGTCTGATCTGAGGTTGATGGAGCTTGGAGTCTAATGAGGGTCTCATCTGAGGCTGATAGAGCTTGGGGGTCTGATCTGAGGTTGATGGGGCTTGGGGGTCTGATCTGAGGCTGAGGGAGCTTGGGGGTCTGATCTGAGGTTGATGGAGCTTGGAGTCTAATGAGGGTCTGATCTGAGGCTGATGGATCTTGGTGGTCTGATGAGGGTCTGATCTGAGGCTGATGGATCTTGGTGGTCTGATAAGGGTCTGATCTGAGGCTGATGGAGCTTGGGGATCTAATGGTCTGATCTAAAGCTGATGAAGCTCGGGGGTCTGATGAGGGTCTAAGCTGAGGCTGATGGAGCTTGGGGGTCTGATAAGGGTCTGATCTGTTGGGGCTTTGGGGGTATGATCTGAGGCTGATGTAGCTTGAGGGTCTGATCTGAGGCTGATGGAGTTTGGGGGTCTGATGAGGGTTTGATCTGAGGCTGTTGGAGCTTTGGGGTCTGATTTGGGGGTCTGATGAGGATTGAGGATGTGATCTGAGGTCATATGAAATACATTTTTTTTTCTTATTTTCCTCCTCTAAATACTAGATGTCTCCTACAGTTTGAAAAATATGCTAGTTTAGACAGCAGTCCAAGGCAAAAATGAAGGATGGTCAGTGCATGTCTACACTGGGCAAGGTCCAATCCAGCCTCCATCATATAATCCAATTCCCCTTTATTTTAGATGGAGGGAAGGCTGTCAATCACTGATAGGACTGCCTCCATGACTTCAAAGCCCAGAATGAGCAGGAATTTAGAGGAATAAAATATAAGTTTTACCAAATCTTTTCCTATAAAACTACAACTCAATCTGCTAAGCTCCTCCTGCTCTATAACACACTGCCTGCAGTTTAGACATTATTTCAATGTGATAGGTTCCCTTTAAAGAATAAAATACTCCATAAGACTGCTGAAGAGAAGCCGAGTAGAGCACTTGATAATCTCCAGCAGTCCCATAGAGATGAGTGGAGCAGCAGCAGCATACATGCTCAGCCATCACTCCATTCTTGCAGGACACAGGACTCCCGTTCTTGTTACCAATTGGGGTCCCAAGTTTCGGACCCCCACTGATCAGACTCTTATTCCTTATCATGCGGATAAAACTTAGTACAACCCTTCTAACCAACCTAGACCTTCTAGCGTCTACACCTATTTACGGTTCTCCATTGTCCAAGATCTCATATATGGCACTACTATGCATCCTTTGGCTGGTGCTGAAATAAAAATGGTTATGCTACTGTTCAGTTTAATGGTGATGGGGACATTCTTGTCTTTGCAGTTGGGGGTCTGTGAATTTTTGCTATATCTTATGCACATGTTTACATTGCATTGAATAATTGATTATCTCATTACAATGGCACATCAAGGGATAGCATCTATGAGGTAGTGAATGAACAGTCACGTCTTGAAGTTGATGTGTTGGAAGCAGGAAAAATGGCCAGTCGTAAGCCTGTTTAGCAGTAGCCAAATCGGAAAGGCTAGACAACTGGGTCAGAGCATCTCCTAAATGCAGATTATGTGGGGTGTCAGGATATGTAGTAGGTAGTACCTACCAGCAGTGTTTAAGGAAGGACAGCTGGAGAATTGGTGACAAGGCCATGAGTACGTGAGGAGTGAAGACTAGTCCATATGATCCTATCCCACAGATGAAGAAGGCAAGCTGGCGGAGGCAGTGTGATGTTCTGGGCAATGTTCTGGTAAACCTTGGGTTCCTGTCATTATGTGTATCTGACATGTACCACCTACCTAAACCTTGTGTAGAACAGGTGTTTCCTAATGGCAGTGGTCACTTTCAGCGGAGTAATGCCCCAGCCACTGTGCAAAAATTGTTTGAGAAAAATGACAAAAAGATCAAGGTGATGACTTCAAATTCCCTAGATCTCAATCTAATCCAGCATCGGTGGGATGTGCTGATGCTCAGAGGGTCACCCAAGCCCTCCTCTCTGCCACTGGCCAGGAACATAATGAGCTCTCGTCATTAATTAATACTGTGAGAATCGGGTGTTTATGTACCGGCTGATGACTGCACATGCTGTCCTGAGTTCAACTGCTGTATCCTGAACCTTACCTCCTAGGCCCCCTGCTCCATATATTAATCAGAGACAACTGGAGGAGGAAGAGGGCAGAAAATGTCAGCTATTGATGGCCACCCCGGAAGGACAGCTTTTAGGGCAGTATATTGTGCTGCACTGTGGTATTTGGTTCTGCTGGGATGGTATTTTACACTATGGTTACTTGTGTTGCCCTGCCTTCTGTCAATTTTGACCCAACAAAAACATGGGGACACTTTTAGTTTTTTTTTCCGGGGCCAATTTAAGTTCCCATTTGGGCCCTGCTGGGAGGGTTGGCTCCCCCTCTTGTCAGTATTCTCCATTTGCTGACGGCTCGGTGCACCATTTGCCCTATGCGTATCTACTACTACTCTGCCTATCTTTTGCCTGGGCCCTGCCATAGGCCTTGATATTACAAGGGGAAGGCACAGGGTGCACTTTATTTAAATCCTGTGCCTGACATTGTCGAAGGGGAGCTGAAAGCAGCTAGAAAAGTAGAATGCCCAAATGCCCTCTTCTAGCCGACTGAAACTTGTGAGAACTATATGATCACATGTTTGGTGTATGTAAATAATACATAAAGAAGAAATAAAGCATATAATGAAAATTGAGAAATTTGGGATGTATGCTATAAGCCGCTATCACACAGCCAGATACAATGGTGAGCGAAGTCTGGTTCAGTAGAACTGTGCCATGTCTGGTTACTACCGTCATGATATGGAGTCTAATTCTACCCATTTTTTCCCGGTCGTGTGAAAGTAACCTTGCTAAGTGCACTGTTCAGCCGTTGTCTTACTCCACTAATTCTCCAAAGCATTCACTGGCAGACAACGGATTAATCTCTAACTCATGCTGCTCTTTTCCCATTATAAAGAGTAAGCCAAAGAAGGAAATTAAAGTTTTACACATTCACTGGCTCATAGTGATCAGATAGTTTTCAAATTATCAGTAATTAGAAACTTACAGGTGCAGCCTGTTACTAATGAGCAGGGGCATGTACAGAAGTCATAGGAGCAGGGGCGTGCAAAGAAGTCATAGGACTATCAGTAGAAATAAGTCAGAGCAACTGATATTTTTTTCTTGAAAACATTTCACCAGTCATCCGACTGGCTTTCTCAGTTTAGAATGGTTTGTATGAGAAACCTCCAGCATTAAATACTGGTATTTAATGCCAGAGATTTCTTTTGCAAGCCATTCTAATTTAGAAAGCCAGTCGGATGACTAGCAAAACATCTTCAAGGAAAAAAGTACAACAAGTTCAGCTGCTCTGGCTTATTACTACTGATATACCATGACCTGGATGAATGAGAACCTTCACATACAAGTCATAGAGTACCACAGCTAAACTTAGAATGGACACCCCTCCTAAATTAATGCCTGTAAATAATAAAAATCTTACCGCCAGCAGCCACCACAAGGGGGAGCTCAGTAAATAATTTATACAGCTACAACAAAACTGAGTAGGCTCTGTATATTTCTCTGTGCACTGAGCTCCCCCCAGTGGCAACTGGAGGTAATTCATTTCACTACCTCCACCAAGCAGTATGCCTCCGTGCAAGGTCTGTTACTGCCAAGAAGACAATAAAGAGCAACAGACAAAGCTTCAACTGTCATGCTACAAATCTCATCAATCTCGGACTTAAAGGGGTTGTCTCATGATGGTCAATGGGGGACCCGCACCTATATCTAGAACAGAGCCCCGCAAGGTGGTGGCTGGTCCGGCCTGGCCACAACCATAGAAATGAATGGGAGCGTACTGCGCATGCGCGGCCCCCGCTCCCATTCATTTCTATGGAGCCGATGGAAATAGCTGATATTTTCGCCGACCCCATAGAAAATGAATGGAGGGCGGCTGCGCATGCGTAGTGTGCCCTCCTTCACTTCTGGGGCTCCGTTCTGGATATAGGTGCGGGTCCCGCACCTATTAGACAATGGGGACATATCCTAGTGATATGCCCCCATTGTCCATCATAAGACAACCCCTTTAACCCTTACAATACCAGCGCCGTACATGTACGGCGCTGGGGCGATGCGGACACCTGGCGCCCGCTCGCACGTGCGGCGGCCGTCATGGCCGGCAAGTCTCTGCTGTTTCTAACAGCAGAGACTTACGGGTACTTACCGCCATCGGCAGCATCTTCATAGCCCTTTAGATGTCGTGAACACACATGATCACGGCATCTAGTTGCGTCTAAACCCGGAAGCGTAAGCTTCCGGGTGGTGTACAGACACCCCTTGTGGCCAATCGGGGTGTCTGTACACGATCTGAAAGCTGTAAACCTCGCTGATGAGGTTTATAGCTTTCAAAGTGCAATTCTTATTAGGATAAGAAATGAGCAAATTCAGTCATTAAAGGGGTTGTCCGAGTTATTTTTTTGTTCTTTATATGTTTTTAACTTGTCAGATATACCAACTTTCCCATATATTTTGTGTTTCTAAAGCTGCTGGTTTCTCAGAGTTGACTGAGGGTCACATGACCTGTGATGTCACCTTATCTCCCTGGTCTGTGATGTTTCGTTCACAAGCCTCAGAGTTCAGATAACAGTCTGTACACGAGACGTCACTGGCCACGCCCCCTTTCTTTGCCTCCTGCTATCTGCTCTCTTCCTGGATTTCTTCAGATAAAACATTAACCCCTTCAGCCAGAAAACACTGAGGGCTCAAGGCTTTACAGCAAATAGTAGCTGCAGCAGTGAGAGGAGACAAATGCTGGGCAAGGAGCTATAGAGGAATTGTACAAGAACAGGTAGGGAGAATTTCCTATGTGTATCAGCAGTGTCATTGTACAGCTGGGACTTGTAGTCCTACACAAACAACATGCTGCTGAGTATCCCAGCAGGCAGACATGTACTCACAGCACTTATATTCACTGCCTTTGCAGAGAAGGGGGAGGGGCAGAGATTGTTATTACTGCATGTAAACAAAGGCCAGAAGAGAACCAGGGAAATTAGGAAATATAGATTTTTTTTTACTAAAACTTGCTGAACTTAGTTATATATTGCTACCCATCAGATTTACAGTGCTATATTTTTTTTCCATAACTTGGACAACCCCTTTAAGTAAAAAATAAAAGACCCTCATTGCTCATAAAGAAAAAATAAAAAACACAATCTATTTGCTCATATTTGAGCTTTAAAATAATCACAAAAAATTAAAAAAAGTTAAAAAATATATAAAAAATAAAAAATATATAAAAGTTCAAATCACTCCCCTTTCCGTATAATTAAAAAATAAATACCTAAATAACAATAAATATAGACATCATGGGTATCACCGTGACCGAAAACGCCCATACTTTTAAAATATAAAAAAAAATTCCCCCATACAGCTGCCCCCATACAGCTCCGTACACATAAATACCAAAAAGTCAAGATATGACAAAAAAAAAGGCCAACTTTATAATTATTTTATCACTATCAAAACGCAGGAAAAACTATACATATTAGGTATCGCCAGATTCGTACTGACCAGTAGAATGAAAGTAACTGGTCAGTTTTAATGAACATCGAATGTTGTAAATAAGAAACCCGTAGAACTGTAGCGGAATAGCGTTTTTTTGCAATTTCACCCGATTTGGAATTTTTTTCCCGCTTCCCACTACACCATATGCATTATTAATTGGTGGCGTTGGAAAGTACAACTTGTCCCTCAAAAAACAAGCCCTCATACAGCTATGTGAACAGAAAAATAAAACAGTTATGGCTGTTTGAATGCAGGGAGCGCAAAACGAAAACGCATAATCGAAAAAAACTCTGGTACTGAAAGGGTTAATCTTGCCATTAACAGTGCAGCCACACATAGCGGATATTCAGCAACAGATTCATTTTACATCTCCTCAAACTAATGTATTGCAGATTTCCCGTTTGCACTATAGAACATGAAATCTGCTGCCAAATCCTTGTCAAAATCCCCATGTAACTCATACAGATTTTACTATGGATTTTCTGCACCAGAATATGTCCTATTTGCACATACCCTAAAGGGGGTTGTTGAGTCAAAAATGATTCAAGAGCCAGGAATTGTGATAAAATAAAAAAAAAATCTATACTCACCAGTAGAGATGAGCGAAGTTTTCAGAAATTTGATTCAGATGCTTTGCCGAATGTGTCAAAAAAATGTACTTTGTTCCGAATTAATTAGTCACGAAGCATGTTAAATAAGCTATATCCCGGCATGCAGCGAGAGAGTATCTTGGTGTACATCACCGTGCATATCAGCAACATCCATAGCTAGTCCTTTCTGGTAGTGAAACAGTTACTGTGACAGGCAGGTGTACACCCCAATAACAGTAAAAATAGGCAGCTTATTCACCCCAATTTGAGAATCAAGGCATAATAGAATTACTAGATTGCTTTGTGCAGGGATTGATGCAAAGTGGGCTGTCTCCTATGGATCCCTTTAGATTAAAAAGCCTATACTGTCCCTGTAGTTTCCCTATGCTCTCCTTATGCTTACCCTATAGTGTATAAAAACTCTCCCTACGATCTCCCTACACTGTCCCTGCAGTCACTCTACCCAATATTCCACAATCAAAGCCTTCTTGAACACTGTCCCTAGCGCTTGTCACGTCTCTCCCTATGCTCAGATCACAGTGAAATGGCAGAGACAGCACTTTTAAAGGGCTGTGACATCACAGGGGATGGCTGCATTATGGGTCATATGGGTCATATCGCATTTCTGAGCTTTTTACTTTCACTTTGTAACACATGTAGCAACCATTTTAGGAAAAAAAAATATTTGTTACCACAAAGCACAAGGAAATTCCGATTCATTGTAAATCAAATTTTTCCAAACTTTTTCCTAAACTTTGGATCAAATTCTACTTCAGATGCTTCAATTTGCTCAACCTATGACCCGGGATCAGAGATGGGTCATTGAACCCCTCACAATAGCGATTGTGGCATCTGAGCGGCTATCGCTAGCCTCTGATCAGAGCTGCCATGGTGAACTTGTGGGGTCCCCTGCAAGCCATCGTGGGCAGGGTCCTCTCTCCTTCTGTACCAGTTTTTAACTCATCTTGTACATGCTTTTGTCTGTATAAACCCCTTATCACATGCCATGAAATGAATGGCGCGTTAATAATAAATAATAATAATAGTTCAGTTGGTTATTATGGCAACCTTATGGCAGCCTGAAGGCTTCCAGGGCTGCCGTAGGAAACCTCCTGTCAAGCTATATCTGCTTCTGAGCTTAGCAGGAAGACTGTCAAAATCCCATAGACTGCAATAGTATATTACTGCAGTCTATGGTACAAATGATTAGAGGTTGGTATATATTCAAGTCTTCTAAGAGAACTAAAACTTACGGTAAAAAAATGTTTTTAAAATATAAAAAGAAAACAACAACTAGCCTTAAAGGCTTCTGTGGTGCATTCCCTCATAGAATTGGATAGTGGTCTTTTATATACAAGCATGGCAGTATCCTGAATCACATTGGTATTGTAGCCGTCAGGGCAGTGGAGGCCAGACTGAAGCTGGCAGCGTTACTTAATGATCCCACTTCCAGCACAGGGCAGCACCCTAGATTTACTTTAGGCTTACACACAATGCGGGAAAGAAAATGTGAAAATGTCGAATAATTTTAATTCCTACTTCTGGATAAAGACCTTTATGTGAGAGACTGTGAGCTTGTTTACTCAAAGCAAGTCCCGACAAGGCCACTCTTCTCCTCACCCCCATTTTCTCCCTCTAATCTCACACTAATCCTCCTCCTCTAATCTCCTCTGTTCAGAACAATGTCTGATAAAATACGAGTGACTGGTCACAAAGTAAAGTTTCATTCTCCCCTCATTCAGGAGAAGATTAGAAAATCTTGGATGCTGTTTCTTTTTAGAAACAATCAAATGGAGCTGAACTGCAATACCTGACAAAGCCTGTGGGCAAGAGTGGCGCTGTTTCAGGAAAATGATCATGCCTATCTGATCTCAGGGAACTATTGTATTACCAGAAGCTGCTGAGAAGCTGTGGCTACAATAAATACAGGGGTTGTGGAGTTGGTAGGCCAAAGTACGGTACCAATGTGGCTCCTATATTTTTACATACCCCTGACTCCTCCATAAATGGCTCATGTATGATAATTAATTAATATACTGTAGTATTTGGAGCAATGCTATCATAAAATAACGATTTAACCCTAGTTATCCAGTGTTGGACTGGGGTTCCTTGGACCCACCAGAGTAATTATTCTCGGGGCCCAACCCTCATATCATCAATAAAGTGGAATAGGTTTTAAATCAAAGACCTGAGTGGCAAGTGATTATCTCCAAAGGCAGATCCAAATGGGAATTATTCTCCTGGACCTTTGGGGTCCACTGTTGCATCAGAGCCTAGACCCAGTGGAGGATCCTCTTGTAATCTGGAGGGTCAGTCTGACCCTGTAGTTATCACTAGGATGATAACTAGAAAGAAAATTTATGATCCAAGTTTCAGACTTTTCTCATGTGGATGTGTCCATCCCGGTAATACATAAGGGATGTAAGGTATGTGTGTCTAGGATGCTGCTGTCTTCTCCCTACAAACTGCCTCATGTGTGCTTTTGTTCCTATCTACAGCCTGTTTGAGGTTGGATCTTCCTGGATCTTCTTGTCCCTCTCTCCGCACATCTGAACCTTTTACTGCTATCTCTAACATGGAGAGAAGGGAGGGGAGAGCAGAGAGAGCTGCGAGAAACATAAGCAGTGTTCTGACAGATGGATAGAAGGGAGGAGGAGAGCGGAGATAGCTGCCAGAATCAGAAACAGTGCTCTGATAGATGGATAGAAGGGAGGGGGAGAGCAGAGAGAGCTGCCAGAAGCAGTGCTCTTATAGATGAATAGACGGGAGGGGGAGAGAGCAGAGAGAACTGTCAGAAACAGAAGCAGCATGGATAGAAGGGAGGGGGAGAGAGCTGCCAGAAGCAGTGCTCTGACATATGGATAGAAGGGAGGGGTAGAGCAGAGAGAGCTGCCAGAAGCAGTGCTCTGATAGATAAATAGAAGCGAGGGGGAGAGCAGAGAGAACTGTCAGAAACAGAAGCAGTGCTCTGACATATGGATAGAAGGGAGGGGTAGAGCAGAGGCAGTTGCCAGAAGCAGTGCTGACATATGGATAGAAGGGAGGGGTAGAGCAGAGACAGTTGCCAGAAGCAGTGCTGACATATGGATAGAAGGGAGGGGTAGAGCAGAGAGCGCTGCCAGAAGCAGTGCTCTGACATATGGATAGAAGGGAGGGGTAGAGCAGAGGGAGCTGCCAGAAGCGGTGCTCTGACATATGGATAGAAGGGAGGGGTAGAGCAGAGGGAGCTGCCAGAAGCAGTGCTGACATATGGATAGAAGGGAGGGGTAGAGCAGAGAGCGCTGCCAGAAGCAGTGCTCTGACATATGGATAGAAGGGAGGGGTAGAGCAGAGGGAGCTGCCAGAAGCGGTGCTCTGACATATGGATAGAAGGGAGGGGTAGAGCAGAGAGAGCTGCCAGAAGCGATGCTCTGACATATGGATAGAAGGGAGTGGTAGAGCAGAGAGAGCTGCCAGAAGCGGTGCTCTGACATATGGATAGAAGGGAGGGGTAGAGCAGAGAGAGCTGCCAGAAGCGGTGCTCTGACATATGGATAGAAGGGAGGGGTAGAGCAGAGAGAGCTGCCAGAAGTAGTTCTCTAACAGATGGATAGAAGGTAAGGGGGGAGCAGTGGGAGAGAGCTGCCAGAAACAGAAGCAGTTCTCTGACAGATGGTAGAAGGGAGGGGGAGAGCAGAGAGAGAGCTGACAGAAATCGAAGCAGTGCTCTGACAGATTTATTTGAGATTCAGCAGCACCAGTGGCTAGGTGGAGGGCTTACACATACTCTGTAGAAGCAAAATAGGAAATGTTTAATGAAGACTGGTTGGATAGATTAATTTTACATTTTGGAAACAATTAAACAATAAAATCAGTGTCAGTGCAATGGTGTCCATAGCCTTTAGTACATTTATTGCACAACATAATAATAATAATAATAATCATAATAATAATGTAAATAATTAGTATTTCCATTTGGAAGTTGACCTCCATTTCTCCTAAGACTCCTCAGCCCTGATAAGAACAGATCGCTATACAGTAGACAACCATGAGGCCGTAGATAGTAAATGTAATAAAAAAACATCACCGTTGACATCAGAGTCCAGCACCTGGATGTGAAGACACCAGAGCAGACACCGCACACCAGATGATTTATGTTCTGTATACCTTCTACAGCCCAGCCACGCAGATGAAAGAACATGTCCATATGTAGCAGAACTGCTGCAGAAAACCTCAACACAAATCTGCAAGAATTTTGGAGCCGCAAATCAGACCAAATTGTGCGGATATTGGTGCAGATTCACTTCTAGATTTGACCTGCAGAAAATAGTTGAGTGCCGAAAATAAAAAACTGGATACTCACCTTCTCTGATGCTTCAGTGGCTGGTATAACCTGGCTTCCTCTGGGACGAGATATAATGGTGGGTGTCCAGGTTGTACAGAGACTGCATTGGAACCAGACAAGGGAGCAATGAAAGTACTGGAGAGGTGTATATAGTGTTTTTTTAAGAAGTTTTTTAGTTGGATAAATCCCTAGACATGTCTGCAACAACTGGAGATTTACCATTGAACTCAATGGGGAAAATCCGCAACAATTTAATGTCAGAAATGTATGCAGAGTGTGGTGAGATTTGTATAATTTCATGGACATTGCTGGAATTATAATCTGATGCAGATTTTCCGTCTACAACTATGGGGTGGAAAATCTGCAGCTCTTCAAACACATGAAGTCAGGGCTATCTGGCAGTTAGGCATGGTGGTGCCGGGATGGGCTGGCCCGGGCATCTGTAGGTCAAAACATCCAGGCTTGGGCCCTCAAAGTAGTGGCCATCACAGATACAACTGTATCGGCATAGAGCCCCTGGGGGAGCCTAAGCAGAGGATGGGGGTGGTAGTGGCCCTGATGGTGATGTGTCATGGTTTACTCCCTTAGGTCGTCACTCCATTGGGTTGGGGCATTTCCTCTAGCCATGGGCTCCTTCTCTGATGGTAGTTGGGGATGGCCTTGATGTTAATGTCCATGTGGGTGCAAGGCAGGGAACGTGATGGAAGTGCAATGACCAGTGTGTGGTGTTAGGAGAGTCAGAGACTAAGCCAAACTAACCAATTGATAGTCTGTCTTTACTGTGTGCACAATAGGAGTTGTAGTACATTCAGCAATCATCTGAACACAGTGCAATTTCTTCCTAGATACAAATATTTGGATAATCCCTTGAAAATATTATTAATAATAATAATAATAATAATAATAATAATAATAATTATTATTATTATTATTATTATTATTATTATTATTATTATATTATTTTTCCCCCCCAAAAAAAATAATTCTGGAGTATCTATTCCTAGAACACGTAATTGTGTGTTTCTCAGTTATTCCTCCTGGAAATGCACAGATACGTTCAGTTTGTGCTGTACACATCTTGACAAGATGAAAGGTAACACCCAGTCGTCCATGCGCAGTTGTCAGAAAAAATTTCTCCAGAAATGGTAATTTCATGGAGAATACATGTATTTGTGAACACAGACAAGTCAGGAGGGGTGTCAGGTCCTCTCTGATAGTCAGACCAAGGTTTTTGGAATAATCCCTTCAAACCAGTATAATTAACCCATCAATAGATATAGGATTTGTTATAAGGTTTTTGAGATTCCCAGGAACGCAGTGCCCTCTATAATGAATCTTAGCACCGAAACTTTTATAGTAGCATGTGAGACAATTAATGACTTTATTTCAGTCCTAATATTGTAATATCTCAGGTGAATTAGTCAGCCTTGACGTCTCCGTAGTTTTGTGTTCTGCCGCCTTCAACCAATGAACCAAAGCCGCAGACCGAAGAATGCGCTCTCAGGTCTCCCTATAATTTATAGCGTGCTCCGACTTGATTCTGTCAGGATTACTGGACGATTTTCATTCCCGTAATCTGTTTCATTATCTTTCTATTACAATAAAAGTGTTAGTTTTAGCATGTGCCGTGTCTGGAATGTGTTCATGCAACGTAAGGGTAAAAAGCAGGGAACGGTCGGAGGTGCAGCGAGCGTGGGCTGCAACCTGGTTTACCAAGGGCGATGCTTACACGACTTAGACATAAAAAGGCCAAAGAAAAAAGAAACACTCCAGTAAAAAAAAAAGAAACATACAAGATTACGAAGAGTCTTACAAAAACACATAAACACGTCAGGCTGTGTTCACATTACTGGATCAGAAGAATGGAAAACAACATGGTGACGTGAAGGAAGCGTAAAACCAATTAAAAAAACACCTTAAACTGTGTAGTAGGATATTCCCTGGGCTGGACTGACTATAGACCCTACGGGGAAATTTCCCAGCGGACTGATACCCAGGGGCTTGCCCAGCCTTCCTCACGGCCACCAGCCGGGTACATAAGAATCTGATGGTCTCAGCATTAGGCTACATTCACATGACCGTATGAATGGGTCCGCAAACGTTCCGCAATTTTGCTGAATGGGTGCGGACCCATTCATTTCAATGCGGTTGCAAAAGATGTGGACAGCACACCGTGTAATGTCCGCATCTGTAGTTCTGTTCCGCGGCCCCGTAAAAAATATAGAGCATGTCCTATTCTTGTCCACATCCGTAGTTCCGTTCCTTTAAAACGATGTCCTGCAAAAAACAAGCCCTAACAATGCTGTTTCAAAAGAAATCACCAGTATTTTAAGGCCCCATGCACAAATATAGGAGATGTTATATCTTTTTGTGGGACATACATAGGGATGCGGAACACACATGGATCATTGAAGCAAAAAGGCGGACCACATACCCATTCAAAACAATGGGTCCACAAATAAAATGCAGGGGCGGTACACTGATTGACCATATCCATAATTTGTGAATCAGTGATTTGCGGACCACAAAATGGATACAGTTGCATGCATGGCCTGCAAAAATAGATAGGAAAAAAAAACACCATGCAGCACTCTGCAAACCAAATAAAGTACAAAAATGCCATAGTAATAGAAAATATTCTGGTGCTAATGCTACGCTTATTTTGTAAATGTGAGATTCTTGGCAAATACATTTTGTACAAAATTATTTGGGCCCGTCTGCCAAACGTCAAGGCGATCTCAGTAAGACGGGAACCTAACACTAATTCCTACCTTTTATGTGCCAGAACAGCCACCATAAAATTCAGGGAGTGCAGGTTCTACATGCATGCTGGGTCTACTCTACTTTTTATCATTTTTGGTGCCAAAATGTCCTCCGTTCAATCCAGGGAATGCAGGTACCAACATACATGCTGAGCCCACTTTATACCTCTCCTGGTGCCAAAAGGTTTCCAGTAAGTGCAGGGAGAGCAGGCTGCAGCTTTATATTTACACTAATAAAAATCAGGCTGGTCAGGAGTGCACGACTAAATGGAGTAGCCACACCCCTGGAGGTGTGCTGAAGGTGTGGCTGACTCTATTTAGACCCAGCATGCATGTGGAACCTGCACTCCTTGAATTTTATGGTGGCCATTATGGCACATAACAGATAACACATAACATCAAAAGGTACATGATGTAAACTGTAGTGAATGCAATTTTCTTACCATTGACTTTATTTGTGAGTTATAACCTCCCTTCTGATCCTCAGCTTTGTCATGTGACCATCAATCAGACTTCAAATAACACAGCATCTAATGTGTGGACAGGTAACCTGTTTCTCTATGTATTCCTATGGGAGCCTCAATGTCAGTCTCATAGGAATGAATAGAGAAGTACTTGACTTTCTGTCCTGTGTCAATTGGTGATCAGAGTGTTGGTCACATGACACAGCTGAGGATCAGAAGGGAGGTTATAACTCACAAAATACAGTCAATGGTAAGAAAATTACATTCACTACAGTTTACATCATGTACCTTTTGAACAGGCCAAAGAATAGAAATGTTTTTGGGAGTGCTTGTTTAATGACGCAAAGATTTATTCTTCTTTTCATCTTCACATTTCAAAGCCATAACTTTGTTATTTTTCCACCGTGCTTGTTTTTTGCGGGATGAGTTGTATTTTTAAATGGCATCATTGTGGGGTACATGTAATGTTTTGTATAACTTTTATAAATAATACATTTTTTCATGGTGGGCGTTTTGTGGCCCAATTCCGTCCTTTGTTTTATGGCATTCACTGTGTCGTAAAAGTGATGTGATAACTTTAATTTTTCAGATCAGTTTGATCAGTCACCGGTAAGAAGATTACCTTCACTACAGTTTACTTCCTGGTGAGAGAATAAAAATTTTGTGGTGTGGTGGAGTGCTTCTTTAAAGGGAACCTGTCACCTCCTGTAGCGAAAAAAAACTGTTAGCAGTACCTTAATCTGGTGGCCAGGGTGACGCTAAAGAAGGTCTTCATAAGGAGAAGAGATTCCTGTAAATAGAAGAAATTGATCTTTTAATCATGCTCAGAACGCTGACTTGACTCGGCTTGAAGTCAAGGGGGCAGCGGCTAGTCAAGCAAACCACTCAACCCGGGTCAACTTGAATGACAGTTGCCGTTGGGCCAGGGATCGCGCAATTCTCGCGCATGCGCGGTGCGCAATTTCTCCCTGCGCGATCCCGGCACCGGCTCTGCACTTCTGCGGCGCTTTTGTCCCTACAGCGCATGCGCCGCAGAAGCAAGCGAGCGCGCTTGCCAGAGCGCGCCCGCCCGCCGTCCCCACACGCTCGCTTGCTTCTGTAAGTAAGTTCTCACACCGATCATCTGTTTCGGGGTAGCTCTAATGCTGGAAGTTGACGCCTAAATTACACAGCTCCATCCATTGTGTAGTGGACAGAGCTGGTCACTGCAGCCTTCACTTCAGACGGAGTAGCGATGCAGTAACCAGCAGTGGATGGAGCTGTGTAATTATGGCCTCAGTTTCCAGTATCGGAGCTACCCCAAAACAAATGATCATCGGAGGGTGAGGGGGAACAATCAGATACTAATGACCTATCATGATGACAGGGAGTCATCCTGGACAACCCCTTTAAGAGGCTATTAAAGAATGTACATGTCATAATAGTGAGACTTACTGTACTTATATACAGTATGTAAGTGTTTCTCAAGTACATAATACTGTATTTTTCAACTGGATGATTTTTCTTTTTACTTCATTGAACCTGGAACCTCGACGTCTCTGATGTCAGATTTCTGAAGAGTTCAAAGCCAGCACGAAATGTATTTCCCTTACGTTGTACTTTTATCCAGAGAGCGGAGGGAACATTTTATGTTGTAGTTTTTGTCTTTCTTTTGAGGACCAAGGCGGATGTATATCAAAGCGGCTTGTGTCCTTTTACAGGCCGTTGTACAATGAACCCTCCCGGCAGACTTGCCTCTGGGATGTGAGTTGGTGACCAGACAAAGGCCTCGGGTTAATCTCCAGTGACCATGAGGTTTTGGACAGATTGATACAGCTCCGGAAAGCAGTATGATGCATTTGAATGGAGTTTAGAAAACTTTATTCACATGCAGATGAAAAATTCTGTATTCTGTCATGGTTTTATTCCACATTTCCTGTGCATGTGACCACTCAGCCAATCACTGGCCACAGGGGCATAGCTTAAGGCTTATGGGCCCTGGTGCAAGAGTTCAGCTTGGGCCCTCTTCCCTCAGTGCTTTGTGGCCAGGAGCAAGGAAGCACATAGCCTTCCTGTTGCCTGAGGAAAAATGGCACCTCCCCCATGGCAAATTCTTAACCTAACCCCTTCCCTCCAGCCAGAGGTGTAACTGGACCAGCATGCACTTTCTATAAAATTGGCGTCTTCTTATGTGGCACAAGGGTCTTTGGGCCCCCTTAGGCTCCTGGGCCCGGTAGTGACTGCTGCCTCTGCACCCCCTATAGCTACGCCCCTGACTGGCCAAAGTGATGAACCTCCTCAGCTAGTCATTGGCTGAGTGATCATTTCCTGTGTGTCAAGAGGAACCAGGAAGTAGAGACCAGCGGAAGCGCCACAAAGGGAGGATCAGTGAGGGAAGTATCATGACTTACATTTTACTTCCACCTACCTTTTTTTTAAGACTATGGGCACCGTCAGGGGCATTTTTTATGATTGCATTTTACTCATGTTGGGTTAAAAATCATTTTTTCAATTGATCACCAGGGGTGCTGGGTGTTGGACCCCCACTGATTAGAGAAAAGGCCAGCAATATTAAACAAACGGAAACTCCTTTAAAGAGGACCTTTCACCACTCCTGACATGTCTATTTTAATAGCTTCATGCATTCCCCAAGTAAGAACAATTCTGGAGCATCTATTCTTATGTCTCTATGTTGTGCCATTCCTTTATTATTTGCACTAGAAGTTATGAATGAATTGCTATTAGCCCGCAGTAAAGGAACAGAGGGGAGGTGACCAGTTGGGGGTGTGTACCTGCACAGACTGACTATCCAATCAGTGCTGCCATGTTCAGACTCTGCAGGTACACGCCCCCAACTGGTCACCTCCCTTCTGTTCCCTTACTGAAGGCAAATAGCAATTCATTCATAACTTCTAGTGCAAATAATAAAGGAATGGCACAACATAGAGACATAAGAATAGATGTTCCAGAATTGTTATTACATGGGAAATGCATGAAGCTATTAAAACAGGCATGTCAGGAGAGGTGAAAGGTCCTCTTTAAAAGCTAGATTAAAGGAGTTGTCCCATCAGCACACTTCGTGTCTATATTCTCTTTCAGGGTATATGGGCATTACAGAGACCCCTGCTTGGGTCCCTCCGCTATAAGCTAGAGATGAGTGCGGCTAGCTCTGGCAGACTTGGGCCATTCACATATTACACTGACAGCCACTCATGTGAACAGTCGCCATGTAATGCCACACTTCCCCTGCAGTGGCCGCTAATCCTCCTTCTTTTCCCCTAAGGAAATCCATGGGAAAGTTTCTCATCTAAGCCCAAGAAAGAGTTAAAAGAATAGATGGAAAAGTTTTAAAGAAGGGAAGGTGCACAGCGGTAAGGCAAGGAGGGAGTGGTAAAGGCAAAAATGACACCGGCATTGATAGGACATTGACGAACCATCGTTATACGCGGCACCTTGTGGAACCAGTTCATTTAGTTTCTCAGGTTAGTTGTAGGCGGAGCATCGTCCTGTCCGAAAAAACAACCGGTTCCCTGGATCGGGTCAAGTAAATTTGATAATTGCTAGAAACTGTTAAATTTACTGCTGGAAATATGAGATAAACACCTTCTTAGGGCTCATTCACACGACCGTATCGGGTTTTGTGGACCGCAAATTGCAGATCCGCAGATACCAGATGTGTGGCTTCTGCATGTGGATTCTGCATTTTGCAGATCGGAACATCCTCCTCCAGGATATAAATGCCTATTCTTGTCCGCACATACCGGCAAGAATAAGACATGTTCTATCTTTTTTTAAATGAATGGGTTTGTATCCGATCCTCAAAATTGCGGAATGGATGCGGACAGAAATATACGGTCGTGTGGATGGGCCCCCTCTCCTGACATGTCCGTTGTAGTAACTACTTGCTTTCCCGTGTATTAACAATTCTGGAGCATCTGTTCTTATGTCTCTATGTTGTGCTGTTCCTCTGTTATTTCTACTAGAAGTTGAAGAAAGAATTGGCAGCAGCTTGCAGTAAAGGTGCAGATGGGTGTTACCAGTTGGGGGGTGTCCTTATACAGTCTGACATCAGCAGCACTGATTGGACAGAGTCAGACATACCAGCTACTGGTAACACCCAGCAGTACTTTTCCTGCAGACTACTGGAAATTTTTTATAATCTTCTAGCAGGAATAATAGAGGAATAGCACAACACAGAGCCATAATAATAGATGCTCCAGAGTTGTCATTACATGTGAAAAGCAATTAGTTACTACAACAGAGGTGACAAGTTCTCTTTATATCCCCAATAGAAATAGATGACCAGATCTATACACATAGAACTATTCACTATTAAAGGGATTGTCCACTAATACATAGGTAATGCATAGACACTGCATGATGAAGGTTTCTACTGTGATATCCTTTGCGCTTCAAGACCATACATCGTTGATAGATAGTTGCTTACTGACAGTGAATGGAAACAGTTTGACTCCTTGGCCAGGTCTTTAGTATAGAGACAAATGGATGTTTATGTAGGTTACTGATGAAAGACTATTTACAGAGCACATATAATAACTGTTATTTATTGTCATCTGGTGCCATCTAGTGGTGGACTTAAGAAAAACACATAACAAGACACATAACAAATGACATTTTGCTACAAAAACTTGGTAATAAGACAGCACTCCTTGAAGTAGCCTTACTTATCCTTCTCCGTTCAGCGGTGGTGCCTGCGGTGTTAGGCTCCAGTCCATTGAGCCCCCAAATACATGATATAGGTGAAGAAACCGCAGCACTCTTCGATTCAGATTCAAAACTTTAATCCATCAAAATAATGCCTTATAATGCATTATTTTGATGGATTAAAGTTTTGAATCTGAATCGAAGAGTGCTGCGGTTTCTTCACCTATATCAAATGACATTTTGCTGCCATCTTGTGGTAGAAGTCAGATATTATGTGAAACATCATTCTGTCAGATCTTAGCAGAAAATCTACATAAAAACAAAAACTCAGGGGCAAATGCAATCTTTTCTCATACATACTATATATACTGTATTGGTGGAAAATGTAGTTAATGAAAATATTTTTAGACATTTTTATCAGAGCACAGCTGTGAAACTGTGGATATCACTAAGCACCTCCCTGTATAAGGTCACAGCTGGAAGGTCTACAGCCTCGGGGCTCGTTCCTGTTCCAACCAGTGTGGAAGGCTGTGCGCACCAATTAAACTGGGAAAGTAGCTAGTTAGGAATGTTGTCAATGGGGTCGTAACAGGAAACAGTCTCGATTAGGACACATTTTGGCAATGGCCTAAGAGTTGCACATCAATACACACGCACATTCATACAGACACATACAGTGTCTTGCGAAAGTATTCGGCCCCCTGGAACTTTTCAACCTTTTGACACATTTTAGGCTTCAAACAAAAAGATATAACATTTTAAATTTTTGGTGAAGAATCAACAAGTGGGTCACAATTGTGAAGTGGAACGAAATTTATTGGATCATTTAAACTTTTTTTTGTAATAATAAAACTGAAAAGTGGGGCGTGCAAAATTATTTGGCCCATTTACTTTCAGTTCAGAAAACTCACTCCAGCACCTGCTCTGTGATAGTCTCAGGGTTCTGCATCATGAAGACCAAGGAACACACCAGGCAAGTCCATGATACTGTTGTGGAGAAGTTTAAAGCTGGATTTAGATACCAAAAGATTTCCCAAGCTTTAAACATCCCAAGGAGCACTGTGCAAGCGATCATATTGAAATGGAAGGCGTATCAGACCACTGCAAATCTACCAAGACCCGGCCGTCCCTCTAAACTTTCATCTCAAACAAGGAGAAGACTAATCAGAGATGCAGCCAAGAGGCCCATGATCACTCTGGATGAACTGCGGAGATCTACAGCTGAGGTGGGAGAGTCTGTCCATAGGACAACAATCAGTCCAACACTTCACAAATCTGACCTTTATGGAAGAGTGGCAAGAAGAAAGCCATTTCTCAAAGATATTCATAAAAAGTCTTGTTTACAGTTTGCCACAAGCCACCTGGGAGACACACCAAACATGTGGAAGAAGGTGCTCTGGTCAGATGAAACCAAAATCCAACTTTTTGGAAACAATGCAAAACGATATGTTTGGCGTAAAAGCAACACAGCTCATCACCCTGAACACACCATCCCCACTGTCAGACATGGTGGTGGCAGCATCATGGTTTGGGCCTGCTTTTCATCAGCAGGGACAGGGAAGATGGTTAAAATTGATGGGAAGATGGATGGAGCCAAATACAGGACCATTCTGGATGAAAACCTGTTGGAGTCTGCAAAAGACCTGAGACTAGGACGGAGATTTATCTTCCAACAAGACAATGATCCCAAACATAAAGCAAAATCTACAATGGAATGGTTCAAAAATAAAGGTATCCAGGTCTTAGAATGGCCAAGTCAAAGTCCAGACCTGAATCCAATTGAGAATATGTGGAAAGAGCTGAAAACTGCTGTTCACAAACGTCTCCATCCAACCTCAAAGAGCTCCAGCTGTTTTGCAAGGAAGAATGGGCAAGAATTTCAGTCTCTAGATGTGCAAAACTGATAGAGACATACCCCAAGAGACCGCAGCTGTAATCACAGCAAAAGGTGGCGCAACAAAGTATTAATGCAAGGGGGCCGAATAATTTTGCACGCCCCACTTTTCAGTTTTATTATTACAAAAAAAGTTTAAATGATCCAATAAATTTCGTTCCACTTCGTAATTGTGACCCACTTGTTATTGATTCTTTTTTTTTTATTTTTTAATTTTATTATTTTCCAAATTACAAACAGTTATCATAAATATTAAATATCATCCTCAACCTATATATCCCCCCAAAACCCAACCCGAGCTCCCCAACCCGGAACCAACCCTCTTGTTGTTGATTCTTCACCAAAAAATTAAAATGTTATATATTTTTGTTTGAAGCCTGAAATGTGGCAAAAGGTTAAAAAGTTCCAGGGGGCCGAATACTTTTGCAAGGCACTGTACATACTGACATACATGCATACACCAGGCAAGTTCTTTCATACCAATGCTTAAAGGGGTTCTCCAGGCTTTTAATAATGATGAGCTATCCTCAGGATAGGTCATTGATATCAGATCAGCAGGGAACGGACACCCGGCACCCCGCTGATCAGCTGTATGAAGGGAAGGTGCGTGCAGTGCGCACGTGCTGTCTCCCTTCTCTCTTCTTGTTCACTGCTGCGGTCCCATAGACATGATCAAGAAGAGAGAAGGGAGACGGCACGTGCCCACTGAGTGCACCTTCCCTTCATACAGCTGATTGGAAGGGGTGCTGGGAGTCAGCCCTCCACTGATCTCATATTGCTGACCTATCCTGAGAATAGGTCATCATTATTAAAAGTACGGAGAACCACTTTAAGAAGGGGCACAAGAGTTAAAAGGTAATTCACAAAAAGTGGTGTTACACTGAAGCTTTTTTTTTAAAAAAAAAATTTGTTCTACATGAATGCATTTACCATTTTTCCAAATATTTATTAGATAGGGTGGGTTCAGCAACCCCCCGGCACTCTAGCTGTTCTGAAATTAAAACTCCCTTTCACTTCTCTGCAACTTACTAGAACAGCTGAGTAAGTGTGCATGCTGGGAGTTGTAGTCTCAGAGTAGCTCGAGTGTTGAAGGTTGCTGATCCCTGATATAGTGCAACAGTCAATGAAAGGTTAAAATGATGTTTTATTATATGCAAATGAGACTTTAGGAGCAATGGGGGCGTTGCCATTACACCTAGTGGCTCCGCTCTTTCTGCAACTGCCGCACTCTCTGCACTTTGATTGACAGGGCTAGGCGTGATCACATTTACATTGCCTGGTCCTGTCAATAAAAGTGCAGAGGGCGCAGCAGTTGCAGAGAGAGCAGAGCCTTTAGGTGTAATGGCAACACCCCTGTTGCTCCTAGAGGTAAATTTGCATATGTTAAAACATCATTTCAACCTTTCATTGACTGTTGCTCTATATCAGGGATCAGCAACCTTCATCCCTCAGGCTGCTGCGAAACTACAACTCCGAGTATGCACTCTTTTCATTTTAAAAAATTGCAATAAAAAAGACGTCCTTCCCCTTTTCCACTTTATCTGGCTTCACGAATGTGGCGCTCATTCTGAACATCAGATTTATCACCATTCATAAATACGTTGAGAAATCTGCTTCCCTTCGACTACAAAGCTGTCTGCCTGCAGCCACCACTAGGGGGATCTCAGGGCTTAGAAATTTATACAGTTACCGTTTCCTGGAAGCTGAAATAATCACTTTGCATTGAGCTCCCCCTAGTGGCGGCTGCATGAAAATGCAGTGTTGCCTTGTTGAGAAAAGTTCAGCGTCAGTCCCTCTTCCTGTCTGCTCTGCTCCTATTGAAGGTACAGCACTGTCTGGAGGCTGTAAATCACCTTCTGTGATGAGGACAGGATCTTCTTTAAGGTCTTGTACCTTACGCAATGTACCAGAAAATTGACATTGGAGCATCCCTCACCTGGAGTTGAAAGGAGCCGCTCATTTTGACACAGGTAAAGAGAGGTACAGAACATGTAGTACCGCACTGTACTGTAGAGAAGCGCTGCTAGACCGCCACTCAGTGCACACAATCTGCAATGCTGACTGGTTGGATCTTTCAGAAGAATGTCTGGTATTGTATGTGGTTTCAATGACCCAGAAAAGCACATTGTCCTGAGGTCATTGTGACGTGGGGGCCACTGTAATTATATACAATGGGACAGGTATACGGATGTACATTTTACACCCATTTAAATGGTGTACATTTTAATTGATAGCATATACAACAGGCCACTTTGTCATAAAGTTGCTTAAACATAACTATTTTCATTGTCAAGGAGCCAAGGATAATAAAGAGCACATGATGTGCAGCAGCAGAACCACTACAAAGTGGTTCCCACACTTTATTGCCTTTCCCACATGGAAGCTGGCGTGGCGAAAACAATGGAAATTGGTTTGTGTTAAAACGAAAATATCCCTGTGAAGACATGGGTGTCATAAAGAAAACAAAAACAGCATTTCAGGAACTGCATGACTTATAGAGGACACTCCTAAAATACTTACAAGTGCATCTCAATGAATTAGAATATCATCGAAAAGTTAATTTATTTCAGTAATTCAATTCAAAAAGTGAAACTCATATATTATATAAATTCATTACAAACAGTGTGATCTATTTATTGTTGATGATTATGGCTTATAGCTAATGAAAACCCAAAATCAGTATCTCAGAAACTTGTATTTTGTGAAAAAGTTCAATCTTGTAGACTCATGGAGTCACTCTAATCAGCTAATCAACACAATATGCCGGCAAAGATTTCCTAAGGCTACTTTCACACTAGTGTTTTCTTTTTCCGGTATTGAGTTCCTTCATACGGTCTCAATACCGGAATAAAACGCTTCAGTGTTGCCCTTATTCCTTATCAATGGGGCGCTGCTCCGGCTCCTCACGTATACTTGCGGCAGCACGGATCCGGCGGCACCCTTCACCCGCCGGATCCTTGCTGCCGCTAATGTGAAAGAGGCCTAAGCCTTTAAATGGCCTGGTTTGGTGGGCTACACAATCATGAGGAAGACTGCTGACTTTGGGCAGTTGTCCAGAAGAAAATCATTGACACCCCCTACATAGAGGGTAAGCCACAAATGGTCATTGCTAAAGAAGCTGGCTGTTCACAGAGCGCTGTATCCAAGCATATTAATTCGAAGTTGAGTGGAAGGAAAAGGGTGGTAGAAAAAGGTACTCAAGCAACAGGGGTAACCACAGCCTTGAAAGGATTAGGGGGGAGATTCACAAGGAGTGGACTGCGGCTGGAGTCAGTGCTTCAAGAGCCACCACACACAGACGTATCCAGGAGGGCATAAGCTACAACTGACGCATTCCTTGTGACAAGCCACTCATGGCCCAGAGCCAACATCAGAAGCGTCTTACCTGAGCTAAAGAGAAAAAGGACTGGACTGTTGCTCAGTGGTCCAAAGTCCTGTTTTCAGATGAAAGTAAATTTTGCATTTTATTTGGAAATCAAAGGTCCTAGAGTCTGGAGGAAGAGTGGAGGCCTCAATCCAAGCTGCTTGAGGTCTAGTGTGAAGTTTCCACAGTCAGTGATGGTTTGGGGAGCCAAGTCATCTGCTGGTCCACTGTGTTATATCAAGTCCAAAGTCAGTGAAACCATGTACCAGACCACTTCATGCTTCCCTCTGTAGACAAGCTTCATGGAGATGCTGATTTTATTTTTCAGGAGGACTTGGCACCTGCCCACAATGCCAAAGGTACAGATACCTGGTGTAACAACCACGGTATTACAGTGCTTGATTGGCCAGCAAACTGTGCCTGACCTAAACCCCATAGAGACACCAGACCCAACAATGCGGATGAGCTGAAGGCTGCTATCAAAGCAACCTGGGCTTCCACAACACCTCAGCAGTGTCACAGGCTGATCAGGCCACACCAGATTGATACAGTAATTCATATAGAAGCAGACCCGAACAAGTATTGAATGCATATACTGCACATACTGTTCAGTAGTCCTAAAATTCAAATTTTCTGAGATACCAACTTTTGGGTTTTGTAAGCCATAACCATCAACATTAAAAGTATGTAATACATCTATAGAATATATGAGTTTCACATTTTGAATTGAATTACATAAATTGGGGGCAGTGAGAAGGGGAAGTAACTCAAACTTCAGGCCCCTACACAGACATCATGGCAGGCCCATGTGGACTGTATTTACCATGGACATTTTTAAAAACCTGAAGCCCATTTTTTATTTTGGCATTAGGATTTATAATCATTTCACTTTTTACAAGCTTGGGGCAGGGTTGCCAACCAGAATTTTTCTTTTTTCTAGACAACTTATCCCAAAATCATGGACAGCCAACATTTTTTACGGACAAATACTAATATGAGTTTATTATAAACCCCCTAGTATACCAGAGTCCACAGAAAATCTACTTCTAAATGAAATAGAAGAGGCAGCAAATCATAATGAAGTTGTTATTATGGGGGACTTCAACTACCCAGATATAGACTGGGAAACTGAAACCTGTATATCTCATAAAGGAAACAGGTTCTTGGAAATAACCAAAGACAATTACCTTTCCCAACTGGTTCAGGACCCGACTAGAGGGACGGCCATACTGGACTTAGTATTAACCAATAGACCTGACAGAAAAACAGATGTGCAGGTTGGGGGACACCTGGGAAATAGTGACCATAAAGTAATAACCTTCAAATTCAAAGTCATTCAAAAGAGTGTTTCTTCAGGGAGGAACAAAAATACCAAACTTCAAAAAAGCTAAATTTGGCCAACTAAGAGAGGCCATAGGTCTAACTAACTGGGACAAAATCCTCAAAAATAAAAATACAGGCAGAAAATGGAAGATTTTTAAAAGCATCCTAATATCTAATTGTGAGAGGTACATTCCTTATGGGAATTAAAGGGTAAGAAACAAGAAAAAAACTATGTGGATAAATAGAGCTGTAAAGAAAGCAATAAATGACAAACAGAAAGCATTTAAATCACTAAAACAGGAGGGGAGCGAGGAAGCATTGAAAAACTATAAGGAAAAAAATAGAATATGTAAAAGACAAATAAAAACAGCCAAACTAGAGACCGAGAGATTAATCGCCAAAGAGAGTAAAACTAACCCTAAAATGTTCTTCAATTATATAAATGGTAAAAAGTATAAACCTGAAGGTGTCGGCCCCTTACAGAGTAATGAGGGGGGAGTTGCAGAGAGCAATGAGGAGAAAGCAAAGCTACTAAATATCTTTTTCTCCACTGTATTCACTGAGGAAAATAAACTGTCAGATGAAATGCAGAATCTAAAAGTTACTGTAATTCCCCATTAAAAGTGCCCTGTCTGACCCAGGAAGAAGTACAACGACGTCGTAAAAAGATTAAAATAGACAAATCGCCAGGACCGGATGGCATACACCGCCGTATCCTAAGAGAATTAAGTAATGTCATCGCCAGACCCTTATATCTGATATTTAACCCCTTAAGGACAGAGCCCATTTTGGCCTTAATGTCTGGGCCAAGTTTTGGAATTCTGACATGTGTCACTTTATGTGGTAATAGCTTTGAAACACTTTTACTTATCCAAGCCGTTCTGAGATTGTTTTCTCGTGACACATTGTACTTCATGACAGCGGTAAATTTGAGTCAATATAAATCACCTTTATTTTAAAAAAAATCCTAAATTTACAGAAAATTTTGGAAAATTTGTAATTTTCAAACTTTGAATTTCTCTGCTTTTAAGGCAGATAGTGATTTCTCACAAAATAGTTATTACTTTACATTTCCCATATGTCTACTTTATGTTGCCATCATTTTGTTGATGTAATTTTATTTTTTAGGGACGTTAGAAGGCTTAGAATTTTAGAAGCAATTCTTAACATTTTTAAGAAATTTTCCAAAACCATTTTTTTAAGGACCAGTTCAGTTCTGAAGTCAGTTTGTGGGGCTAACATAATAGAAACCACCATAAATTACCCCATTTTAGAAACTACACCCCTCAAGGTTTTCAAATCTGATTTTACAAACTTTGTTAACCCTTTATGTATTCCAAAAGATTTAAAGGAAAATGGAGATGACATTTCTAAATTTCACTTTTTTTGGCACGTTTTCCATTTTAATCCATTTTTTCCTGTAACACAGCAAGGGTTAATAGCCAAACAAAACTCAAAAACTATTACCCTGATTCTGCGATTTACAGAAACACCCCACATGTGGTAGTAAACTACTGTATGGCCACACGGCAGGGCGCAGAAGAAAAGGTGCGCCAGATGGTTTTTGGAGGGCAAATTTTGCTGGACTGGTTTTTAGACACCATGTCCCATTTGAGGCCTCCCTAAAGCTCCCTACAGTAGAAACAACCAAAAAGTGCCCATATTTTGGAAACTACGGGATAAGATGACAGTGTTATTGATACTATTTTGGGGTACATATGATTTTTGATCGCTTTATATGACACTTTTTGTTAGGCAAAGTAACCAAAAATGGATGTTCTGGCACAGTTTTTATTTTTTATTTTGTACAGTGTTCATCAAACAGGTTAGGTCATGTGATATTTTTGTAGAGCAGGTTGTTACGGATGTGGCGATACCTAACATGTATAGTTTTTTTTAATTTATTTAAGTTTTACACAATAATATAATTTTTGAAACAAAAAAAATCATGTTTTAGTCTCTCCATTGTCTGAGAGCTGTAGTTTTTTTTATCTTTTGGGCGATTGTCTCAGGTAGGGGCTAATTTTTTGCGGGAAGAGGTGACGGTTAGATTGGTACTATTTTGGGGGGCATATGCCCTTTTTGATCGCTTGGTATTACATTTTTTGTGATGTAAAGTGACAAAAAATGGCTTTTTTGACACAGTTTTTATTTTATTTTTTTACTGTGTTTACCATAGGGGTTAGGTCATGTGATATTTTTGTAGAGTGGGTTGTTACGAACGTGGCGATACCTAACATGCTTGGGGTATTTTTTTTCTTTTTTTACCAATTTCAAATTTGAGTATTGGGGGAAAAATATGATTTTTTTTAAACTTTTTTTTTCCTTTTTTTAAATTTTTTTACACTTTTTTTTTAGACTCAGACCCACTTGGTTCTTGAAGATCCAGTGGGTCTGATTGTTCTATAATACACTACAGTACACTATATAGTGTACTGCAGTGTATTTTCACACAGGCTAAGCCTTGTCAGGCTCCTGCCTTTAGCAGGAGCCTGATGAGGCTTAGCTTACACCATGGCAACCCAGACGCTTCTGAAAGCGTCAGGTTGCCATGGTAACCATCGGGACGCTGCCACAGCAGAGCAGCGTCCCGATGGAAGGGAGAGGGAGCTTCCTCCCTCTCATCTGGCCACACCATCGGCGCTGCCAGCGCACCGCAGCGCCCGATGGGAGAGGGAGGGAGCTCCCTCCCTGTTAACCCCTTCCATACAGCGGCCCCTATGGACCGCGGCATGGAAGGGGTTAAACTGCTGACATCGGTGCCAGCACCGATGTCAGCAGTTTCAAGCAGAGTATCAGCTGTATGCTGATACTCTGCTTGAAAACGCTCGGCCATCCTGTTTTGGCCGGTGATTGGTCAGTGACCAGTCACTGATCAATCACAGCCGATCGCGGGGGGCGGGCGGGGACACCCTGACCTCTGACACTCGGCGGGGATTCGCCAGAATAGCGCGATCCCCGCCGAGTACCCCATGCCTGCTGTGAATGGCTGGTCTGAATAGACCAGCCATTCACAGCGATCGCCATTATGGGGGAGGCACGGCTCCCCCCCAGGCCTTTACTATGGATGGCTGGCTGTGGCTAACAGCCGCCATCACAGCATGTAAACCCCGCTGCACTGCGCAGCGGGTGTTTACATGCAGGGCGTACCGGTACGCCCTGTAGCGCGAACTACCTCGCGCCCTGGATGTACCGGTACGTCCATTGGCACCAAGGGGTTAAGGACTCTATACTGACAGGGAGTGTTCCACAGGATAGGCGCATAGCAAATGTGGTGCCAATATTAAAAAAGGGTCCAAAAACAGAGCCCGGAAACTATAGGCCGGTAAGTTTAACATCTGTTGTGGGTAAACTGTTTGAAGATTTTCTAAGTGATGCTATCTTGGAGTACCTCAATGAAAATAAGCAAATAACTCCATATCAGCATGGCTTCATGAGGGATCGGCCATGTCAAACCAGTTTAATCAGTTTCTATGAGGAGGTAAGTTCTAGACTTGACCAAGGCGAATCAATGGATGTCGCATATGTGGACTTCTCCAAAACATTTGTGTCGCATAAAAGGTTAGTATATAAAATGAGAATGCTTGGCCTGGGAGAAAATGTCTGTATGTGGGTAAGTAACTGGCTCAGTGATAGAAAACAGAGGGTGGTTATTAATGGTACATACTCAGATTGGGTCACTGTAACTAGTGGGGTACCACAGGGGTCAGTACTGGGCCCTATTATCTTCAATATATTTATGAATGATCTTGTAGAAGGCTTGCACAGTAAAATATCAATTTTTGCAGATGACACTAAACTGTGTAAAGTAGTTAACACAGAAGAGGACAGTACACTGCTACAGATGGATCTGGATAGATTGGAGGCTTGGGCAGAGAAGTGGCAGATGAGGTTTAACACTGACAAATGTAAGGTTATACACATGGGAAGGAATAATGAAAGTCACCAGTACATACTAAATGGTAAAACACTGGGTAACACATGACATGGAAAACGATCTAGGAATTTTAGTAAACAGCAAACTAAGCTGTAGAAACCAATGTCAGACAGCTTCTGCCAAGGCCAATAAGATAATGGGTTGCATCAAAAGAGGCATAGATGTCTGTGATGAGAACATAGTCCTGCCACTTTACAAATCACTAGTCAGACCACACATGGAGTACTGTGTACAGTTCTGGGCTCCTGTGAACAAGGCAGACATAGCAGAAAAAGACGACTGAGGGGAGATCTAATAACTATGTATAAATATATCAGAGGTCAGTACAGAGATCTCTCCCATCATCTATTTATCCCCAGGACTGTGACCATGACGAGGGGACATCCTCTGCATCTGGAGGAAAGAAGGTTTGTACACAAACATAGAAGAGGATTCTTTATGGTAAGAGCAGTAAGACTATGGAACTCTCTGCCTGAGGGGGTAGTGATGGTAAGTTCACTAAAAGAGTTCAGGAGGGGTCTGGATGTATTTCTGGAGGGTAATAATATTACAGGTTATAGTTACTAGAGATGGGTTGTTGATCCAGGGAGTAATTCTGATTGCCTGATTGGAGTCAGGCAGGAATTTTTTCCCCTAAAGTGGGGAAAATTGGCTTCTACCTCACAGAGGTTTTTTACCTTCCTCTGGATCAACTTGTAGGATAACAGGCCGAACTGGATGGACAGATGTCTTTTTTTGGCCTTATAAACTATGTTGCTATGTAAATTGGAAAACCATAATGAATAATAAAGATTATAAGTAGGGATGAGCGAACCCATGGAAGTTCGGGTCCGCCGGGTTCGGCCGAACTTCAAGTCAAAGTTTGGGTTCGGGACCTGAACTTGACCCGAACTTCACTCCGAACCCGGACCCCGTTAAAGTCAATGGGGACCTCAACTTCACTTTATTATTTTCTGTAATAACATAGCTATAATCGAAAATAATAGCATTCTTAAGACAGAATGCTAAATAAAATGGCCAAAAAAACCCCCTCACCTCATCATCGCGCAGCAGGTATCCTCTTCTTTCTGCAGGACCTGCAAAAGGACCTGCAATGACATCACCGCTCTCACCACGTGGTAAGCACGGTGACGTAATCACAGGTCCTGCTGAATGAAGATAGAAGGACCTTCTATCTTCATTCAGCAGGACCTGCGATGATGTCACGGCGCTTACTGTGAGCTCTAAAATGACGATAATTACCATCAAAATAATCTAGTCAAGAACTACCAGCCTCAAAAAAAATCACAGACACAGGAAAAAAGTCGCCTGTTTTTACAGACTGTCCAGAAATTTCTGGACGGTTGGCAACTCTGGCTTGGGGACATATGATGGACATGGGTTCATTTTAGTCTGATTTGGAGGGGAATTGTTGGCAGTGTTTTGTGTGTATCATTCCTTTGTGTTTACTTTTGTATTTTTCTTTCTTTTTGAAAATGGAAAATGTGGATTGGTGGTTTAATAATCATTGATCAGATTTGGCAGTCCGTGGATCTTTGCTGGCGTAGTTCCACTAGAATTAAAGGGAACGTGTCAAATAATTTTTCTACAAGTTAAAACCAGATAGCATCACATCTCCTTTTCTTTTAATCTATTCTTATTTTTTGATTGCAAATTTATTCTATTTTCTGAACATGATTATGGGGCGGCGATCTTGCCTGAGATTTTCTTAACAGCATCTAGAAAGCATTAAGAAAATTGCTTTACGGCAGCCCCATGGGCCATACACACAATGGTCAGGAGGATATCTCATTGACATCTATTGGAGAGTTTTCTGGTCATGCTCTGTGACCTGTGCAGAGGTCATTGTACAAGGAAAGAATAGAGAAGCTCTGACAATCACCTATTGTGAGTGATCAATCCTGTCTTATCTATACACAGAGGTGATATCATTACAGGCAGGATTAGAATGATAGATAAGCTGATAACTACAGTAAAGTGATCTGTACAGGTGTGGCACAAATTATTATTCTTAGTGGCCAGTGCAAAATCTGCAGGACTTTATGAATTCTATTTTTTTGTTTAAATATAGATATTGACAGGAAAATTAAAAATCACATCACCTAAAATTCTTTAAAAATATGTTAAACATAAAAACGTGATTTAAACAGTAGATCATTTTCTGACAACAAATTTCCTTTAAGGGGTTGGCCCATCTAAGGCATTGATGGCATATGTTAAGGATATTCTTATAAATAATACTACTGACCAATCTTTATACCACCAAGTGGCAATATACATCTATGCAGGGTAGTCTAATTCCCTGCAGTATTCAATCTTCAAAATTAGAAGAAAAAGACACATTCAAAAACACAGCAATTTACAGCAAAATTCCATCTTTATCTTTAGTATTGTAAATCATAAATCCAATACTCTAAAGTTTGACAAAATGGGTCAGAGTCCTCGAAATGTGGCTTTATGCATGCTCTGCATTTGGACCCCCTCTGTACTCATGCTTTAAAGGCTATGTACACCTTCAGGGCAATAATGATTGTGTTTTACTCATTTTGGGCTAAAAGTAATTTTTTCAATTGATCTTTATTAAAAATATTCATCTGTGTTTGAGATACCAGGGTTAAAGAATCTATTTCCAGAGTATCATTCCTGAGTCCTGTTAGCTGATGGCTCATATGAATCCTTATCTCTAATCTCTTAACCATATAAACAGTTACTTAAAGGCTATGTACACCTTTGGGGACATTTTTTTTATTATTGCATTTTATTCATTTGTGGCTAAAAATCATTTTTTTAATTGGTCTTTATTAAAAAAAATATTGAGCTCCTGCAAGCACCCAGAGGTCTTTACTAGTCTCCAACCTCACGTGTCAATCTGCCTCATACATGCTCTTCTCTATTCCATATTAAAAAGGGAACCCAACAGGGTTGAGCCCTATCACCGCTTCTATATGTATAAAGCATAAAACCCCTTGCCGCTCGGATCCGGGCGAACCCGAACATTAAGGGCATCCAAATACGGGACTGATCTTTTACCATAACTTTATTTGCTGACGATGTCCTGTTAACATTAACTAACCCAATTATCTCTCTACCTAATTTCCATGCCACAACTGACAGTTACAGTAGACTCTCAGGCCATAAGATAAATAATACAAAAACAAAAGCATTACCCCTCAATATCTCATCGTAAACATAAAATGCCCTACAACACTCTTGGCAGAATCACTCTTCTTCCTACTATACTCTATATGAAGCGAATTTTCCCGGCGGTGCTCACTAATATCACTACACTTTTACTCAAACTGGGACCCCTCCACATATCCTTATTGGGTCGAATAGCCCTAATTAAGATGTCTATACTGCCCAGACTCCTATATCTCTTTGAGACGCATCCGGTCAGGGTGCCTGCGGGGATTCTCCACCAGATCCAGTCTGCCTGTCTCACATTCGTGTGGAATAATAAACGACATTGTATTGCTAAGTCGGTCCTGACCTCCAAGAAATCCCAGGGCGGCCTCTCGCTCCCAGATATACCCCTTTACTACTGTGTCACACATCTTTGACATTTAGCTTCTTGGACTACATTACATTTCTTCAATAAATAGACTGAGATTGAACGACTCTGGTTAGCCCCGGTACATATGAGTGCTATGATCTAGGGCCAACCAGTCGATATCTCCCCCCTAGAACCTACTAGGCCCCACAGCATTTACTAGAAACCTGTGGCTGAGCTGCAAGATTAAATTTAACCTTTCTACTCTACATTCCTCTCTCACCCCGTTTCTATTTACCCCACACTTAGGCAATATCAGTGAAGCAAATATACCTAAACTGTGGATAGAGACTTTATAGCTTCCATGATTTGCGAGACCCTCTTACCAAACACCAAATTACAAAGTAAATATAATCTCCCCTCATGCTCTGCATTCCACTACCAACAAATAGCCCATTATTGTCGCTCAGCCACTACTTCAGGACTGATACATTCTCTTACCCCATTTGAAAAAATATGTTTATGAGGTCCTTCAACTAGAGGCCTTATCGCCAATATATATATATATATCTGACCTGCTCTTCTCCCAGGTTTATTTGGTTGGAGGGGGACATTTGTATATGCAGAAGTGGGAGGAATGGCTTAATAGGGCAGTCTCACCGGATTCTTTTGTAGTGTATAAAGAAAAACATCATACCCCGGAACTGTTGCATACTCTTAACGGTACTATCCCTAATGTTTGCTGGAGATATTTGGCTAGTAGTGCCTACTTTCACTTTGTGCCAGTCATTTAATAATCCTTATCTCTAAATTACTAAGAGGTCATAAACACTTATTTAAAGGGAACCTGTCATCTCCGAAACACCCCCCGAACTAGAGTAAGCGTTGTATAGTGTAAGTGATGCTGAATCCGAATATGTAAGTTTTATCTTCATACTCACTTCTATTCCGACGCTGTGCTCTGACAAACCTGCAGTAAAATGCACTCAGTGGACTCCAGTGCTCACTCACATAATGGAGAGGACTCAAAGAAGAGTCCAGTGAGTGCATTTTACTGCAAGTTTGTGGGAGCACAGTGTCAGAATGGAAGTGAGTATGAAGATAAAACTTACATATTCGGATTCAGCATCACTTACAGTACACACCGCTTACTCTAGTTCAGGGGGTGTTTCGGTGATGACAGGTTCCCTTTAAAGAAGAACTCATGCAAAAAATTTTATTCCATGTCCTGCTAGAAATGTACATGATGTAATCTGTAGTGAATGTCATTTTCTTACCAGTAGCTGAATTTTTGAGGTATATCATCCTGAAGTTTCTTATCTGTGTCATGTGACTAGGAATTAGACCCACCAACTCACACAGCACCGTATGTGTGGACAGGAAGTCTAATTTTCTATGCATTGCTATGGGAGCCTCACTTTCAGTCTCATAGGAATGAATAGAGCAGTTACTGGCTTGCTGTCCTGGGTCAGTTGGAGGTCAGGGAGTTGGTCACATGACCCAGCTACAATAAGAAGAGAGTGGAAACTCTCAATTTCAGCCTCTGATAAGAAAATGACATTCACTACAGTTTATATCATGCACCTTTCTAACAGGTCAGGGAATAAAATTTTTTGCGGGAGTTCTTCTTTAAGCCACTTTCAGTAATATATGGACTGAGCTACAATGAGTGTTTATAATGTCAGAAAGCAGACATAAGGAGCCCATCAGCTCCCTGTCTGACAGAAGAGAGAAAACATTCAGATTCTTCTAGTAGAGCATCTCAGCTCTGTACAGAGAAAAGAGCTCCATATTTCTCATAAAGACCAACTGAAAAAATGATTTTTAGCTCATAATGAGTATAATACACTAATAAAAAAAATTGCCCCCAAAGGTGTACATTTAAGCCTTATTCTTATCAGCTTGATAAAAGGTTAGCTATAATAAGTGTTTATGAGTGCCATTCTTGGAAGTCCTATAGTGGTGAATGGTGAGTGCAAACATGCATGCACGACCACATCTCCATTCACCTCTATGGGATCGCCAGAATAAGCCAGTTTGCCTAACTCCCATAGGGGTGAACGAAGGTCGGGTGCGCTTTTCTTCATTTCATCTACTGCACCTACTCTATCTGACATTGGTGGCATATCCTAGTGAGATGCCATCAATGTCTAAGATTGGGATACCTCTTTAACACTTGTACCTTGAACTAAGACACAAATCATATCACAAAAACAGGGGCGTCACAACTTGTGGTTCTATTGTATAGTCGGCGCCTGAGCACTATGGATCTGCACTGCTTGGCAAACAGCAGGAGATCTATTGCGTAGGTGCTGACTTTTGGAGGCATTGCAAAAGAACAGAAGACAGGGCAAGATGAGATATCTTACTCTGTCAATCAAATGTCAGAGGGGAGTGTTCTGAGCTCCGGGCATAGCTATAGTGGTGCTCATAGTGTTACAGCACACCCCTCGGTGCTTCAGCTTTGTAATTTGCATGTCTATAAAAGAAATGATTTTTCTGCTGTACTAATGCCTAAAAAATGAAAAAGTATATAATTTTTTATCAGTATGACCAATATTACCTGGACTAGTAGGGTTGATCATGCCGATCAGGTCACTTGAAGCTGGGTTTCCACATAGTGACAGGCGACATGTGGCGGTTTAACGTGGTTCTTGGCCACGTGACAAATTACCTCTCTGCAGCCACTGCAGCCTACTGATTTTATCTAGTTCTAGGCCAACTTGAGTGGCAGCGAAGCTCAGGAAGGTGAAGAATGGTGGAGAACAGAAGAAGGCCGAATCCTGAATGTTGTATGTAACACCACTGTTTACAGGTGATACATGGATGGAGCAGTGGCGTACATACAGAAGTAAAGGCCCCATAGCAAGGATCAAACCACGCCCCCCCGCCTAAACCCTTTTCAGTTACCCTTGGGCTATTTTTCCACTGCCTCATTTGCTAAAAGTTGTTCCTTTAGAGGGTAGAGTCCTGACCAAGTTTTCACCTCCAGTAGAAGAGGAGATAATCCCAACTAAGACTGGGCCCCATAGCAGTCGCATGGTCTGCCGCTATGGTAGTCATGCCCCTGGATGAAAGAATACATATCTTACATCTGCTGTTGTAAACAGTTGTCTTCTCCCATAAACAGGACAATTATCGTTAGTTCTTGTAGCATCACCCTCTAATCTTACGTCGATTTTTGCCAAGATAATAGCCGCCTTTACACCTTGTCACTCATCACATGTGTCAATTACACCATTTATGGTTTGGTGACCTTCTACGGGATGACTTGGCCTCTTTTTAATTAAATTACCGATACGATCTGGATGGAGTCATCATGATGTCAGTAATCCTCCGAAGACATTTTTAATAACCACTTTCTAGTGACTCATATAATTGGAAATGTGGAAGGATGATACAGTTGACCTGGCTGCGGAGTCGTATCGAGCTGTAATTCGGGAGTTAGCGATGCTCTGTAATTTGACATGGCCGTGTAATTATTGTTCTAAAATCTATCGTCTTGCCATTCGCGTGGAGTTGCGCGGTCTTTATGGATTTCTATGCGTCGTGTGAAACTGATAAAAGTAACAAGTTCGGTATTTACTAAGCAGTAAATCACGGCGCTGTTCTGTATTATAATAGGCCGTACATTTGCTTTACTGGTTCCTATTTACATTTAGATGGAATAACTTGCACTCAATTTACTAACCGCTGTGAAATGAGCAAGATAGCAGATTAACATATTTGATTCTAAAAAATCCCCTAAAGAGCATCTGTCATTTCTGGTGCGCTTGTCTTTATGGGCATATGTGTCCCTGTGGGACAGTAGACACAAAAGACGAAGCCCATATTGCATGACAAGTAGATTATTGATTGACAACTACAGCTTAACCCCTTAAAGGGGTTTTCCAGTTTCCATTAACATCCTTTAAAATAATCATTTATGAAAATTGCTGTAATCTTATAATGTATTTATTTTACCTTTATTGCTCCAATGTATGGTTCTGGGCTGTGGTCACATGACCCTGTCCATGCAGCTCTCTTCTATTTCCTGTGATGTTATGTCCATGGGCTGGGCAGTGATAGGGGAGTGTCTATGTAACTAGTTGGTGGGAGGAGCTATAAACTAGCTGGGTGTTGTTAAAGGCAGTGAAAATGGGTCAGACGGGTCCAAATTGAAAAATCATGGGGAAGATGTACATGGCACAAGCAATTTCTTGAGCATATCTGTTAAAAACCATCCTTCTCTGCTAGCTAGCTAGCGCTATATGCATGCCATTATACACATGTGCAGTGGACACTCCTATATCTGCGCATGGGATAAATACTTTCAGCACTGATGCAGAAGAGTGCTCAATCCAATCAGTCAGATGAGGGAACCTGATTTTTATGGGCAAAGTTGGTGTGAGCAATCTGCCTGACTAGCAAACTGGTCAGTAAATGGACAATACTGAGGAGAACACTTGGAAAGCTCAGAAATAGGTGGATATGGCTGCTTTTCAGTCCAACAAATTAGGTTTTCATTAATCCTAAAATAAGAACATTGGAGAGGAAACTAAAAAGTTGTCCTTCCTAGTAGTTTACGTCCCCAGTCCTTATATCATCAGAAGTTTATCCCAACTCAAGAGGACTGATAAAAGAGTAAAAATTGGACGGGCAACTATTTTATGTAGTATGGTGTATTTCGTTTCTTCCCGACGGGTGATGGGAAAAAGAAAGAGAGGACATTTTGAATTTCAATACCCAATTGCTTTGCTCTCATTGAAGATAAGTGACCACCAGAAGAGTCTGACAGTGGTTTACTCCCTTCTCCCTATTGAGAACATGTGGATTGAGAAGAATAGATGTAGGCCAAATGGCCAACTTTACACCTAGACAAGAGCTTTGTCTCTAGAATAGGTAGGACTCTCTTAGAAACTAAATAGAGCCCTCTAACCAAGTACTGTATTTGTGCATTTATTGTATAATGTTTAAGCATTTAAGCCTAAAATATAACAAAAATACAAAAAAAACAGCTAGAAAATTATAGCTGCAAACCTATATTAAAAAAAAAAAAACGTGATAAAACACCCAAAATTTCCTTGTGTTAACTTGGCATTAGCTAACTTTACGTTACGCCATGGGCACCAGTTGGAACATTTGCACTGTTTAGACTTGCATGCCTCTTGATTAGAGGCTGGAAATGAACAAAATATCCGGGAAATGAACATATTAAGCATTTCGCTGGAGGCCTACCAGATGCCTGCTAGCTTTGACAGGTCCCTTGAGTGCACACTTGTGATGGTAAGTAGGCAAGACAATAAGTCTATGCTTGTTGTACATGTAGTGAACTCCTTTAATTACCTGTGTTTGACATTGTACATTGAAAAGCCTCCGGTAAGATGAAGGCATCATTAGAAACTTAATCAAATGGGTTACTACTGTGCATCATGTGGCACAAGAAGAAGCAGTGGATTTCTACGCGGTTACTGGTTTCAGTGGGAAAGTCTAGTGACAAAATAATAATAATAAAATCCCCTAATGGTCTTTTCAGACCTTTGAGTGATGGAGTAATTAAAAAAAGAAAAATAAAAAAATCCACAAAAAATAACCCACCCCTAAATATATTCTCCAAATTTTGCTTGTACTATTAGCCAAAATTGGTCACAAAATGACAACAAGCAAATAAAAAAATGATGGCCATTAAAATAAAGCAAGTAAAAAATGAGAAAATTGTGTCTGGTCTAGATCTAAATCGCCCTGGTCCTGAACTTTAATTGTCATGAAAAAAGTCAACCAGAACCTCCGTAGATCTGGATTCTCCAGCATTGGCAGACTGTGAACTTAAAGTGGTCCTGGAAAAACAACTAAAAGTGGCCCCTTTTTGTAATCAGGCCCAAACAGATTAAAGGAAGGGTCAGCAATACCATATTGTGGCACATTATACCGCCCCAACAGAGCCAAATACCACAGTCCATCACAAAATACTGCCAGCAGCACAAATACATCCCCCAAAAATTTCCACTGGCTGGCCATGAGGACTCACGCGCCCCCCTGGGCATCGGTCCACTGGGAAATTTCCCTGTAAGGTCTATGGCCAATCCGCCCCTGTTCTCCAGATTATCATGTTGTAACTCTACTATATCAATTGGATTTGGTCTATATGGTGAATTATGCCGTTATAATTATCTGGAGGGGCCCTACATCTTCCTAGCGACAGTTCATATTGATATTCGCTATGTTCTTCTTTTTTATATAATCCTCCACAAGCGGATTTGGGCATTTTGAGAATGGCTTTATTGTTTGCATTAGATTTTCCTGGTTATTTAACCTGGTACTAAACCCCTCCCAGGATAGATTGTCTAAATCCCCTACCAGGATATATGATGCCACCTCTTCGTCTTTGTCACAGTGGCTGAAGGAAATTGAGTAGCAGGATGCCTGGAGATATTACAATTAGAGATGAGCGAACATGCTCTTCCGAGCTTGGTGCTCATTCGAGCATTAGGGTATTCGCATATGCTCGCTTCTCGGATGAGCATATCGCGATCCTCGAGGAAATGGCATCTTCCTCTTCCTGCATGTTAGGCGCCTTTTCTCAGCCAATCAACATGCAGGAGAGTCTTTGGTACCTCCTAGCATCACGTGGTGCCCCTACAAGTCGATAGCAGGGATTGGCTGGCCAGATCAGATGACCTGGAAATATAAGAATCTGGTCCCGCGCTGCTCGCATCAGATGCCGCCTGCATGAGATTAGGGATAGAGCCGCTGTCTGTCAGGGAGAGTGTTAGGGCCTGAATTTAGATGTTGGTTAGGCAGGAATCATGCTCAAAGAACCCAACAGCCCTTCTAAGGGCTACAAGCACCTTTTTTTTGGTCTCCTCCTGGCTGCTGGCTGGGACTTGTAGTGCAGCTACCGCCATTTTGGCTGCACACTGTGCACAGCGACTGGTGGCAGAAGGGACAGCACGTGGTCCACACAGACCCAAAAGAAATTGCCCAAAGTCCTCTCAGTACTCATTTTTGCTGCTGCTGCTGTACCTTGGCTTGCTGGGATAGTGCAGTCTAGGGAATACGTTTTTTCTATCATTTCTATACACTACAGTCCAGTGAACTATTATGTAGTGTACTGTACAGTAGTGTCAGTCTAAGGAATACGTTTTTTCTATCATTTCTATACACTACAGTCCAGAGAACAATTATGTAGTGTACTGTACAGTAGCGTCAGTCTAGGGAATACGTTTTTTCTATCATTTCTATACACTACAGTCAAGAGAACAATTATGTAGTGTACTGTACAGTAGCGTCAGTCTAGGGAATACGTTTTTTCTATCATTTCTATACACTACAGTCCAGTGAACAATCATGTAATGTACTGTACAGTAGCGTCAGTCTAGGGAATACGTTTTTTCTATCATTTCTATACACTACAGTCCAGAGAACAATTATGTAGTGTGCTACATGTACTACAGTCCAGTGAAAAATGGAGTGGTTTGCGGTAACATAGCCGCCATTTAAAGATTACGTTTTTTTCTCATTTATATATACTACAGTCCAGTGAACAATTCTGTAGTGTGCTGTACAGCAGCATCAGTCTATAAAATATGTATTTTCTCTGTTATATGTACTACAGTCCAGTGAAAAATTGAGTGGTTTGCGGTAACATAGCCGCCATTTAAAGACTACGTTTTTTTCTCAGTTATATATACTACAGTCCAGTGAAAAATGGAGTGGTTTGCGGTAACATAGCCGCCATTTAAAGACTACGTTTTTTCTCAGTTATATGTACTACAGTCCAGTGAAAAATGGAGTGGTTTGCGGTAACATAGCCGCCATTTAAAGACTACATTTTTTTCTCATTTATATATACTACAGTCCAGTGAACAATTCTGTAGTGTGCTGTACAGCAGCGTCAGTCTATAAAATACGTATTTTCTCAGTTATATGTACTACAGTCCAGTGAAAAATGGAGTGGTTTGCGGTAACATAGCCGCCATTTAAAGACTACGTTTTTTCTCATTTATATATACTACAGTCCAGTGAACAATTCTGTAGTGTGCTGTACAGCAAGCGTCAGTCTATAAAATACGTATTTTCTCAGTTATATATATATACAGTCCAGTGAAAAATGGAGTGGTTTGCGTTAAATTAGCCGCAGTGTAAAAATTCCTTTTTTTCTCTCAGTAATATATACTACATTGCAGTGAACAATTCTGTCGTGTGCGGTATAGTAGCCGCACTCTAGTGTTGACACCAACAAGTGACCAAGTTAGTTGAGGTAGCAGGTGAAGCACATAAAATTTTACACTGACACAGCATGGAGGTGAACCCAGAGTGACCAAGTTACACTCAGGTAGCAGGTGAAGCACATAAAATTTTACACTGACACAGCATGGCGGTGAACTCAGAGTGACCAAGTTACACTCAGGTAGCAGGTGAAGCACATAAAATTTTACACTGACACAGCATGGTGGTGACACCACCAATGCCTTGGTCAGACTGAGATTGCAGTCAAATGGCTGTAGGTGAGCCTCCCAAAAATTTGTTTTGGAGTGTCTGAAGTTGACCCTCCTAAAAAATTGTTTTGGAGTGTCTGTAGTTGACCCTCCTGTAAAATTGTTTTGGAGTGTCTGTAGTTGACCCTCCTGTAAAATTGTTTTTGAGTGTCTGTAGTTGACGCTCCTAAAAAAATTTATTGGAGAGAGGGCCTGTAGGTGGCCCTCCGTAAACATTGTTTGTAAAGAGCGCCAGTTGGCCCTCAGAAACATTGCCTGTTGGCTCAGCGTTTGTGTGCGAAGAGGAGGAGGAGGAGAGGAGAGGATACATAAAGAATCTTCATGTTGAGCTGCTTTCCCACGGTGGAGATTTGCATTCCGGTGAAATCCAGGCTTTATTCATTTCAATAATCGTCAGCCTGTCAGCGCTGTCAGTTGACAGGCGTGTACGCTTATCAGTGATGATGCCACCAGCTGCACTGAAGACCCGCTCTGACAACACGCTAGCGGCAGGGCAGGCCAGCACCTCCAAGGCGTACAGCGCCAGTTCGGGCAACGTGTCCAGCTTT
Source organism: Rhinella marina (assembly GCA_900303285.1). Lineage (NCBI taxonomy): Eukaryota > Metazoa > Chordata > Amphibia > Anura > Bufonidae > Rhinella > Rhinella marina. The sequence continues at coordinate 1,006,696 of ONZH01028668.1, forward strand.
GCAACCCAGTAGTTGTATGGAGCGGAGTGATCACGCAGGATGTTGGTATGGTCAGCTAGGTACTCCCTCACCATCTTTCTGAACAGCTCCCCCTACTGGGGGACGGCTGACATAGTCTTGCTGGGGTGCCATAAAACTGGCAAAGGCCTTGGAGAGTGTTCCCCTGCCAGTGCTTGACAAGCTGCCTGCTCCCCTCCTCTCCCCCGCTAGTTGGCCCACAGAACTACGTCGTCTGCCGCTAGTGGTGTCAGATGGGAAGGATAGTTTCAGCTTGTGCACCAAGGACTGTTGATATTGATTCACTCTCATACTCCTTTCCTCTACAGGAATAAGAGTGGAAAAGTTCTGCTTGTACCTGGGGTCCAGGAGGGTGAACACCCAGTAATCGGTGTTCTCAAAAATGCTTCTAACGCGAGGGTCACGGGAAAGGCAGCCTAACATGAATTCAGCCATGTGCGCCAGAGTCCCAACATGCAAGAATTCCCTTTCCTCAATAGGCTGACTTTCCATTTCTTCCTCCTCCAACTCCTCCTCTTCAGCCCATACACGCTCAACAGATAAGAAGGAATGAGCATAGGTACCCTCTTCAGTCTCGCCAACAGTCTCCTTCTCTTCCTCCTCATCCTCCTCCTCCAATACGCGCTGAGAAACAGACCCGAGGGTGCTCTGGCTATCAAGCAACGTATCTTCTTCTCCCATCTCCTGTGACAAGCGCAAAGCCTCTGACTTCATGCTGAGCAGTGAGTTTTTCAGCAGACAAAGCAGCGGGATAGTCTGACGCTGATAATGGCGGCATCGCCGCTGACCATCTGTGTTGACTCCTCAAAGTTGCTTAACACCTGACAGATATCAGACATCCACGTCCACTCCTCATTGTAGACTTGAGGAAGCTGACTAACCTGACTACCAGTTCTCGTGGAAGTTGTCATCTGGCAGTCTACAATCACTCTGCGCTGCTGGTAAACTCTGGCTAACATGTGTAATGTGGAATTCCATTGTATGGCCACATCGCACAACAGTCGGTGAGCAGTCAGTTGTAAGCACCATTGCACTGCCCTGAGAGTGCCAGCATCTGTGGTTGACTTGCGGAAATGCGCCCAGATGCGTCGCACCTTGGTGAGCAAATCAGACAAATTGGGGTAGGTCTTGAGGAACCGCTGAACCGCAAGATTGAACACGTGGTACAGGCAGGTTTTATATGCAGTGTTTATATGGGTTGTTGGTACTTTGGGAAATAGTATTGGTGTATAATGGCACATGTGTGAGCCTGCCGAGTTGCAGAGCCGCCACCAGGTTATGCCCGTTGTCACACACAACCATGCCTGGTTTGAGTTTCAGCGGCACCAGCCAAAGATCAGTCTGCGCCGTGATGCCTTGTAACAGCTCTTGGGTGGTGTGCCTCTTGTCACCTAAGCTCAGCAGTTTCAGCACCGCCTGTTGGCGCTTACCCACGGCAGTGCTGCTGCGCCTAGAGCTACCGACTGAAGGCGCCGTGCTCACAGATTGTATTTGAGAGTAGGAGGAGGGGTTGGAGGAAGAGGCATAATAAGTCTGAGAAACCGTGACCGAGGCAGGCCCCGCAATCCTTGGTGTGGGCAGCACATGAGCGGCCCCAGGGTCAGACATAGAGATGAGATATAGTGTCCCTGCCCACCAGCACTTGTCCACGTGTCCGTGGTTAGGTGGACCTTCTCAGTAACCGCGTTGGTCAGGGCACGGATGATGTTCTCTGACACGTGCTGGTGTAGGGCTGGGACGGCACATCGTAAAAAATAGTGGCGGCTGGGGACCAAGTACCGAGGGACAGCCACCACCATCAGGTTGCGGAAAACCTCAGTCTCTACCAGTCTATAGCGCAGCATCTCCAGGCTCAGCAATTTGAAAAAGTGGACGTTTAGGGCTTGTGCATGTAGGTGGGTGGAATTGTATTTGCGTTTGCACTTGCGCTCCAATGTCTGATGCAAAGACAGCTGAAGGCTGCGCTGGGACACATTGGTGTAGGGTGTGGAGGATGGTGGCGGTGAAGGGGTGGTTGTAGGGCGGGAGGCGCTCGTGCCGGGGTCCTGGGCGGGGGGTTGACTCGCAAAGCCAGCATGTGACGCAGGGGAAGGAGCAGTGGTGTGATCCGCAGGAGGTGAACGGCCTTTGTTCCATTGAGTCGTGTGTTTAGCACTCATATGCCTGCGCATGCTGGTAGTGGTTAGGCTGGTAGTGGTGGCTCCCCTGCTGATCCTGGTGTGGCACAAGTTGCACACCACAGTCCGTCGGTCATCCTCACTTTCTTTAAAGAACCTCCAGACTTGCGAACATATAGGCCTCGGCATGGGAGCTTCACTCCATGAAAGAGTTGCTGATCTACTTGCTCTGGCCCTGCTTCTCCCTCTGGCCACCCCACTGCCTCTTCCAACCTGTTCTGGTGCTGCATTTGCCTCCCCCTCAGAAGCACTGTCTTGACTAGGCTTACCAACCCAGCTCGGGTCAGTCACCTCATCATCCACCTGCTCTTCCTCCGATTCCTCACTCTGCTCCCCCCTGGGACTTACTGCCCTGACAACAACGTCAATGTCTGACAACTGTGTCTCATCATCATCCAACACCTCTTGACGCACTACTTGCACTAAGTCCACACTCTCATCACCCACAGACTGCAAAAGTTCTAAATTTTGGGCATCAGGACAGAGCAACTGCTCAGGTTGCTGTTGAGCAGTGATTTGTGTCTCCGGGTAGGGTCCTGAAAAAAGTTCCTGTTAGTATGCCGGATCTGAATCCATATTTCCATGGGGGGGGCAGGCTGGGAGGAAGGAGGTTGAGCTGGAGGAGCCAGAGGTCTACTCCCTTGGCTAGCGTGGGTGGACTGCGTGGAAGACTGGGTGGTGGATAAATTACTGGAAGCATTATCCGCTATCCACGTCATCACCTCTTCGCACTGTTACTTTGTGTACGCTGTGGACTACTGGGTGGGTGCGGAGAGGGAGACGCTTATGCCTGCGTCGTGGGGCGGGGGATAGGACAGCAGTGCCAGCATGAGCAGTGGTGTCACCCACAGGCGGTGATGGACCTTCGTTGCACCTAGTTGGGTGCTTTACTAACATGTGATGGGCATGTGCCTTGCCCATCTTGGTCTGGGTCAGCACAATTGTCTTGGGGGTCACCACCAGGCTGTTGCCCAGAATTTGGCGTAATGGTACGATTAGGCAGCCTCAGAGGCATCCATGCATGCTGCCCCTGCTGTTTCCTGTCCATTTCAGTGGTGTTTCCATCATTTTCTGAGGTTTCCAGGTTTTCACGCAACCTTCCCTGTTCAGAGCTTTGGTCCCCTGCAAAAAATGCTCGAGTCTCCCATTGGGGTTCATTATTCGAAACGAGCACTCGAGCATCCGAAAAAATTCGACTCGAATAACGAGCACCCGAGCATTTTAGTGCTCGCTCATCTCAAATTACAATCCCTCCACTAAAAAATTAATCTGCTATTCTCCTCCTCATAGGTCACCCTTCAGGATAGATAATACATTTCTTTTTCTGCACACCCTCCCTTTCATCAGCTTATGTTCAGGACCCTACTGAGGGCAAACTGGCACACTGGCAATGTTGCCAACACTCTTACACCCAGCTGCTTAAGTCTTAAGGCGAAACGCCGCATTTTCTTTCAAAAACAGTTCAGGCTTGAGTTTGATAACTAGCTAAACTGTTGGCGTTCCTGACCAGGATTTACTGGGTCTTGCTGCCATTTTGAGTTTTTGTGATGTCCAGGGGAGGGTGTGCCTTTTATTCCCAACTTTATTCCTCTCATTTCCCCGAGCATATAAGGGCATCTCTGCGATTCCCTGTCCTAACGGATAAGTAGCTGACACTTCTGGAAGTTCCCCTCTCTGTAGAGGAGATATAGGGAGAACCCCCATTCACTTAAATTGGGTAAGGCCCTGGGCCCAGATGGAATTCGTATAGATGTTTTTAGATGCTACTCCAAAGGCTTATGCCCATAACTGCCTTCTGTGTATAATAATAGCATTGAAAGAGGGATACTGCCTTCCTCATTTTATGTGGTGACTGTCATAGCCCGGGAAAGATGCTCAGGAATGCAGGTCATACAGACCTATCTCTTTACTCAATTGTGATTATAAACTACTGGTGAGGTATTAGCACTTAGATTAAACAAGGTTATCTCCTCATTTACTCATGCTGACCAAGCTGGTTTTGTGCCAGGTAGGTCTACCTTCACAAATACCAGAAGAGTGCTGATCCATAACTGTATTACACATGACTCTACCGGAGATCGGGTCTTGGCTTCACTAGATGCAGCCAAGGCCTTTGACTCTTGAGCGGGAGTTTCTCTGGACTTGTAATCAAGCATTTGGTTTTGGCCTTAATTTTATTAACTGGATTCAATTACTGGTTAGACAGCCAGAGGCATAGGTACTCACAAATGGACAACTGTTACCCTGCTTCTTATTGGCCAAGGGCAGTCGTCAGGCTTGTCTGCTCTCACTTGCATTATTTGCCTTAGCTATTGAGGCCCTGCTATTAAACTGAGATGTGAGGGGGATATTCATGGGTTATCTAAGGCAGGAGTTGAAACAAAATTGCCGTTATACGTAAATGATCTGATTCTGTTTCTCCTGGACTAGGCCTTTTGCTACGGAAAGCCATATCTCTAATTTGCGAATATGGGGAGTATTCTGGTTTATGCATCAATTGGGAAAAATCAGTTATATACCCATGCCTGGTATGCCCTACCGGTGAATATTAAACTGTGCCTGTTTGGCATAGTGGACAACACCGATAGATTATCTTTCCACCAATTAATCTGCCTTCGGGAGTCATTACTTCTGCCACAGAAAGTGGTTGCGCTGAGGTGGATGGCCCCGGCTTCTCCTACTAAATCTGTGTGGTTGCAACATGTTAATTACATATTGCCTTTTGAAGAGTTGGAGTATTATCACCAAAAGTGTCCACAGAAGATCTGTGCAGCGTGGTATGCCAACCTGTGTACGTTGCCGTCTCCCTCTTCGAGCTCTGCTATATGACCCTAATTTCCTTGCCGCATGGTGTAGAACAGGGATGCTCAACCTGTGGCCCTCCAGCTGTTTTAAAACTACAACTCCCACCATACCCTGCTTTAGGCTCTCTGGGCATGCTGGGAGTTGTAGTTTTGCAACAGCTGGAGAGCAGCAGGTTGGACATCCCTGGTGCAAAACATTTAGCGACACATCTGGCTTACTTGTTATTTAGTCTTTGCAACTTTAAAATTTCCTGTTAGTGAGCATATGTTTTTTGCATTGTTTTATATGCTTGTTTTAATGTACATGTGATGTACAGAGGAGTAGCTATAGGGGGTGCAGAGGCAGCAGTTGCTACCGGGCCCAAAGTCCCTTGTGCCGTATAAGATGACACCAGTATTATAGAAAGTGCATGCTGTTAGGGCTCTGTTATAGAATGTTCAAGTTACACCTCTGGCTGGAGGGAAAGGGTTAGGTCAAGAATTTGGCATGGGTGGGAAGCGAAGAGGTTATGGGGTTGGGGTCTCGTTCCAAATTTTGCCTCAGTGAGCACATAGGCAATGTGCTTCCCTGCCCCTGACCACTAGGGGGCCCAAGCTGAACCAGGGCCCATGAGCCTTTCGGTACACCCCTGGTGATGTAACATGTTTTCTTATGAAAAATTTTGAAATAAACCGTATTAAAAAAATCACAAATTCATCAGAAATCATTCTGTGTTGCCTGGGAGTGTTTAATGTACACATACTGGAAAACTGCATTGGGTAGGGGACCCATACTAAGTTTTGCTATGGGAACCTATGAGAGTTGTGTACACTCTTGATAGAGTATATAGCTATATGTTTTTATGAATAAGAAGTAAGAATGAATGAAAGGTGTTTGGGCGGCTTCACTAACAGATCACAAAGAGTTCAAAAAAGCTACTGAACTTGTTTGTCCACTACAAAATCCAGCAAAAAGTGGTCGAGAATTTTGGCAACAGGAGAAACAGCAGAGGGCTTACTGCTCCCTACCGTGTCAGATAGGATTTGTGTAAGGAAACAATTTCCTTCAGCTTCCCTGCAGCTGGTCAATGCCTCAGGATGCCAAAAGCATGCCAACCAGTGGAGTACCTTCAAAAGAGTCAGACCACACAACTGCTATGAACCTAAGGCGGACGGGGCACACGGCACTGAGCGTCTTCCTTTCCTGACAAAAAGAATATAAAAACTGTATGTTCAAGCAACCACTACTAGAGGGAACACAATTTAAACAAATTATTTCAGCTTAACTGTATAAAATCCCTATGCATTGAGCTCCCCCTAGTGGTGGCTGCAGGCAGCCAGCTGTGTAAGGCTACTTTCACACTTGCGTTTGCAGGATCCATTTGTGAGATCTGTCACAGGCTCTCACAAACGGTCCTGAACTGATCAGTTTTGTCCTAATGCATTCTGAATTGAAAAGGATCTGTTCAGAATGCATCAGTTTTGCTTCAGTTTGCTTCAGTTCAGTCTCCATTCTGTTTTGGAGGCAGACACTAAAACGCTGCTTGCTGCGTTTTGGTGTCCACATGAAGAAACTGATGCAAACGGATCCGTCATGACTCACAATGTAAGTCAATGGGGACAGATCCGTTTTGTCTGACACAATAGAAAACGGATCCGTCTTTGCTATGTAAAAGATAATATAAACGGATCTGTTCAGAACGGATGCAGACGGTTGTATTATCATGACGGATCCATTTGTGAGAGCCTGGACGGATCTCACAAACGAATCCTGCAAACGCGAGTGTGAAAGTAGCCTAATAGAAGAGAAGCACATTTATCAATGTGTTTATGCCAATTCTCTGGTGTAACTGTATTCCATTCCTATGCACTGAGCTCCCCCTAGTGGTGGCTGCAGGCAGCCAGCATTTTAATAGAAGAGAAGCATATTTATCAATGTGTTTATGTGTTTATGCCAATTGTGTGGTGTTACTCTATAAAATTCCTATGCACTGAGCTCCCCCTAGTGGTGGCTTCAGACAGCCAGCTTTGTAATAGAAGAGAAGCACATGTATCACTATGTTTATGCCAATAGACTGGTGTAACTGTATAAAATTCCTATGCATTGAGCTCCCCCTAGTGGTGGCTGCAGGCAGATAACTTTGTTATAGAAGAGAAGCACATTTATCAATGTGTTTATGCCAATTGTCTGGTGTAAAAACATTGAGAAGTATGGTGGTCGGAAGCATACAACACAGCAGTCGGATAAAATGGGTGAAGTGGAGGGTGATTTTTTTATTACAATTAATATATTTTAAACTTATTTAAAAAAAATTTAAACTCATCAGAAATTTGGGGCGTTTCGCATTGCATTGCTTTGGAGTCACACGCTTACTCGGAAACTGGTTGGGGCAAGAGATCAGCGTATGCCTCTGATGCCAACCAAAATACTTTATAGGGTAACAACCTAAGTACCCCATGAAAATTCCACATTCATTGGATCAATGTATATTGCATACACATATCTGATTCGATCGATCGCATATTTACTTTCTTTATCTCAATGGGTGCCATACTCCATATAGTGCCATCCAGTATCAGTGGTTAGGTCAGTAATGGGTAATCTCCGGCTCTCCAGCTGTGGAGAAACTATGACTCCCAGCATGCTGTATTCATTTCTATGGAGTTTTGAGAATAGCCAAGCAAGTGTGCATCTTAGGAGTGATGATTTTACCACAGTTGGAGTGCCGGAGGTTAGCCATCACAGGGTTAGGTTATCCTCTCCCCGAATTGTTTGGAAACATAGATGTAACCCTTTGCTGCAGTCGTTCTTCATGCATTGAACTATGGTAAAACAATTAACGAGATGAGAAGAATTACTTTTTAATGAGCGAGATCGACAACCAATTACAGTTGGAATAATCAGCCTGGACGCTCATCTCATTAGTTAATGCTTTTCTTGTGAAAAGTGCTAATCCAGATTTAGTCCCTTCAAGTTCCAATTACCAATGCTGCCTCTCCGTTTAATTGTCCTTAGACCACTGTAGCATGTCTCTGACTGCTCGCCATTAATTAGATGGACTGAAATTTTTTTTTCGCTGTGTCATTAGATGAACCAAGTTTTGACACACAGGACGGCGCAGACACAACAAACCACCGAGACGAATGCTTCTGTTTGCAAGAAAGATGGATTATTGCATTCACAGACAATCCAATTAACCCTTTAGCTATCGGGTTTTTGGACACCTCTAACAGCCGACAGGCAATTTATAAATTTCTGGCAAGAACAGATAAAAGCTGGATAATAAATTAAGTAATCCATATCTTGGCCCCCTGTACCTACATATATATTCTCTGAAACGTAAAAATCTGACACCTTGTTATAATCCCAACCAGAACTTTACAGGTATGAGCACCTCCATGCAATTATGCATCATAATAACATAGCAATATAGTTTATAAGGCTGAAAAAAGACATCTGTCCATCCAGTTCGGCCTCTTATGCTGCAAGTTGATCCAAAGGAAGGCAAAAAACCCTGTGAGGTAAAAGCCAATTTACCTCATTTTAGGGGAAAAAGATTCCTTCCCGACTCCAATCAGGCAATCAGAATAACTCCCTGGATCAATGACCCATCTCTAGTAACTATAACCTATAATATTATTACCCTCCAGAAATACATCCAGGCCTCTCTTGAACTCTTTTAGTGAACTTACCATCACCACCTCCTCAGGCAGAGAGTTCCATAGTCTCACTGTTCTTACCGTAAAGAATCCTCTTCTATGTTTGTGTACAAACCTTCTTTCCTCCAGACACAGAGGATGTCCCCTCGTCACAGTCACAGGGATTTAAATTTTTAAAAAGATTCGCCTTGGATAAGATTCGGTTCAAGTTGCGTAAAAAAGTATTTGTGTTCTACGAATATTTCCGTGAAAACGTACGCATGAGTGTACAAATTGCTTACGAAGCTTTAGCATATTATTGTCTAGGCCCACAAAAATAATGAACATACAGTAAAATTACCCTACTTAAAGGGGTTCTCCGTGAATTAAGAAAATGAAAATACTTAAAAATTACTTCATTATAAATATATTCCCAAATACCTTTCATTAGTTATAATGTCTCATTTTGTCTGGGGAGCAATCATCAGGGGAAATAAAATGGCCACCTTCCTATTAGTACACACAAAACCTGTCCTAATCACACAGCAGGACAAGATACTTCTCAACACTGAGGTAAAGAGCTTCTTCATCCTCTGTTCTGCTTGTTAGGGATTATGATCCTAAATACAGATAAGATCTTCAGCTGAATCTCTGTAGGAATTGAGTTCATGAGATGCTAGATGTGTCAGATGTGGCTAATGAGCAGCAGCACTTCTACGCAGTCTCCATTACCACAGCCCTACATTACCACAGTCTGTCCTGTCCGTCCTCTCTGTACTTCATGTTCCCACAAAGATTCAGCTAAATATCATATTAAACTGTATTCAGGATCATGATCCCTGACAATTAGAGAGGATAGGAGGATGAGGCAGCTCTTTACCTCAGTGTTGTGAAGTAACTTGTCCTGCTGTGTGATTCGGACAGGTTTTGTGTGTACTAATAGGACAGCGGCCATTTTGTTTCTCCTAATGATTGCTCCACAGACAAAACGAGCCATTATAACTAATGAAAGGTATTTGGGAATATATTTAGAATAAAGTAATATTTGCGTATTTTCACTTTGTTAATTCCCGGAAAACCCCTTTAAGTGAATACCTACGCATTAGCGTACAAATTATCAGATGCGTAGCATTAGCATACAAATTATATTATGCGAATGTAGCGTTAGCGTACAAAGATTTAAGAAGAAGATTCATATCGAATCTACGAAGCGGCGAATAGATTTGCTCATTTGTAATGATAATACAACCATCTGCATCCATTATGAATGGATCCGGTTGTATTATCTCTAAAATAGCCAAGACGGAACCGGCACTAAAACCATTGTAAGTCAAAGGGTGCCAGATCCGTTTTGTGATAAAACAAATCCGGCACTATTGACTTACATTGTGTTTTATGCCGGATCCGTCTTGCTCTGCATCCCATGATGCACTCAAAAACGTCGCTTGCAATGTTTTTCTGTCTGGCATGGGGACGCAACCAAATTGAACGGAATGCATTTTGGAACATTCTGTTCTGTTTAGTTCAGTTTGATCCCCACTGACAATGAATTGGGACAAAACTGAAGCGTTTTCGACGGATCTCAATACCGGAAAGGAAAAGTGCAAATGTGAAAGTAGCCTAAAAAAATGGCCCAAATTGTAGTAATTTGGTGCCTCTAAGGTTTCTACACTTTTTTCTGCCATGTTGGACACTGGGGCGGGGCTTTGTAAGAAAAGAGCGGGGTCTAATATTCACCATTTTGCATAAAAATTGCACCAAAATTCTGGCATAAAAATCTGTCTTAAAGTAAGTCAACCAATAGTTGGTATAGAGTCGGAGAAAAGTATCCATCCCTGCACCAGACTTATCCTCCAGCCTGAGCTCCTGTGATAAATCTGGGCAGTTGGTGAGTTTTTTTTTCTTTCAAAAAATTGCATAGAAGTTCAAGCATCTGGCTAAAATGTTGACTCACGCAAACCGTTTATCCACATTAATGCAATAGATTTTAATGTGTATGATGTTCCCACACGGCTACATCTACATGAATGTGAAAGCCTTTAAAAACAATGCATCAGAACTTGATTTTAAAGGGAACCTGTTGGAGCCTTATCAACAGGCCACATGAATACTGATAGGACCCTTCATGACCATGAACGATGTCTTACTCTGTCTTTACTCTGAAAGACTTCAGTTTACCTCTCTTTACAACTGTGTTTTTTGCTGAAATGCCAGGCTGTTTCAGATAAACATATTTCTTTGAAATGGAGAAACCTGTCAGTAGTTCATGCTGCCCAGGTTGCCTTTGACATAACATTTTGGAAGAGCTAACAATGTCAATCAAAAAGCACAGAAAAAAAGTGAATATATTCCCTGAAAGAAGATGGATTGCAAAGCTTTGCCTATTTTTTTTTTTTACAGCCATGCAACTTTGGGCCAAACAAACATTTTTGATAAAACCAAATATGTGAAATCTCCCACTGCGCAAATCCCAGAAGATGAAACCTACACACAAAAGACACAAAAAAAATGATAGATCAAGGTGTTTTTTATACCCTATATAATTATACACGTACAGTACTTCACTACCAACTTCATAATGCAATGTATATGCTTGCCAATACTGTCCTGCAACTTTGTATCAGTTACTTTAAAGTGTAACTGTCATTCTTTTTTTATTTGTGTAATGTGTAGGGGCAGTGATACTGACCATTTTTGTAATATACTTTAATTACTGAAATTGTACATTTCTATTAGAAAAATAGCTGTAAAGTGGCCCATTTTGAGCCTTAGAAACGCTCCTCTGTCTTCTGTTTACATAACACAGTCAGTGTTAGCAAGTCTCCACTGTTATGTAAACAGAAGACAGAGGAGCGTTTCTAAGGCTCAAAATGGGCGATTTTAGAGCTATTTTTCTAATAGAAATGTACAATTTCAGTAATTAACGTATATTACAAAAATGGTCAGTATCACTGCCCCTACACATTACAGAAATAAAAAAGAATGACAGTTACACTTTAAGCAACAATCAAAAATTCTAATTTCCGACAAAATCCCTAACACATAAAACAATCCCATAAAAAACATTTATTAAGACCAGCGTTTTAGACACAGGTCTTAATAATCCCCTGTGTAGATGTGCCGGCCTGTAAATAACTTCGGCATATACAATACTGGTCTAAATGTAAGCTGTGTTACATTCAGACTATTTTCTATACTTAAAACTGTCGTAGAAAATGATGAATGAGACAGGCCTGCCTTCCCGTCCCCTTCCCTGCCCACATCACGCCCAGTTTTTTAGACCTGGCTTGATTGGAGAAAAGTCACAGACTGCGGCACTGCTATCTGTGCCAAAAATATGCTTAATATAGGCGTATTCTTGATAATAAATGACCCAGTAAGTATATAGTGCACTTCCAAATGAGTCTGTGCTCATGTAATTAATGTGTGTATGGGACCTAATTCACACAGACTCTCTGCGGGTCTGTTCAGAAACAACCATTAACGGCAACAATGAGATTAAGTGTCATTCCTGACTGATGGAAAGCCGTTACATTGGTCATATTGTTTTGGGATTTGTAATGGCTATCATGCAGTTATATGAGTTTACACTAAGGGTACGACCACACAAAGCGGCCATGATGCGGTCAAGAATTGCGTGGCCAATTAGCCCACAGATTCCTTTCATTTAAATAATGAAGGCCGCACTGTACAGTCAGTCTTCATCGTTAATGGCCGGGTGGTATTGAAGATGCCGCACGGCCATTAACAATGAAGACTGACTATACAGTGTGGTCTTCATTAGTTAAATGAAAGGAAGTTGTGGGCTAATTGGCCACATGGTTCTTGATCACAGCATGGCCACAACCTGACCACATCATCGAACCCTAAGGCCTCTTTCACACCTCCCTGTTGGCATCTGTGGCAAGATGGTCAGTCATTCATCCATGAAGATGTCAATGAAAGATCTACTAAACTGAAAATTATTATCCAGAGCTTCTCCTACCAATGGTCTGTGAAATCTACGAACCAATCACAGATGGCATTCTGTTGTGTCTGTGTTTTTCATGGACCCATAGACTGTAATGTGTGTGAGAGATCCATAATCAAAGAAAAACTAGGACATGCTTCTACGGTGTCACTATGGACCCCCAATCTATTAAAAAACATGTAAATGCACACATTAAAGTGAATACATGTGTAAGTGGTCCGTGGAGACCTTGGACAGCAAACAGACGTGATTGACCGACGTGTGAAAAAGGCCTAAAGAACGGGGATAGACTTTGGAGTTTCAGTGGTGCTTCTGCGTTACTTTGGTGCTACCTACTTCTCTCCACTATTTGGATGCTGGTAATAATCATCTAGGTCACACTCATCAACAGGATTAGGTAAATGTTGCTGATTAGATGAGCTTATCTTGACTATCTGCCACATTTTTTCTTATTTACAGGGAATGGAAATTGGACGTTAACAGAATCTTTGTGTTCCTGAGAGTTGGACCATCACCAGTCTGACTTTTTTGGGAATATCTTACATCCTATATAGAAAACATTTTTTCTTTAGATAATTCTAAAAACAAATTACCAATAAATATAACGCCTTGTCTATTGGCTATGTATGCCACTATAGTATAGCACTCAGGACTGCCATGTTTTTCTTGAGCAACAAAGTTCTTGGTTTCTATCCATTTGTGAAGGTATTGTTGGCAGTTTTGGATTTGATATGGACTATTTCCTGCTTTTGGATCACTGCTGCCCTGTGTATGCCCATCATATTGCGTGGCCTGGGATTTGTATGACCACACTTCTGTTCTTTGATTTGATACCATGCTTTAGAAATGCCAACTGGAAGCAGTCAACAGTCAGAGACTTCTCAGGAGGACGAGACACTAGGAACCCTGCTCAAAGTCCATATCCCTTTAAAAAATGTTTTAAGATCACAAATAACAAAATACCTAAGATTTTGACTCAGTTTAGCCCTAAGACAAATTTCATAGTGGGCCCACACATTTACCCAGGAGCCTGAGCATGACAATTCAGAAAGGAAAAATGTGAAAATACTGCTTTTAATATCCTGAGTTTGACGTGGATATGGACGGGGCAGATGTGAATCAATGATTTACTGTGACATTTTTATAGCATATGTAGTGTTGTTTCAACCTTGAAGGGTGTAGGAGGCAAGGGTCCACAATGAGACTGGAATCACATACAGTGCCTTGAGAAAGTATTCAGCCCCCTGGAACTTTTCAACCTTTTGCCACATTTCAGGCTTCAAACAAAAAGATATAACATTTTACATTTTTGGTGAAGAATCAACAACAAGTGGGTCACAATTGTGAAGTGGAACGAAATTTATTGGATCATTTAAACTTTTTTTGTAATAATAAAACTGAAAACTGGGGCGTGCAAAATTATTCACCCCCTTGCATTAATACTTTGTTGCACCACCTTTTGCTGCAATTACAGCTGCAAGTCGCTTGGGGGATGTCTCTATCAGTTTTGCACATCTAGAGACTGAAATTCTTGCCCATTCTTCCTTGCAAAACAGCTCGAGCTCTTTGAGGTTGGATGGAGAGCGTTTGTGAACAGCAGTTTTCAGCTCTTTCCACATTATCTCAATTGGATTTAGGTCTGGACTTTGACTTGGCCATTCTAAGACCTGGATACGTTTATATTCAAACCATTCCATTGTAGATTTTGCTTTATGTTTGGGATCATTGTCTTGTTGGAAGATAAATCTCCGTCCTAGTCTCAGGTCTTTTGCAGACTCCAACAGGTTTTCATCCAGAATGGTCTTGTATTTCGCTCCACCCATCTTCCCATCAATTTTAACCATCTTCCCTGTCCCTGCTGACAAAAAGCAGGCCCAAACCATGATGCTGCCACCACCATGTTTGACAGTGGGGATGGTGTGTTCAGGGTGATGAGCTGTGTTGCTTTTACACCAAACATATCGTTTTGCATTGTTTCCAAAAAGTTTAATTTTTGAAACTGACCAGAGCACCTTCTTCCACATGTTTGGTGTGTCTCCCAGGTGGCTTGTGGCAAACTGTAAACAAGACTTTTTATGGATATCTTTGAGAAATGGCTTTCTTCTTGCTACTCTTCCATAAAGGCCAGATTTGTGAAGTGTTGGACTGATTGTTGTCCTATGGACAGACTCTCCCACCTCAGCTGTAGATCTCTGCAGTTCATCCAGAGTGATCATGGGCCTCTTGGCTGCATCTCTGATCAGTCTTCTCCTTGTTTGAGATGAAAGTTTAGAGGGACGGCCGGGTCTTGGTAGATTTGCAGTGGTCTGATACTCCTTCCATTTCAATATGATCGCTTGCACGGTGCTCCTTGGGATGTTTAAAGAGGACCTTTCACCACTCCTGACATGCCTGTTTTAATAGCTTCATGCATTCCCCACGTACTAACAATTCTGGAACATCTATTCTTATGTCTCTATGTTGTGCCATTCCTTTATTATTTGCACTAGAAGTTATGAATGAATTACCATTTACCTTCAGTAAAGGAACAGAGGGGAGGTGGCCAGTTGGGGGTGTGTACCTGCACAGGCTGACTCTATCCAATCAGTGCTGCCATGTTCAGACTGTGTAGGTACACACCCCCAACTTGTTACCTCCCCTCTTTTCCCTTACTGAAGACAAATAGCAATTCATTCATAACTTCTAGTGCAATCAATTAAGATATGGCACAACATACAGACATAAGAATAGATGTTCCAGAATTGTTATCACATGGGGAATGCATGAAGCTATTAAAACAGGCATGTCAGGATTAGTGAAAGGTCCTCTTTAAATCTTGGGAAATCTTTTGGTATCCAAATCCGGCTTTAAACTTCTCCACAACAGTATCACGGACCTGCCTGGTGTGTTCCTTGGTCTTCATGATGCAGAACCCTGAGACTATCACAGAGCAGGTGCATTTATACAGAGACTTGATTACACACAGGTGGATTCTATTTATCTTCATCAGTCATTTAGGACAACACTGGATCATTCAGAGATCCTCAATCAACTTCTGGAGTGAGTTTTCTGAACTGAAAGTAAATGGGGCGAATAATTTTGCACGCCCAACTTTTCAGTTTTATTATTACAAAAAAAGTTTAAATGATCCAATAAATTTCGTTCCACTTCACAATTGTGACCGACTTGTTGTTGATTCTTCACCAAAAATTTAAAATGTTATATCTTTTTGTTTGAAGCCTGAAGTGTGACAAAAGGTTGAAAGTTCCAGGGGGCCGAATACTTTCACAAGGCACTGTATGCAGTTTTTGTGTCAAAGCCCATGGTGGATCCAAACAGAAGAAAAAGGATAAAGGAAAGACAGATATTTCTCTCTTTTGTATCCATTTGGGTCTTTGGCTCAAAAAGCTGCATCAGAAACAGCCACAAGAACTACATGTTTGATTCCAGAATGACTCTTTTTGACCCTTATGTCACCTACCAGAGATAATTGGGAGAGTAAATCATCATAAAAGCACTTGCTATTTTCAGAGCCATACCCAATGAATCCAAACTACGAGTGGTATCCTAGGATTTCAGGAAGCATTCCTAATTCTTTTCACATTTTGTGAACATTTTTCTAATCATCATCTGAAATGTTGAGTTAGTAATGATATGTTACAGTCATAGACACCGGTGTGGGATACTATTGTCTCATGACAATACAATAATTAGGCAGCAGTCTAAGCGGTCAGACAGGTTAGGACTGTCCAACTGGAACATGGACCTGTAATAAAATGGGGAAGGTCATAACCTGAAACTGCTAAAGATTGGACATTAACAATACTTCACATGATGGCCACCAAGAAGCAATGGACCAAATTGTACTGTACTCCAGAAATTCTGTCTACTTCTTTGCTAATTAATATTACTTCAGTTTTAGTATTAGAATTAGTTTATATATTAGTTATATTAGTTATATTAATTAGTTATATAATCATGTTTGGGGTTTCATGTATTCATTTTTCTACATTTTTCCTAAATTGGTATGTTACGTGTAGACTTCAAATGTACAGAATAGTATACCATGGTGTGGTGGACTAAGGACTCCAGTAGCATTTACTCCAGCCTTCCTGTCCTCAGAGGCCCATACCTGGCTCCAGCTCCCCCCTCTTTTCTGGCTGCCCTCCACACTAGCTCACTTATCGGCTAGGAGTATCTTGATTTGCCTGTAAGGCTGACGTGTGCACTCCCTCTGGTGCTTAAAGGGATACTTTGAGGTACTTAAGGCACCTTTCCCTATGTAAAGATGCATGAGCAATAGTTTCTAGTCTGCTGGTGTTCTGCAAAGGTGTGCTGTACTATGTTTGTTGCCTGTGTACCTACTTCTGCCTATTTCCCGAATTTGATCCTTTGCTGCCTGAACTGACCTCTGCTTGATAACCGCACTGACTCTGAGCTGCCTGCACTGATCTCTGATTGTTTATTGGATTGCACAAACTCTGGCTGCCCTTTACCTTGGCCTTTCCCTGACTACAATTTTGCCTGATCCTTTGGTGCTCCACACTGGTGTCTCCTGAGCCCTGTGGGTCAGCTGTCACCTGAACAGAGACTACTCCAAGAGGTAGCAGCCTGGTGTTTCCCCTACAGCAAAGTCCCAATCCCTGTGTAGGGTTTGAAGGGTGACTACCAGGGGACTGCCAGAATCACACCCTTAGGTCTAGCTCCAACCAAATCTGATGATTGTGGCTGTGGATCCACATCTTTGTAACATAAGGTTTTCAGAACTGTCAGGAAACAGTATGCAGATGTGAGACAGATGATGAAAAGACAATGTTGGTATATGTTTGGCCTATAAAACATTTGGAGACTTGTTTTTCCTAAACAAAAGTAATTGTCTGATGTAGACCGTTAACACGTGAATCTTGACATTGGTCAGTACACATGGGGGATCATTTATGATGAGCAATATACCACTTTTCCCTGCTCACGCCACTTTTCTGAGGTGGAGGAAACAAGGAGCGCGGCGAGGTCAGCGAAGGGGTCAGGCTGGCCCGTCTCATTTATAATTTTCTACGCCTGTTTTTAGTGTAGATAATGACTTAAATCTACACCAGCAAGGGAGCTGAAACTGGGAGAAGGATGAGAGTTTGTTCTTGCAATGATGATCTTTCTTTCAATGGACAAAGTTTTCAAACCGAAAGGGCTTTTTAGGCAATGATGCCTAAAAAGTCTAAAACTTTCTCTTCACCTAATCAACTCTAGACTAATGTGTATGTGTACTTTAAAATTGCTTTACATGGGTCCAGACATTTATGGGGAACAAACCGAACTGAAAGTTGCCTGATAGTTCATCTGAGGGAAGAGCTGCATTTGCAGGCCACAAACATATCCTCTGCATAGATGATTTTGTATGCTGCATAAAATATGTGAAAGAAGCGTTTGCTCATTAATTTAATTCATAATTGCTCTGATCCTGGACCTCTGTAAAAGGGACCTTAGTCACAATGGCCATCAAGGAATTCAACAATGGCCTAAAGGGAAATGGCTTTGTTTTGTATAGCAAAGGCCACAGAACAAGTTTTGTATAGAACCGTTTGTTTAGATAAAGGGAGGGACGAAGGTTGTCTTCAGGTAGGGCTACAGAATGAGTCCCTAAATTCATGTAGATGGATTTGTTGAATTAAATAATGTAATGGCGTCTACCCATTATGGGATCAAACTGGTCTCTGCACCAGGATAATATGCATTGATGGTGTAAACATCCAGATGGGAACGGGTCCTGTAATGTATAGATGCCATTGCATCTTAAAATTCAGTAAATTGATCTACCTGAATTTCTGGATATCCCAAATCTTCAAATTATCAGCTCTCTCGTTTTCTTCCTTTTCCTGAATGTACTGTGACAAAGATTTTGGATGGAAAAATGACCACCAACAGCAACAGTAACACACTCTAATAACTTGAAAAGCTTGTTTAGGTGCTACACCCTTAGGATACCTAAGCAAGGTGAGCACCTTCATATTTGGGGGTCTTTCCACCATCTTTCATTTACTATAAAGCACAATTTCCTTTTTTTCCTCCAAGTTATCCAGTGCCATTAAATAAAACACTGGGGGAGACCTAGAGTTTTTACTGTATATGTAAACCTGTTGACCAGGGGATTTAAGGTGTACCTGTCATTTCAGGTAACTTTTTAGAATAAGCTACGACACTCAAATATCTTTTCAGATTTGCAGATTACTTTATTTTAACATCCAGTTAATTTAGATTGCACAGGCCTCTCTGTACCTCATGTCTCCTCTTGAACTCCAGTCCAGAGATTCAGCTGAAGATCTTATCATCTGTATTCAGAATCATAATCCCTGACAAGCAGAGGAGAGAGGAGGATGAGGCAGCTCTTTACCTCAGTGATGTAAAGTAACTTGTCCTCCTGTGTGATTAGGACAGGTTCTGTGTGTACTAATAGGACGGCGGACATTTTATTTCTCATAATGATTGCTCTATAGACAAAATGAGACATTATAACTGATGAAAGGTATTTGGGAATATATTTATAATAAAGTAATGTTGAAGTATTTTTATTTTCTTAATTTTGTCTGGTCTGCTTTACTGGCCTGCTTTGATAGGGAAGCTACTAGAAGCAGGGAAGTTACTTAGCATGTTGGTCCGCCACTGAATGCAGTATAAAGTGGACCAACATTTCAGCCACAGAAGAAACAGCAGAGGGCACTACCAGAGAAGAAAATGTTCATAAAATACAGTAAAATATTTTTTGCATGTATATTGCAATAATATTTCATATGAAATGTCTATTTCCTTCACTATAACTACGGGAAAGTGTTATACACAAAAGTTGCTGTGTTTTTATTTCCGTCAATATGGTAAGATGAGCTATTCATTTTCTCTGGTGGTAATTTCCTCCAGGTCCACTATATATTGTGCATATTAGAGGGAGACAGAGGCAATTAGTCCAGGGAGTGGATGCATTCTTTTTATAGGATTACAATATGGTAATTGCTTTCTCCAGTCACGCTAATTTTGGATTGTTTTATTGTGCAGTGTGGTTCGTTTCCGGGAAGCCTTATTATTTTCAACCCATTATATGCAGAAAAGTGAAAAATAATTCACTGTTCAGTAATTTTATCTGCAATTATACATAGACAAATAGTAGGACAGTACTTGTAATGTCAGCTACAGAACTGTTCAGTAATTTGGTCTATCAAACATATGCTGATATACGGCTTATTAGATTCTACAGATTCTTGTAGCTAGGAATCTTTGATATATTCCTTATTTTAACTTTATGGCATCTTATAGCACTTTCTGTCCAATGATTCAGGCATCTATGCTGTACTACGTCAAGCAGCAGAATTGGATTGACCCACTTCTGAGTCCCAGAAGATCCTCTGGTGGGCCCAGGCTCTGATACCATAGTGGGCCTCAAAGGCCCAGGAGAAAAAAAATATTTGGAGCTGACTTTGGAGCCAATCACTTGCCACTAGGATCATCATTTCTTTGACTCAAAATTTATTAAACTCTATTCATTATATAAGGATTGGGCGCCAAGAACAATTTTCTTTGGTGCGTCCAAGGATCCCAGTCCAACACTGAGTAGCAGGCTTGATATCAAATGGTCTGAAAAAGTATTTGCTCCCTATTATTGCATATTTGTTACACATTTCTATTCTTTAAATGGGTTTCTGTCCTAGGAGCCACCATCCCCAATGGTTGTAACCTATGGCTAATTTAAAAGAAAAAACAACTCACCATCCTGGTGTTCCCACACTGCTGTCCTGCTGCTTCTCTTTAGTGATAGACCAAAAATGGCTTGGTTAGATGACCGCTGAAGCTAGTCACTGGCCTCATCAGTCACATGTTCTAGAATGGCACATCACAGCTATTGACATACTAGTGACATGCTGTTCTAGCACATGTGACTGCTGGGGCCAGTGATTGGTTCCAGAGGTCATGGGACCAAGCCACTTCCAGTCCAGTGGTAATTGGAAGCAGCCAGTAACTTGGCAGTAACCGTGGACAGGCGTTTTTATTTTATTTTTTTAATTGGCCAAATATTATGGCCACTGGGGTTGTTGCCTGCTAGATTGGACAACCCATTTTAATAATAAAAAAAGGTATTGCTGTTGCCTTTAGGGGGTTGTCCAGCTTCACCTTAATCTATGGGTCTTGGATAGCACTGTACCTAACATAAAAAAAAGTTTCTCACCTGCTCCCTGCCACTCTGTTCCAGCACTGATAGACCAGGTCCTACCAGGTCCCCCTTTCAGTCCGAGAGTGTCTGTAGCTATGAAAGAGGGAACGTCCAGGTCCCTACCCCTTGGATTAGTTCCTATTTTCCACAGCTGATGTAAAACTGGGCAGATGATGCCAAGGCATTGTATCACACCGGCAGACAGAAGTCATAGTCAGGTGCGTAGAGGTTGAGGCAGAAAGCTTATGGTCTGAAACGGGATCCAAAAGTCACAGAAGGTGGTAGAAGGGCATCAAATTTACACAGGCAATTTATGGATAAAGAGCCTTCATAATCGTCCCATGTAAAAGGGCATTTGGTGATGTCTGGTCTACGTTTACGCTGTCTAAATATTTCACAGAATTAGGAAATCTGCTTTTGCTGACATTACTTTTGGAGACATGACACACTCAACTATTTCCCCATCAATCGATTAAGTCACTCTTGTGTTGACACCACCATCAATGCTGATTCTCCTCATTAATCCTAAGATATCCCTTCGCCAGTGCTAACTTCTGACTCACAGTTGTTAACCAGCCCAAGCAATGCCCCGAGGTATCTGGTTTCGCCCCCAAAAATGTATTTTCTTTGGACCGTCTTCACTCGCTGTGATCTTAATACATGTCTAGCAGGATACACCAGATGTACCACACAATGTGATCCATTATAATATGTGGCTTGTCTTCTGTCTGGTCTAGTTGTAAGCTGTAAAAATATCTGATAATTGATTAACAGACTCGGAATAAACAATATTATTAATATAGTCCATATGAATAACTGTCCACCACAATAGAATAATCCTAACAGATGTACAATGGAAACCATTTTTAGTAATCCTCACATTATTTGGAAGTCCTTAGCACGCTGGTAGTATTGATATACTGTCTGTTCTGTAGTGGAATTAGGAGACTGCCGTTGCGTTCCAGCTGGTATCAGTCTTTCTCCTTCTGGACTCCCAATGCATTGATGGCTCTGCTACCCTTTCCCGGTTAGCACTCACATAGGGGGTCATTTATTAAGACCAGCGTTTTAGATGCTGGTCTTAATAACCCCTATATCTGGCGGTGTATCCTTTGGAGTTAGGAAGAGGTGCCGGCCTCTACATAACTTCCGCACACCCAGAGCCAGTCTAAATGTAAGACGGCTTTCTAGCTTACTTACATTTCGACCATTATCTATGTTTAAAAAATGGCGCCAACTATTTTAGACCTAGCGGAAGTGAGGAAAATTCGCAGATTGTGGCACAACTAACCGCTGTGTCACAATCTGCGCCAGAAATACGCCTAATATGCATATTTCAGGATAATAAATGACCTCCATAGTGTTTTCTCTTTCTGCTTCCTGGGGAATACTGACTGTTGTCTGTGTACTCAGAGTACTCAGGCATACCATGTGGCCACAAACACACACTGACAACTCAGATGTACCAGGGAAAAAGAGACATATGAAAGACACTATAGATGTCTTAAAGACACGGTACCTGCCCCTTAAATGTATACACTAACAAACAATGTCACAGTGAAATCTCACCTATTAACATGGCCCTACACTTTAGATAAATGTTGACCAATTCTGACGATTTTGCTGGGACCAGCAGACCATCTAATGTGTAGTACTCTGGAGCAAAGGTGCTTTGAAGTCTAGACGTTTGTGGAAATTTGCACCTATTACTTTGAATGGTTAGCGTGTCCTGTTATTTATGCTGTTGTTCGCACGTATAGTGTTTAAAACTGTTGAATTCAATTATGTATGATATATTCCGTTCGTTTGAACTGTTATTGCTCTTTCTTTGCACTGACCTGTGAGAATGGTTAATCCACAGCCATTTCAAACTATGAGACTTTGCCTGTGCACTGAGAAGCTAGTAATTTTTCTCTGCTGTCTATGCAGAGCTGAAATTGAGTGTGATATTGAGAGTGAACATTTGACAGTCTGATTTAACTCTGTGAGACTGTTGTTTATGACTGAAAACTGCTTATTCATTCCCATTGACTTATATTGTGGCCCAATACAAGTTTGTGGCAAGCTTGAACTGCAACATTATTTCTTTTAGGCTGCTATTCTCCATGGTCACCATTCCCACTAGTAGGTTTCAGATCAGTTAGAAGCTGTAGAAAAGTAGAGCAATCAAAGCCACTAGTTGCCTTCAGATAGGTATCAGTATTTAGTAGGAGAGACTCTACCAGATTGCAGGAGTGACTAGAAGAAGATGCTAAGATGGGAATACTCTGCCCAAGATCCTGGGTCACCAGCCTTTGGGGCATGATATCTGCCTTCTAAGAAAGAGAGGGACAGCTAGATCATTAGGGTTTGTTGAATTTCAACATGCCTGATCATTGATCTCAAGGAATCTGGCAGTGGATTACTTCTATATGCTTATTGTGAACACATTTATGCATGGTAAATTTTAAGATGTATCCTTTTAGACAGTGTAAGCCAGCCTTAGGGTACGATCACTAGGTCAGGTTTCCTATTATAGTTTTGGAAGCCAAAAACAGGAGTGAATTAAAAAAATTGTAAAGCAATATCTGTACTTTCTCTCCTTTTAAAGGGAACCTGTCATCAACTTACAGCCCATACTAACGGCAGAATACAGTAGAGAAACGTGAGTTGATTTCAGCGGTCTGTCATTTAAAAGTTAAAAGTAAGTGGTTGCCGAGAACCAACATCACAAACATTGCAGAGTGGGCCTGGAAAAGAGTGGCGGCCACCTGAGAAGAGTCCTGGTTATTCATGAATTCCTGCTTTCCCTGCCCACCTGCTGATGACTGACTGTCTTCTACCTAGTTTTCTCCCTTTCTCTCTAGGAGAGAACTACCAACCATCAGCAGATGGGTGAGAGTCCAGGAGATTATAATGAATAACCATGACTCTTCTCAGATAGATTTGACTCTTTTCAAGGCCTGGGCTGCAATGATTATGGCGCTGTTTCTCGGCAACCACTTACTTTTAGCTCAAGAGGGACACACCGCTGAAATCAGCATTTCTGTCACTATTTTATGCTACCCTTAGTGAGGTCAGCATAAAGTTGATGACAGGTTCCCTTTAAGATCCACTCCTGATTTTGGCTTCCAAAACTGCATGCAGAAACCTGACCATGTGGACCTACCCTTATAGTTGGACTAATTATTTGCAGCTATAATTGTATATTAGATCAGATAACCAGGCTGGTGAAGTAATAGTCCTTTGCAAAGGTTTCTCTAAATGGAATCATTCTTGGAAACAGGTGACAGTAAAAAGGGACTATTGGGTTTTTTGGTGCTGTCAGACTTTAAGACAGGATCTCCATGAAGCCTCAGAAAGTACAAGATTGTTTGATTCTTAAAAGTACACCATGTTTAAACTGTGGACAGATGTCCCACTCATCTTCCGTGGCCTCCTTGTTCTGGCACATGTACAGCAAGTGAGAATCCTCTACTGACAGGCTAGCTGCTACACACTGCACCAATGAAACCAGGGAAAATATATCCAGCTTCACTGCGCATGTACTAGAACCAAGACAACTGGTCATGCACAGGATTTCTGACGATCTTGAGATATCACACTGTGTCCTCAGGGACGTCAGTCAGGCCATAACTCTTTTCCCGAGCGGCTCCACCTCCTTGAATCCAGAAAGGTAATACAACCGCGCGTGTAGGGGTTAAAATTCATTTTTTAATACATTTTGCAAAAACAGGTAGTGACATACAGCCAGTAGAAATGTACTCTTTAACCAAATAATATGTTGTAGGCAATTCAAGGCACCTTATGTAGATGTCACTGTAATTGATTCTCATAAAAGCAGTAATATTCGAGATACAATATTTTAAGAGGAATAAAATCCACAAAATATAAGTTTACAAAGTTGCAGAGCAGAAATGATGGCAAATATTTTTGCATTTTTAATATCTTATTAAAACCCCCCAACCATTTACAATAATTTCTGATTTAAGGCACTGAAGGCTTGGCCGAAGGAACAACAAATGTGCACAAATGTAGTCCATAAGTTTGTGGAAATGAAACTGTCCACCGTGAGAATACATATAAATGCTTTTAGCAAGTGATTTATCCAGATACTTTCTCTGGTGGTTTGGAGGAATATGGTCGGTGTTAGAAAGAGCTATAGATCTCCAGAAAATAAACTGTAAAATTGCCACACATGAGAGAAACCAAAGACTAAAAGCCTGGTGAGTTCATGTTTTTTATTAATAGCTTTACTCCCTGATATATTAATTCTCTGGTAAAAATAACAACAATTATTTAGAATCATGATCGGTATTTCAAAAATGGAATTTAAGGCATGTCATTTTTTCACAGTTAATCACGGCTGCTGTCCTCACACCATTGCTCCCTAGGGCTGTGCAGTGAAAGGAGAGGGCATGTAGAGTACAATGGCCAGGGTATGGCGTAGGAGTCAGAAAATCAGGACAGTGGTAGAAGATTGAATTTCTCTCTTTTCTCAAGTGCAAAATGTGAGTTGGTGAGTTGTAGTACATCCAACTATAGCAGACACAGTTCCAACTGTACACAGTGCAATTCTCTCCCAGATAGCGATGTATAGATTTAGGCAAAGGTGGGATTTATGGCATTCTTTGTACACTATCTTGCTAAAGTCTCTCGCAGTAGAATCTATTGTGGGCTTTTGAAATGGTGGTTGTAGTGTCCACTGTCCGGTTCAAGGTTTTGAAGGCATGTCTGGCAAAGTGTGAAGGGTGTCTCAGCAGTGTCCTCCACAGCAGCAAAGTCTGAATGGCTGTAGTAGCAAGTTACCTTGCTGACTCCAACATTGTGCCATGCAAATTCTAAGTTCTCCTTGTCTTTATCCGTCTCTCGATGACATCAATGAACAGTAAGGCTGACCACATGTGATAGCATGTGACCTGCACTCAGCTTTCCTGGAGGCAGAAGACAAACTGCTCTCAAGGCACACAGCTCACAGGTCTACATAGCAGAAAAATTAGGTCATATGACCACCTTATGTTCAGACACACAAATCCAGGAAATATTAACCCTACATGAACACAGAGAGCATACAAGTCACAGGGAACTGCTCACACACATCCACATAAGTCTGCAGCCAGCACAAACGACACAAGTAACCAGCATACATGGGACACATCAACTGCAGCCAGTACGTAAAAGTGATGGCAGCCAGTCTACATGGTAATGCCATGTCACAGTGAACCACGCTGTGACATTATGCCACCAACATTTCATTGTTGTATTGGTGGTAGTTGGACACCATATATTTTATAGTACAAAAATGTCATTTTTGAATCAATTATATAAAAACACAAACTACATAGTTCAAACGAATTTCACTGCCAACACTGCATCGTTATATTGATGGTAGGTGGACAGATTATTGCTTTCCACTATTTGTTTTATAGTAAAAAATTTTCATTTTTGAACAAGTGTTAGTAAATGCACACAAAATTTATAGAAATGTCACCGCCAACACTGCATTATTCCCAAAGTTTATTTTCAATAGCAGTGTGTAGTGTGTTTGTCGAAGTGTTTAAATGACAGAAAACACACTTGCAATTTTGCTAGTACCATTCAATAATCTGTATATACCAAATGCAGGATTATTTTTCATTTCAGAAACACATGACTTTTCATTTATAGAAAACTTGTGAGTTTGTCATTTATAGGTCTCATAATAAAACATCTGGAAACTGGAAGAGTGCAAATCAATAGATGCATGCCTTATCCTACATAGGATGGATTGTGCTCCTCCTTCTTGCAACCCCAGAGAAGCCTTTCAGTTGCATCCACTCTTCACTGCCCCCTCCTAGTGGGGCACCTTCTTTTTCCCTATGAAGAGGCAAGAAATCCCCAACACGCACTATGGAAGATAGTCAAGAGAGTCTACCTGTAGATGAAAAGCTTGAAAAAAAACAGCATTTGGACTCCCATGAGGAGGAGTGTCAGTGCGAAGCAGGGTATCCCATGCTGTGTTGGTGCTGGCACCTGTAGCCACAGTGGTGGTGCTAGGGACAGTGGTAGCAACAATGGCACTCAGGGCAAATACACAGCAGGGAATTGGGAGGGGGCCAATGATCTCACAATGACATATCACAATCTGATAAAAGTGATGGAGAGGGTGAGGACTATGATAATGATTGTGTGTTGGACAGGACCAGGGCCCTGGATCCGGGTGCTGAGGAGGTAACATCAAAGGAGGAGGGTAGTGGCAGCAGCAGCAATAAAGATCAGAAGCCACATACACCATGTTCCAAATTATTATGCAAATTGGATTTAAGTGTCATAAAGATTAAATGTTTTGTTTTTCAATGAAACTCATTGATGGTATTGTGTCTCAGAGCTCTTTGGATCACTGAAATCAATCTCAGATACCTGTGATAATCAGTTTGCCAGGTGAGCCCAATTAAAGAAAAACTGGATGTTCCACAATATTAAGCAGGCCACTGTTTTCAAGTAAAATGGGAAAGAAAAAGCATCTCTCTGCTGCCGAAAAGCATCAAATAGTGCAATGCCTTGGACAAGGGATGAAAACATTAGATATTTCACGAAAACTTAAGCTTGATCATCGTACTGTGAAGAGATTTGTGGCTAATTCAGAGCTGTGTTCGTGCTCGTGCTCATCAAGAGAATGCCAAGAGTGTGCAAAGCAGTAATCAAAGCAAAAGGTGGCTACTTTGAAGAACCTAGAATATAAGACATATTTACAGTTGTTTCACACTTTTTTGTTAAGTATATAATTCCACATGTGTTAATTCATAGTTTTGATGCCTTCAGTGGGAATCTACAATTTTCATAGTCATGAAAATACAGAAAACTCTTTGAATGAGAAGGTGTGTCCAAACTTTTGGTCTGTACTGTATGAGTGCCTTGCTCCTAGCAGCATAGCACCTCTAAACCGCCCAGAACAGCGCTATATACCGCCCATTTGTGCCGCTGACTTCAACGGGCCAGGAGAGCACCAGAGCAAGGAAATGCTCCAATGTTCCACTCATATGTGCTAAAGGAGTGATGGGGGTCTTATGTCCAGGTTCAGCTCTGAACCCGGATAACCCCTTTAAGCAAGTTGAAGATGAAATGATCTCCAAAAGGCATAGACTTAAAGATGACACTTTCTTTTTGTATTTTAAGCAAAACAATATTATTTTCATCTTTTACATTTTCGAAATAACAAAATGGAAAAGGGTCCGAACCAAAACTTTGCGCACCCTGCATGGTAAGTACCTAGTAGCATCCCCCCAGCTTGTAAAAGCTTTTTGTAGCCATCCAACTTCTGGTTTGAGGGATTTTCATTCATTCTTACTTGCAAAAGTCTTCCAGTTCTGTGAGATTGCTGACCTGCCTTGCATGCACTGCTCTTTTGAGGTCTATCCACAGATTTTCAATGATGTTCAGATCATG
The DNA here is from genome assembly GCA_900303285.1 of Rhinella marina. Lineage (NCBI taxonomy): Eukaryota > Metazoa > Chordata > Amphibia > Anura > Bufonidae > Rhinella > Rhinella marina. The sequence continues at coordinate 1,034,857 of ONZH01028668.1, forward strand.
GGACTGTGAGGGCCAGGGTAAAAGCTTCATCTTCTCGAGTTCTTAATATCTTCTTATGATCCCCTCCCCTTTGTGGAGGCCAAACCCTCTCAATACCAACAACATGCATGTCTCTGTCAGAACAATAATGGACTGAGGTAAGGTGTCTCAATATGTTAAAAATATTGGCTGAATACACCACATCATTAAAGGGGATGTACAAGAATGGTGGTGTTTTTGATGCCCCCCCCCCTCAGCCAGGCCTCTAAAAGAAAGGTTACTTACCTGCTTCCCCATGCTATTTCCCTGCTCCTTCTCCTTGCAGCCTGCGATGCTTCACACCGCTCTCTCACTGAAGACATTTGGTATGCCGCCTCCTGCAGCCATCACGACAAACTTGAAACAAGGGGATATTGTCACTGCTGTGGCCAGTTATGGGGGTCTTAATACTGGGATCCTATTATGGCTTTTTTCAGTATTAAAATGTAAGAAAAAGTATATAAATGTGTTATCGTTGTAATTGTACTGACCTGGAGAATGAAGGTAACAGGTCAGTTTTACCATATAGAAAACGTAAAAACAAAACTGTGGCGTAATTGTTTTTTTTTTCTAATTCTATATATTACGTTCTATCACTCGTTCAGGGGTATGTGCAGCCCTAAGCTTAACCCCACCTCTAACCCTACCTATTTGCATGGCCCTTCCTAGGCAACGGCGTACAACTAGTCAACGGTCCCTAGCCTAGGTCTGTGCTGGGGCGTACAGGGAGGGGTACAACAGGGAGAAGACAATAAACAAATGACAGAACACACAGACAATATCGGGAAGTCACCAAGCCAAGGTCAAACCAGGAAGTCACATCAAAAGCCAACGGAGCGAGCAGGAATGAAGTCAACTGAACAAACCGAGTTCAAAACCGAGAGGTAGCTAAGTACAAAGGGATGAGATGGGGACGTAGTCAAAAACACAAGCCGAGGTCAAGTACAATAGTCACAGATGATCACAAACCGCAATCACTGGAAAAAGGACCAATCACAGACAACCTGTGGCCGGCTACCTGTTTAAATAGGCCCAGCAGATGGGTCACGTGACGTGGACAGCATCACGTGACCCAAATCAGAAGCCACAATATACCTGAGCGCCAACTCATGGGCGTCGGCGCTCAGCTTCCCCTGCCGCTTGCTGCTTATGAAGCATGCGTCGCCAGGTCCTCCCCTCCCCTGGGTTGCTAGGGATACGAGGACGCCGGCTCCCCGTTACACCATCTCATTTAAATTTACACTACATCATATACAACAGTAAATGGTGTCATTAGAAAGTACAAGTTAAAAAGTACCAAAAAACGGAAAATGACCTGGTCCTGAAGGTGTCAAGTTGTTCCAAGAAATATGCCATCAAGGATCTAATCGTGCTTCCTATATAGATCTTATTACAATTAGTACACATAATCATGTATGCCACATAAGTGGAGGAGCCACATAATCATGCAAACCACATAAGTAGAGGAGCCACATAATCATGTATATCACAAAAGTGGAATAACCACATAATCATGTAAACCAGGTGCAATTTATAAAATCTCTAATTAAAAAAAAATCTGGGTATTATCACTATTGAAAAATAATATCTTTCGCACATTTTACAAAGAAGAACCCCAAAGTTCAAAAAGTTCTGACATTTGAACCAAATATGGTTAGTGGTGTTAGCATACAGTACATGTTGGGAGAGGGAAGGTTTCCTAAGGTTTGGGGCTTCCAATATACAATCCAACATGCAGAAGATCAGCCGGTATATCATCATCATTAACAGAGGTAAGTGTTTTAAAGTAATATATTTAATTAGAGTAAATTGATTAGTATACTATAAAGTTACTGTAGGCGTGGCGTGTTTACCCTGGCTATATACCATCCTTTGTTGTAACAAGTTTGTTCTGTCATGTTGACTCACCAGTTTTTCAGCCCTGGAGAGCATCCAGTTAGGATAGCCTCTAGCCCTGAGGCAAGAGACCACAAACAGCTACCTCAGCCAGAAAATCCATGTCAGAGCTTGAATTTCTCCTAATTCTAGTGAACTCCCCAACTGAAATAGCCTTCAAAGTATGTTTAGGATGAAAGCTGTGGGCATGGAGTACTGTATTGACTGTGGTGGACCTTCTATAAGTAGATGTTATAATAGTGTGGTTCACCTGCCCCTTCAAGACAAGATCCAAAAATTCAGTAGACACAGGATGAAAATTTTATGTGAATCTCAAATTAAATTCATTGTCATGAAGATAGTCTTGGAATGCTGGTAACACCCTGCCAAACTAGCAAAAGAGCAGGTCATCAATGTATCTGCACTACCAGCAGAAGTCGATTGGCCATAAACTTTACATGGAAATTTCCTGGTGGACCGGTGCTCAGGGTGCTGTCTAAGTCCTCCTCACGGCTGCCAGCCAGGTAATGATCTGTCGCTTACAAAACTTTTAGTTTTTTTTTCCAGGTCCACTTTAAGTTCCAGTCCACCCCTGCCTTACCAGTGCACGATCCACAAAAAAGGATTATTTTCACTGTACAAAAACAGCTCCTCCCAGTCTGACAACTTTGCCAAGGACGGTTGAATAATTCGCCCCATAGGGATGCCTCCAGTCTGCATTTAATACTGTTCATTAAAGACAAAAAAATTATGAGTAATGAGAAGCATAGTAACATCTAAAATATGTTCATATAATGTATCACTGTATCAACTGTATCACTGTAGCAACCAGGGGTGCACCTAGCCTTTCTGTTGAATGAGGTAAAAACTGACACAGCGCCCCCCCTCCCCAATGCCAATTTCTTAACATAACCCCTTCCCTTCAGCCCATGGCTCTTCGGTTGCCCCCTCTTGCTCCTACCTGCTGCTGCCTGAGGTGATTGCCTCACCTGGCCTCATTGATGGTGCACCCCTGCTAGCAGCGGTAATAAGTGAGTGCTTTGAGCGCAATATCATAAGGTATGGCACTGTGGACATCACAGATCAGCCAGACATAATCCTAGTGCCAGGTCTTATGTTCAAAACACGACAAAACATCTCTGCTGTCCCTCAAAAAACCTGGGGCCCTGGACACGAGAGGCTGCAGAAGGAAATCAAACCTCTGGCACACAGAACTAATCCCTGAGATTAGAGGTATCATAGGGGAAGCAGAGATGTTCTTGGGCTGTGGTGGACTGGCCATAGATCCTACAGGGAAATTTCCTGATGGGCCGATGCCCAGTAGGCCGCCCAAGCCATCCTCACTGACACTGGCCAGGTACATAACGAGCTAATACTCTCAGCATTAATTACTGCAAGGACCATCAGGTACTTATCTTGATAATCTAATGGTTTATCCAGCTCTATCTTTCGCAGCACCATGGCTTTATGCCATATCCAGTTTATTGATTTTTTGGCAGCAGGAGTAATGGAGAAATATAATATAATAATATGAATAACATTCCAAACACTTGCCTCCTTGGGAAAACCGAGGGTACACGTGTATGGGGAATAGCTGTCGGCTATAGAGTGGGAGCCTTTAGCCATCAGCAATCTAATGTGTCTAACCTGTTTTTACTCCTAACCTCTCCCTGTCTGCACACTCACTGTCTCATAGGCACCCTGTCCCCTCCCATCACATTATATACCAGGTCTGTCACCTATCATATTCCGTCCTGACTCACCCAATCTATACATTACTTTCCCTGCTCATTACTAATTTTCCAATTACACAAGTGTGAGCCATCTTTAATAATCCCGTGAGAAATCATTTTCTTAAGTTCTTTCCTTTTTCTTACATTTGATTTGAAACAGGAGATAAAGACTGGTGCATGAACTGAGTTTGGACCGGCACTGAGGTGGTAGTTCTAGGATTAGAAAATAATGATTTATCTTTATAATAGTTGAAATCAGAAGTCCCTCCGCAGCAGCACAGTCGATAGAAGGACGAGTAGGCATCAGTGCCCCAGTTTTTGGATATCCCCATGAGATGTTATAATGGAAAGACTGCAGCACTTCATACTGAAATCCATCGGAGAAGCAGCCGTTTACCTGAGCAGGGGCAACGTTTCAAGAAGTTTCTTCATCAAGCTTCACTTGACCCATCATGTATTGAGTACACGGTTGCAGCAAACTTTACAGTAGCTTGACTTTTTCAATCTTTGTCAGTGTAAAGTACCTGTTGAAAAAAATCATATTCACCTGCCCCTTGACACCCCGTTTTGAATTCCTAGCTCCCGTCAGTTATCTTCTGGTCCCTGTCCTGCAAACTTCCAGAAGGACTGGGTCATGTGTGTCACAGCAGTGACAGGTCCCAGTTACTGCCGAAGCCAGTCATTCACTGCAACTGAGTGTCCAGAGGTTTACAGGAGACCAGAAGACCATTGAAGAGAACTGGAGCAGTGGGGAGTAAGATTTTTTGAAGGTACAACAGGCTGGTAGTGAACATTTAGGGGTTTTCCAGGTTCAGAGCAGAACCTAGACTTATCCCCATTTTGACCCAGGCAGGCCCTCTAACCTGAGCATCGTAGCTCTTTCTGGAGATCCGGTGATGTACCAGGCTCACCATAGGTAAAGCAAGGCCGAGGCTTCCGCCTAGCAGTGAGCCTGGTGATATCACTGGCACTCATTGGCAGGCTTCAGCTAAAGCCTGCCCATTAGTGTCGTTCACGTCACTGGGAACACTGCTAGGCGGCAGCCTCTGTCTAGCAGTGGGAAAAATATAAGCAAATAGCCCTTGCCCTGTGCATTACAGTGCAGGGCAAGGGAGAGCATCGAAGCGTGAAATGCTAATATCAGAGGGCCTGAATGGGTGAAAATTGGTATATGTACGGGTTAAGGTCTGAGCCCGGACAACCCCTTTAAAAAAGTCCAAAAAGCTGGAGAAGCCATTTAAGTATTAAGTTAAAACTTACTACATCTGTACACTTCACATTTTTAAAATATGGAGTATTTTAGACTTTTCACTATTCATGCTTTAGGTAATTTGTTCAAGCAAGACCAAATTTTAAAGGGATTGTGCAGCGATTTATATTGATGACCTATTCTCAGGCGAAGGCGAATTGGTGGGGGTACACCACCCGGCAGCCCCTGACGATCAGCTGTTTGACAATGAGGCAGCGCTCCATGCGTCTCCTGTGGAGCGCGACGTAGTGAAATTACAATCATTCAAGTGAATGGAGCAAGTACTTGTCATTACACTGCACTTCCGAGATGAAGTGTAGTGTAATGAACAGGAAGTGGTGCTGACTGATTGATGGAAGAGAGCAGCCATGTTTTGCTAATCCCGGACAACCCCTTTAAGGACCCCACATAATACTGCCATATACAGAAGTTCCCCTTTAAGGGAAATTATAGGTCATGCAGCACACTATTTGAACACTAGCTGGGGGTATCATATGAGTTGTACTGTATATGGCAGCATTTTCTTGCCACTGTGTGGTGGTACAGTATTATGTGGGCTGAAATTAGGACCAAAAGTATGTAACAAAGGGTGGACTTCTTTGCTTCTTTGATAATGGCACACACAAGACCATTAGAGGTTGGCCGTAATATTAAAGGGGTTATCCAACCCCTATAAAGTGCCCCAAAATGCTTGGGCCCCTCATACTGGTCATACCGGCAACCGTGTCGCTTCTGATGCCAGCACGGCCGCCGCTGCACCTCCTGTGGATCAAAACATCGCGGGTGACACTAGGGAGGCTCGTTACCATGGGATGTTCTGATCCACAAGACGGTGGCTGTGCGAGCATCAGAAGCAATGCGGATAACCCCTTTAACAATCCTAAAGAGACTGATTTTTTTTGTTTTATTTCAGTACATTTTATTGATGCTTTTATAGAGTCTTTACTTTTATTATGTTTGTACAATTTCTGTGATATCTTTAAAATGAAAGAAAAAAACATGCAAATCTCCTCCAATTTTTGGAGACAATACCATTCCTCATTCATTCAGCTTCGGCTTTATTCCTTAAGACAGTGATTTCGAACTTACAGCTCTCCAGCTTTTGCCAAATTACAGCCCTCAGTGTGCTTGGAGACCACTGCTCTGAGGCATGCAGACACGAGCAGCGTAATGGCCTTTGCAATTTACATACCTTTGAAATATAAGTGTACTTTGCTTTACTAGATAACATCATAACTGGGAAAAGGCGCGTTTTTCTTGATCCTGTTGCCTTGGCTCTGTAACTGCGAGGCACACATCGATTGCTGCAGACATGTGAAAAATGTGCTGTGAACTTCAGTTGTCGGTAAATGTCATCTTCAATGTATTTGCTTTTTTACCACAGAACTGAACACTACAGTACATTTGTTATTTCAAGGTAGATTGCAAAAAGAAAACAACTTACAGTTGCTTTTATGTAGTTTGTCCATGGATAATAGCCTAAGGGTCAAGATGAATTTGTAAAAAGGAGCACTGATTATCCATTTTGTAAGACGTGTTGATAATTTAGTTAGCAGCAGTTTCCTTACGACCGATTTTCGGCATATTTACTGGGTTGTGACCTGATCTCCGCTGGTCCCAATTATAGTTACTGGGGCTGTGCGGCGACGTTTAAGCTTCCGGCATTGCCGGAATGGAGAGAGATCCCACAGGCTGTTCCCTGCTGGAAGAGCCTGCTGGATACTAAGCGCTAGTCGAAGTAGTGCAGATCATCGTATTAAGGGGTCTTTAGACTAGCTGAGCATCGGCCAGATAATCGCTAACAAGCTTGTTAATAATTATCATAAAGGTACGAAACGCTCATTCATCGCGTAATAAAGGCCCCTTTACACTGCTAGATTTAGCAGACGCTTCTTGGAAAGGAAGCGTTCCTTCCCGAAAATCACCTGCTCGTATATACATCCAGCAATCTCCTCCATAGTATTCAGAAGAGTGATCGCTAGAAGCCATTGGTCGTCCCCATACAGAATTATTGTTTGCCAGCTGCATAGTGCTGTATAGATGGCACAATGTGCTGATGATTTAGGTGACCACGAAAGATGAAATTACCAGATGAACGTGCATTTCACCATACTGTGGAGGAGATCGCTGCAGCGGTCTCCTTGACTGACCAGCAGGCGATTGTTGGGAAGAAATGCTTCCTTCTCGACAGTCATCTGCTAAATCTAGCAGTGTAATAGGGGCCTTTAATAAGAACCGCCAATCAACCATTCAGTAAGTAGAGCCGTTCATCTGTTTAGTAGGGAACACCCATCACCGATTTAGTAAGAAACGTCAATTATCAATTTAGTAAGAAACGTCAATTATCAATTTAGTAAGAAGCGCCAATCAGCGATTTAGTAAGTAACATCAATAATCAATTTAGTAAGTAGCACCAATCATGAATTTAGTAAGGTGCAACGATCGTTAGTTTAGTAAGGCGTGCTGATCATCAATGTAGTTAGGAGTGCTGATTACAGATAAACGTAGTTTTAGAAAATTCGATTGTGCTGCTTTGCCGAATTGTACAAAAAAATTTGCTTTGTGACGAATTACTCCGTCATGAAGCCCATTTTTCTGTAAGTAGCGGGTGCAATGACAGGTAGCTGCGATAGCACCAACCCCTGTCATTGTACCCCTTAGATGCTGCGTTCATACATGATTGCGGCATCTGAGTGTAAAAACAGTGTAAAATTAACATTAAAAAAGTCATCAAACTTACCGCCTCCATTTGTTCACAACAGGCTGGCCGCCGCCATCCTGCTTGGAGATCTGGCTCGAAATCTTGTGTGGCCCGAGATGATGTCATCACGCCGGCCGGCGTAGTGATGTCATATGTCACTACGCATGGGATTTCGGCTGAGATTTTCAATCAAGATGGCGGTGGCGATCGCGAGCAAATGGAGGAGGTAAGTTTGATTTTTTTTTTGTTTTTTTTTACAGTATTTGAGGTTAAATTGATTCACTACCTCGAAGCACGAGGAAATTCGGCTTTGTGGCGATATCTAATTTATCCTGAAATTGGGATCGAATTCCACTATGGTGGATTTGATTTGCTCGATTTAGTAAGGAGCGCTGATCATAGATTTAGTAAAGAGAGTTTATCATCGATTTAGTAAGGAGTGCCGATCATCGATTTAGTAAGGAGTGCCGATCATCGATTTAGTAAGGAGTGCCGATCATCGATTTAGTAAGGAGTGCCGATCATCAATTTAGTAAGGAGTGCCGATCATCGATTTAGTAAGGAGTGCCGATCATCGATTTAGTAAGGAGCGCCGATCATCGGTTTAGTAAGGAGTGCCGATCATCGATTTAGTAAGGAGTGCCGATCATTGATTTAGTAAGGAGTGCCGATCATCGATTTAGTAAGGAGTGCCGATCATCAATTTAGTAAGGAGTGCCGATCATCGATTTAGTAAGGAGTGCCAATCATCGATTTAGTAAGGAGTGCCGATCATCGATTTAGTAAGGAGCGCTGATCATCGATTTAGTAAGGAGCGCCGATCATCGATTTAGTAAGGAGTGCGGATCATCGATTTAGTCTGGAGCGCCGATCATCGATTTAGTAAGGAGTACCGATCATCGATTTAGTCTGGAGCGCCGATCATCGATTTAGTAAGGAGTACCGATCATCGATTTAGTCTGGAGCGCCAATCATCGATTTAGTAAGTCATCAACTACGAAGAATTTCCAATCAATGATTTGACAAATAGCGCTGGTTGTCCATTTAGTGAGGAGCATTGATCATCTGTTTAGTAAGAAGCTCCAGTCAATTTAGTAAAGAGTGCCAATAATGATTTAGTAAGAAAGGTGTGGCGTTCATCAATTTAGTAAGCAGTGCCGACCACTGATTTAGTAAGGAATGACGATCACTGATTTAAGGAGTGCCTATTATGAATTTAATATTTGAAATGTGCATTTATGTGTACCGATGATCTTATGCTTTTTTGTAATTTTGAATGCTTTTATATCACTTTTATTTCCTCCTTTCCTACGAACCTATCAACTAACTATTATCATTGACTCTCTGCACCTGTTTACACTGCACACTGACTGGGCACACTTGCTCAATAAAATTCCTTTTTTTATATGATCGTTCCCTGTAAAAGGCAATAACTGGAAGTTGTATGTAGGACACTAACCCCTTATAAAACACCTAATCAGCAGTTTTGGGGAGCTAGAAAATAATTGTCCACACTGACAACTAGGACAGGTTGCAGCCAGCAAGAAAAATAATTAAAAAAGAAGTCTCATTCTGTAAAAGAGGGCAGGGCAGGAATGTTCTCAGGGCTTCCTGGGTGTGGATCACATTGTGTAACCTTAGCTGTCTCATCTCTTCATCATATCTCCTTTGCTGTGTTTCATCGTCATCAGCAGGAATCAGGTTTCTTCTTCAGACTAATAGTGAGTCACAGTCAGATATTTATCAGAGTACTTTCCTTGCTCTACCTGTGATCTTAGAGTATCTCCACAGATTTAGAAGCACAAGGAATCTACAGTATTAACAAGGGTCCTCTAAAGTCCAGGTACTAAGACAATGGAAGATCAAGATGTGAAGACAGCCAATGGCTCCCATTCCGAAGATGGCCATGAGAGTTTTCAACAAGATTCTGCAAATTCCAGTATTGATGAAACTCCAGAGGTCCTAAATAGCCCAGGACCAGACCAAGGAGGCGTGAAAACTACAGTGCTTAAGGGTAGTCCTGTGGCTGGAATCAAATTCAATCGTCTGAATCTTTATGGTGGATCTGATGCAAAAGCTCCTGGAAGCCCTGGTCATGAGAGTTTAGAAAATCGCAAGCCTGTTCGCGTAAGCGTAGGGTCTAATATAGAGTCGGATGATGTCCTTTGCGATACATGCATCGATGACAAAAAGAAAGCTGTTAAGTCCTGTCTAGTCTGCCAGATTTCCTTCTGTGAAGCTCACCTTAAACCCCATTTGGAAGGAGCTGCTTTTCGGGATCACAAACTGCTGGATCCCATCAGGGACTTTGAAGCCAGAAAATGCCCACTTCACAGCAAGACAATGGAGCTGTTTTGTCAAACAGACCAAACCTGCATCTGCTACCTGTGTATGTTCCAAGAACACAAGAACCACAATACCGTGACGGTAGAGGCTGAGAAATATGTAAAAGAGGTAAGAGCTGATTTTTTATTAGTTATTACTGTACATTACTCAAGTTACAAACGAGTTGGAAAGCCTACCGATTATAATTAGTGCAACTAGAGATGGAGAATCAAGTCCCCAAGTCTATGATGGTTCGGGAATTGAGATGATTTCCAACTTGAATCCGTAAAAATTCGAATATTTTTAATTATAGTATTTTTTTTCTTAAATATTAGCTCATTTATAATATGAAAAATGAAATCAACAAGATTTATATTTGATTTGATTTGCATAGACATCAATGGAGTAAAAACTATTAGAAATAGTTTCCCACTAAAATCAAATCAGTCCCAAGTTAAACATGTATTTGGGATTCTAAGTCATGGGAAAACATGTCAAAACATTGGGGCTTCCCAAGACTCTTAAACATCAAGTTCGTATAGTTATCAACGGATACATCTTACATTTCCAATACAATTGCTAACTTGGGGCTAACGAGAGTTAATATATTATAATAAAGCCATATTTCAGAATTCCCCTCTATTATAATTGCATTACAGTGATTACTGCAGGGTTAGAGCGACTTTACGGCTTAATGGCCTTTAGAGATTTGACATCAAGAATCCAGATATGTTCTTTCCCTTGTCTATAACGATTTAATCATTATAATTGTGTTACTCCTTCGCTTTAATTCATTTGGAATCTTATCGTCTATCATTATTAATAGTTCATTTGGTTAAATTGAATAAATTATGAAAAGAAACATCATAAAAATTTAAATAATAGTAAGAAATAATTACAAGGAGTTTCATGTTCCTATCATGGTCCACCCAGAAATTTGTCTGTCACCAATGGTCAAACTTCTAAGAAGGATTGCTGTGACTTTGTAAAGGTCAAAAAGGAGAGCAGGTTTTTTAAGTTTTTTTTTTTTTTTTTTTAATTTGAAAGTATATAGACCTGGGATATTCCCACTAAGGAATGTACAGTTTGGAAGTGGTTAAATGCGCAAGGGCTTAAATTCTGCTGTGGTCCTGTCTGAACAAAACATAGACTGAGGGCGTATCCTTTATTACGACATTTCATGAATGCCTCCATATAATAGCTAAAATCTATGGCTGTTGTCCTGCCACACCCTGGGTGTGCCTGTGCATTATGCAGACAAGCCACCTGCCCGTAGCCTAATACAGCATGTTAGCAGTTAGTTACGCAGACTGAAATCACCTCTACCCCCCCCTGGGGAGCTGATTTGTGACAACTTGCATTCGCGAACTGCGTGCTCAACCGTTTTGTCAGTGATTCTTCCTGTAAAGGCTTCAGGCTTAAAAAGTGGATTGATCCAGAATCTATTGCAGCACATTTAAAGGGTTTTTTTTAGAATTTAACTACTGATGACCTATCCTCACTGATGACGATCCTCTGATCGGTGGGGGCCCAACACCCGGGACCCCCGACGATCATATGTTTGAGAAGGCACCGGTGCTCCTGTGAGTGCCACGGCCTTCTCTCAGCTTTTCCTAGGCCAGTGACGTCACGTTCATCGGTCACGTGGCCTAGGAGCAGCTCAGCCCCATTCAAGTGAATGGGGCTGAGTGCGATACCAAGCACAGCCGGTGTACAATGTACGGCGCTGTGATTGGTGAGCGGGGTGAAGGTATCGCTGCTCAATGTAGTGCCAGTACCTTCTCAAACAGCTGATCATCAGGGGTCCTAGGTGTTGGACCCCCACCGATCAGATACTGATGACCTATCCTGAGGATAGGTCATCAGTAGTTAAATCACGGAAAACCCCTTTAAAGGGGTAAAAAACTATCATTTTGTAAAAGTTAAAGGCTTAGCTTAGGATAGGTAATCAAAATCATATTGGTGGTAGTTTGACACCCATCAACCCCCGTTGATCAGCTGTTTGAAGAGGTTGTGGTGCTCCAGTGAACACTGCAGCCTCCTCACAGCTTCCCAATCACAGCACAATTCATTATACAATGGCTGTGCTTGGTATTGCAGCCCAATCCCATTCACTTGAATGTGATTGGACTGCAAATAGGCCATGTGATCAATGAACGTGGCATCACTGGCCTAGGAAGAGGCTGCAGCACTCACTGGAGAACCATGGCCTCTTCAAACAACTGATGGGCCAGGAGTTGGAACCCCCACCAATTAGATTTTAATGACCTGTCCTGAGTATAGGCCATTAATATTAAACTCCCAGAAACCCCCTATAAATCACCTCTAAATCTTCTTGACAATGCACAAAATGGGTACATAATCAAGAAAAGCTACATTGTGCTTACTTGTTGACGGATGGCTTTAAAGAGGTTATCCCACAACATACATTTATTATAGGAAGTTTGACCGCCATGACCCTCATGATCACTTGGATGGAGGTCCCAAGTGCCTCATTCTCAAGGCATTTGGACAGAGCAGTGATTATGCATGCACCTCATCCCTCCATTCAAAGGGACTGATGGAGATAGCTTGGCTATCTCTGTCTATCCCATACATATTGAATGTAGCAATGGTGTGCATAGCTCCATTCAAATGTCTCCAGAACGGGGAGCTTGGGACCTCAATTTAAGTGATTGTGGTGGTCCCAGAGGTTGGCCCCCCAGCAATAATATGTTTATTGTCTATTCTATAGATGCATGTTGAGGGTTAACCCCTTTAATATTTCAATACATTCTAACGACTGTGCCCAGTTGCAGAGGGGCAGTTTGAAACTCTTAGGCCCCAATGCATAATTTTCAACAGGGCTCCCTACTACAATCCATACTGATCTTCTCATCTGAGACAGGATGTTCCATGGAACCCCTCAGGCTCACACAACCTAGTTCTGTCCTTCCTTAGTCGGTGAAGTCCTATGTTTTAAAGATTAGCTATGGCTAAAGATCGTAAAGAGGTTTTCCAGGAATTTGATATTGATGACCTATTCTTAAAGGGTGTATAGACACCTCGATGCCACAGACAAATGTTGGGAGGGAAGCGTTCCCTCCCGGCAATCGTCAGATAGCAAGTGGAGGACAACGCTGCTATTACATGATTTGATGCCCTCTGTGCCATGGGAAAACCCATTTGCTTTTTACACATTTGAGGCCTTGTGCTAAAATAAAAGTTTTTCACCATCATTTTGCATTCAATACCCCATAATGACCAAGTGAAAACAGAATGTTCAAAATTTTTGCTAATTTTTATTAAAAAAGAAAATCTTGATTGACATAAGTATTCAGACCCTTTATTTAGGACTTAGTTAAAGCCCCTTTGGCAGTGATTACAGCCTCCAGTCTTCTTGGGTATAATGCCACAAGGTTTTCCCACCTGCATTTAGGGATTTCCTGCCATTATTCTCTACAGATCCTCTCAAGCTCTGTCAGGTTGGATAGGGACCATTAGTGGACATCCATCCGGTCTCTCCAGAGATGTTTGATTGGGTTCAAGTCAGGACTCTAGCTGGGCAACTCAACGATATTCACAGAGCTGACTCTAAGCCAGTCTTGTGTTGTCTTAGCTGTGTACTTAGGGTCATTGTCTTGTTGGAAGGTAAACCTTCAGTCTATTCTGAGGTCCAGAGCACTCCGGATCAGGTTTTCATTAAGAATATCTCTGTACTTTGTTCCTTTCAGCTTTTCCTCAACCCTGACCAGTCTCTCTTTCCCAGATGGTGAACCTCCCCCCACCGCATGATGCTGCCATCACCATGCTTCCCTGTAGGGATGGTATTGGGAAGTGTCTGGTTTCCTCCAGACATGATGCTTAGAATTGAGGCCAAAAAATGAATTAATTAATTGGTTTCATCTTACTAGTTTCACTCAGTCTGAGAGTTCTTAAGGTGATTTTTTGCTCACCCAAGACAGACTTTCATGTGTCTTTTACCAGAGAAAGGCTTCTTTCTCGCCACTCTGTCATAAAGCCCAGATCTGTGGAGTGCTGCAGTGATGGTTGACCTTCTGGGAGTTTCTGCAATTTGCACACAAGATCTTTGGAGATCAGCCATAGTGACCATTGAGTCCTTGGTCACCTTTCTTACCAATGTCTCCCCCCCCCTTCCCCTCCACACTTAGATTTGTGGGACGGCCAGCTCTAGGAAGTGTCCTGGCTGTTCCAAACTTCTTCCATTTAAGAATTATAGAGACCACTGTGCTCTTGGGAACCCTAGGGGAACAGCGCAGCAGAAATTTTTTTGTACCCTTCTCTAGATTTGTACCTCCACACAATCCTATCTCTAAGCTCTACAGGAAGTTCTTCCCTCCTCATAGCTTGGTTTGTGCTCTAAGACCTTGTCAGCTCTGAGACCTTATATAGACAGGGCTGCATCTTTCCAAATCATGTCCAATCAACTGAATTACCACAGCTCGACTCCAATCAAGGTGTGGAAACATCTCAAAGATGATCAAGAGAAATTATAGCCCCCCCCCAGCTTAATTTTAATTGTCATCGCAAAGTGTCCATGTCCATGCTAAATTTTAGTTTTTCCTTTTTAATAAATTTGTAAACATTTCTAGAATTCTAGCTTTCTCTTTGTCAATATAGGGTATTGAGAGCAGATTGATAAGAGAAAACTAGATTTTTTTATTATAGCACAAGCCCGCAACATAACAAAATGTGAAAAAAGTGAAAGGGTCTGAACTTTATGAATTCATTGTACATATACATTAAAACATAGGTGTGCTCTGTCCTTGCCCAAATAACTCAGTTTTATTGCTTGTTATCCTCTTATGCTATGTGTGATTTACAGACTCAATGCATAGCATACCATTACATTATTACTGGCACACAAGCACTGTAGGGCATGTTCACATGAGGCAAAAGGTCGTTGTCATAGCAGAACAGGTTCAGGGACATTCATGTTAACACATTTGAATGCACAGTAAACTAGATCTCTTACCAATTCTGATATGAGCTCTCAACTGAAAAGAAAATGTTGTGATGCATTTAAAGGGGTATTCCCATCTCATGAAGAGATGGCATATGGCTAGCATACGCCATCACTTTATGATCAGTGGGGGTTCAACCTCTGGAACCCTCAACAATCCTGAAAATAAAGAGGCTGAAGTGTTGATTTGGTGGCACAGCTGCTTTGGTTTTTTGTCCCTGTACAACAGCGCCACCTGCTGTATATGGTAACTCCATAAATCAACCATCAATGCAGAACCTTCATTATCAGGATCAGTTGGGGTCCCCATCTCACTTTCTAGCAATATTCAATCAAATTATGAGATAGGAATACCCCTTTAAAGTGAAACATCTCTTAAAGCAACCCCCTGGAAAAAAAAAAGTCACATTAACTTGGGAACAAGCAGAACATTTAGAGTACTTGGTCCAACGTCTTTTCAGCTGTAGATCCATCAGTTCCCAGGCTCCTCTTCTGTCATCCAAGATGGCAGCCTTGCTTCTCAATCTACCGGAGACATATTTTGTATTTGGTAGTCCAA
This sequence comes from Rhinella marina, assembly GCA_900303285.1. Lineage (NCBI taxonomy): Eukaryota > Metazoa > Chordata > Amphibia > Anura > Bufonidae > Rhinella > Rhinella marina. The sequence continues at coordinate 1,050,280 of ONZH01028668.1, forward strand.
GACACTTCCTGCCCGGATTGGACACCAAGACTCATGGGAGCAGTGGTGGACCATCCAAGAGCAGGGCTGGAGAACCAGAAAGTGTCTTGGATTACCAACGTACTGTGGAATAGGTGGTTCTGCAGCTGAAAAGATGAAAATGAGGGCACCAGGTAAGTGCTTTGTTTGTTCCCTAGTTAATGCAGAGTGTCCTTTTTAAGCGCTCAATTTAAATGGGTTTTCCAGGAATTTAATATTACATCGTAGCATAGTAACATAGTTTATAAGGCCAAAAAAAGACATCTGTCCATCCACTTCGGCCTGTTATCCTGCAAGCTGATCCAGAGGAAGGCAAAAACCCCCTGTGAGGTAGAAGCCAATTTTCCTCACTTTAGGGGAAAAAAATCCTTCCCGACTCCAATCAGACATCAGAATAACTCCCTGGATCAACGACCCCTCTCTAGTAACTATAACCTGTAATATTATTACACTCCAGAAATACATCCAGACCCCTCTTGAACTCTTTTAGTGAACTTACCATCACCACCTCCTCAGGCAGAGAGTTCCATAGTCTTACTGCTCTTACCGTAAAGAATCCTCTTCTATGTTTGTGTACAAACCTTCTTTCCTCCAGACGCAGAGGATGTCCCCTCGTCACAGTCACAGTCCTGGGGATAAATAGATGATGGGAGAGATCTCTGTACTGACCCCTTATATATTTATACATAGTTATTAGATCTCCCCTCAGTCGTCTTTTTTCTAAAGTAAATAACCCTAATTTTGATAATCTTTCTGGGTACTGTAGTCCACCCATTCCAGTTATTACTTTAGTTGCCCTCCTCTGAACCCTCTCCAGCTCTGCTATGTCTGCCTTGTTCACAGGAGCCCAGAACTGTACACAGTATTGATGGAATATCTTCAGGATAGGTCATCAACAGTAGATCAGTGGGGGGTCCAACACCGAGAACCCCTGCTGGTCAACTGCTTGAAGAAGCTATGACGTGCTGGTGAGCTTACCACCTTCTCACGGCTCACCAAGTACAGCGCCTTACATTGTATAGTGGCTGTGGTTGGTATTGCAGCCCAGGCTCATTCATTTGAATGGGACTGAGCTGCACGTAGGCCACGTGACAGATGAACGTGACCTAGGAGGGAGTCGCAATGCTCACCAGAGTGAGGAAGCCTCTTCAAACAGCTGATGGAGTGGGACCCCACCGATCAGATATGAATGACCTATCCTGAGGATAGACCATCAATATTAAATGTTTAGAAAATCCCTTTCAAGGTGTTTTTATATATGTTTACTCAAAGTAATGAATTACTTGTGACCTTCAGGATAGGAATTTCAGGCTCTTAGCTCTGTGCAGCACACCTCAGGCTGACATACAGTCTGTGCATTAAATATACCCTGCCATAAATAATGACTGCGCCCACCTATGCCACCGGTAGGGCAAGGACACAGTATTCAGAATTTCTAGCATACTTGCAAGTTCTTAGAAAATCGTTCCAACTTGCAAATGGAAAGATTCTCATCAGATTTACATTACAAAAAATGTTACCTGTGCAATTCTATAATGAAATCTTTCAGCGCTACATTCCTTGAATAATGCATGTCGCACAATTTTAGATACTTGTCACAACACATGACAGGTCGCCTCGCGGTATAAATCACACGGATACTTATTTTTCACATTTCTATTTTCTTTGACTTGGGTTTTTTTGGCCTTAAATCGTTAAAAGCAATCCGTGTGTTTTCACACTGTTTCTCCTAAGGTATTCTTCAAGCTGTAACACCCCATACCTTCACACTACAGCACTGACAGGAGCATGCACTGCTGAAGTAGGGACATGCGGCAGCCAAAGCCAAAATTCTGGACTATCCCACTGGACCCAAGACTGTTGGGAGGCATGCATACACATTAGATGTTTAGCTGAACCTGCTGAAATTGGTGGGTTAGGCTAACACAGATCTAATGTGTATGGGGCCTATAGATCTAATGTGTATGGGGGCCTATAGATCTAATGTGTATGGGGGCCTATATATCTAATGTGTATGGGGGCCTATATATCTAATGTGTATGGGGGCCTATAGATCTAATGTGAATGGGGCCAATAGATCTAATCTGCATGGGGGCCTTTAGATCTAATCTGTATGGGGCCTATAGATATAATGCGCATGGGGAGCTATAGATCTAATGCGTATGGGGGCCTATAGATCTAATGCATATGGGGGCCTATAGATCTAATGTGTATGGGAGCCTATAGATCTAATGGGTATGGGGGCCTATAGATCTAATGTGTACGGGGGCCTATAGATCTAATGTGTACGGGGGCCTATAGATCTAATACGTATGGGGGCCTATAAATCTAATGGGTATGGGGGCCTATAGATATAATGGGTATAGGGGTCTATAGATCTAATGTGTATGGGGCCTATAGATCTAACGTGTACGGGGGCCTATAGATGTAATGTGTATGGGGGCTTATAGATCTAATGTGTATGGAGGGCCTATAGATCTAATGTGTATGGGGGGCTATAGATCTAATGTGTATGGGGGCCTATAGATCTAATGTGTATGGGGGCCTATAGATCTAATGTATATGGGGGCTTATAGATATAATGTGTATGGGTGCCTCTAGATCTAATGTGTATGGAGGGCCTATAGATCTAACGTTTATGGGGGCCTATAGATCTAATTGTATGGGGGCCAATAGATCTAGTGTATATGGGGCCTATAGATCTAATGTGTATGGGGGCCTATATATCTAATGTGTATGGGGGCCTGTAGATCTAATGTGTATGGGAGCCTATAGATCTAATGTGTAGGGGGGCCTATAGATCTAGTGTGTATGGATGCTTATAAATCTAATGTGAATGGGGGCCTATAGATCTAATGTGTATAGGGGTCTATAGATCTAATGTGTATGGGAGCCTATAGATCTAATGTGTATGGGGGCCTATATATCTAATGTGTATGGGGGCCTGTAGATCTAATGTGTATGGGAGCCTATAGATCTAATGTGTATGGGGGCCTATAGATCTAATGTATATGGGGGCTTATAGATATAATGTGTATGGGTGCCTCTAGATCTAATGTGTATGGAGGGCCTATAGATCTAACGTTTATGGGGGCCTATAGATCTAATTGTATGGGGGCCAATAGATCTAGTGTATATGGGGCCTATAGATCTAATGTGTATGGGGGCCTATATATCTAATGTGTATGGGGGCCTGTAGATCTAATGTGTAGGGGGGCCTATAGATCTAGTGTGTATGGATGCTTATAAATCTAATGTGAATGGGGGCCTATAGATCTAATGTGTATAGGGGTCTATAGATCTAATGTGTATGGGAGCCTATAGATCTAATGTGTATGGGGGCCTATATATCTAATGTGTATGGGGGCCTGTAGATCTAATGTGTATGGGAGCCTATAGATCTAATGTGTATGGGGGCCTATATATCTAATGTGTATGGGGGCCTGTAGATCTAATGTGTATGGGAGCCTATAGATCTAATATGCATATGGGCCTATAAATCTAATGTGAATGGGGGCCTATAGATCTAATGTGTAGGGGGGCCTATAGATCTAATGTGTATGGTGACATATAGATCCTATGTGTATGGGGGCCTATAGATCTAATGTGTATGGGTGCCTATAAATCTAATGTGTATGGGTTCCTATAGATCTAATGTGAATGGGGGCCTATAGATCTAATGTGTATGGGGGACTATATATCTAATGTGTATGGGGCCTATAGATCTAACGTGTATGGTGACCTATAGATCCTATGTGTATGGCCCGCTTTAGTGCTTGAGTCAGGAGCCATAGATCCAAGCGCCTTCCCTTTAGGCCAAATCAACGCAGCAAGTTTTTTAAACAACTCCCCTATGAAAGAAGGTTTTCGGGTGGAGAATCTGGGCAGATCAAATACAAAGCTGGTTCATACTCCCTCCTCTCAACTATATACATATAAAACCATTTAACAAGCAATAAACCCCCGGCGCTCACCGTGCCATACATTTTATTTTCTATTTCTGTACATTAATAATTTGTCATGAATTTTACAAGCTGAAAAGAGAAGTCAGCGCTGTCATCTCTGAAGGCTCTGTCAGTTTATCTTCTGTTATCTGGGCTGTAATTGCAGATAAAATGCTTAGGAACAGTTCTGTGAGCTGGGATTTTTATAACTACAGTACAAAAGGTCATTAGCGACAAAAGCAAATGAGTGCACAGACCATAAAATATACACGAAGCGTCACTCAAGTGCGAAGTGCCGGGATTTAGAGGAGAAAAGGTAATTTATACAGAGCAGAAAAGTAAAATTGTGTCATTAAAGTTAATAGTTTATTCATGGGGTACAAATATGGAAGCGGGGCTTGTTTACAGGAGATAATACCCTAAAAATATGTTACACAGGAAGAGAAAAATACAAATCTAATAATATAAAATGAATATAATATAATATAAAACAGACTAAAATGGCCATCAAATGTTAATGAGTTTAAAAAAAAACTTAACAGAAACAAATGGTTAGACCCGTCTACGACAATCATGATACAGAGCGGGAGGAGCTGAGCAGATTGATATATAGTTTTATATGAAATTTTATATGAAATTCAGTATAAATTGCAATTTTTAGTCATTTAAAGGGAGTCTGTCACCCACCAAATTGGTTTTAAGTTAAGCGTACTGGAAGGTAGGGGTTGGTCCCCCAAAACATAAACTTACTTTTTTGGTGAAAATCTGATCCCCTAATCCAGAGAAATGCTTATTTGTATCTTATGCTAATTAGCTTTTAAGTGCATTGTGGGCGGGGCTGTGCCGTTGGGTACACCATTGCTCTGCTGCTTTTCACTGGCCCAGCTTTTAAATTTCTGCTCATTTTAGGCTTCGAAGAACAGGAAGTGATTCTAATCAGTGACGGACAACCTTCCTCATATCAGCGTGCATACAGAGATAGCGGTCACTGAGTAGGACCACCCTATATAGACATATATAAATCTGCTCAGCTCCTCCTGCGCTATAATATGTTGGCAGGACAGACAGCATATTCTTTTTGACAGGTTCCATTAAAGGGACACTATCGCGAAGAAAAAATTTTTGATATGTTTTACAACATAACAAAAGCAGGTTTTAACATAATGTATTTTTCAAATTGTGTAAATGTTTTTTTTTTTAATTCAGTTTTCTTGCCTTACATGGGGGCTGCCATGTTGGAAGTAAAGTGTGACAGTCTGGATTTACAACACAATGGCACCTCAGGCATGTACATAGGCTTCCTCAGTCGCTGCTGACCCTATAGAGAATGAATGGAAGATGTGAGCCCGCCCCTGTGATGACACCAGTAACACACAGCCAGGTCCTCCCTCCTTGCTGCTGGGGACTCAGAAACAGAGTAGATGGAGGTTCTTGGGGCTGTAGGACCTTAGTGATGTAATCGGCCATGTGACCAGTGGGGGAGGAGACTGAGGAGCAGAGATCTGTGTTTTTGTAATGAAGCCATTGTCTCATCTTATCTTGCTGAAGCAGTGATGTCACCGCTGAAGGTGTGAATTGGTGATGTCATTGGTACCACCCACTTTTTTGCAGCATGCCTACTTACAGGTTGCTCAAAGCCTCATTTGGCCAGCAGAGCTCCCCCTGGTGACCAAAGATGGTAAATATGGTAAAATCTAATATTTATTTATAATATTTCACACATTGGAATTTTTATTTATTTATTTATTATTTCTTACAAATATATAATAGATTTTTTTAGCATAAATAAAATATAGAACAGGTTTTTGTGATAGATTCCCTTTAAAGGATTAAAGGGGCATTCTCATCTCAGACATTGGGAGCATACTGTGAGGATAGGCCCCCCAATGTCTGATAGGTGCAGGTTCCACCTCTAGGACCTGTACCAACAACGGATCCCACAAAGTGTCGGAGAGCACACCACGCATGCGCGTCCAACCTCTATTCATTTCTATGGGAGCACTGCTGGCTCGGCTATTTCCGTCAGAAGTGAATGGAGCGGTGGTCGTGCTTGGGCGGTGCATTTCCAAATCATTTCAATGGGACTTCCAAACATTGCTGAGCGTACAGCTCGTCTATTTGCAATGCTCCTATAAGAATGAATGGAAGGCAGCCATGCATGCGCGGTGTGCTCTCTGTCACTTTGCGGGCTCCGTTCTATCTATAGGTGTGGGTCCCAGAGGTGGGACCTGCACCTATCAGACATTGGGAGAATATCCTACTGTCGGAGATGGGAATATTGCACATAAAGAGTCTGAATTACTACTTCTCGTACTGCCGTTGTTCCCCCGGTGCGTGCTGGCAAAGCTCTGCTGAATCACATTGAGTTGCACATACTGTATAATGGAGAAGACCTCATGAGTGCAAGCTCAGCAGTGCAGACTGTGTAATTCAGCAGAGCTTTTTCAGCATACGGGGCTAACGGGGCATTATGACAATAAAAATACCTGGACTCCTTGTCTGCAAATGTAGTACTGCAGATGTTAGTTTTTATTCGCCCTGTAATAGGCACCACTCCTTGATAAAGATCACTTTTCACCTGTCACCTCCTTATTATTACAGGCAGGATTACAATGGCAGATATCATCTATATATTAATAACACTGGATCCACAATTTACAATAGATGATATCACAGTTTATCTACTCCCTCCTGACCTCACAGAGCATGCCTAGAAAACCATTCGCTTAGAAGTTAAAGAGATCAGCTCCTGTCCATTGTATCTATGGCCCATGGTGGCTTGTGCAAAGCATATCTCTAAATGCTGTTAAAAACAGCTCAGGCAAGATGGCCGCCCTCATAAAAATGTTCAGGAAATAGAATTTAAAAAAAATCTACCATCAGAAAATAAAAACAGATTAGAAAAAAAGAGATATGTGTCACTATCTGGTCTTAACTAAAAAAAATTCAAATTTAGCTATCAGTTTACAGAGAATTTATTTAATGTGAAACAATTATGTTAGTTCAATTCTTCTTGAGGTAATGTTGACCGTATCCTCTAAGTAAAGGCCCCCGAGTATCAGCCAGGAACACTCATTAGCGATTAACGAACTAATGGAGTAATTTATAAAACTGGTGTTAAGCAGAACTTTCTTAGTTGCCCATAGCAACCAATCAGATTCCACCTTTCATTTTTCACAGCTCCTCTGGAAAATGAAGGGTGGAATCTGATTAGTTGCTATGGGCAACTAATCCAGTTCTACTTTACACCAGTTTAATAAAGGACCGCATAAATGCTCATTTATTGGGTATTTGGATCTTTTTTGCAGTTACCTAAATTGTCATTTGCCGGCAGCAGATTGTGCCATCTAAACGTGCTCTGCTGCGTTCTGTCAATTTGGACCCACCTACAACATGTGGGCCAATTTTAGTTTTTTTTTCCACGGCCACTTTAAGTTCCCAGTCCAGCCCTGATGGGGACGAACGATGGCATTAGTGATCACTCCTCCCCATCCTGTGGAGGTGATCACTGCATGTAAATACAGCAGTCTCCTTCACTGACGAGCCGGCGATTGCTGGAAAGAAATGCATCCTCCTCGACAGTTGTCTGCTAAATTGTGTAAAGCGTCCTTAACTCATCTTACTAGAAGGATAGTCTTTACACTATTTTACGATGTAGATGATATATTAGGAATATTTATGCGTTAGTATTTTGGGGAGGATTATTTAGTGATATGCTGGTTACGTACTGGCCTGAGGACCAGTTATACTGATAGAGTGAAATATATTTCACCTAATATTCTACTAGATCTGGACTCTATGGGGGTCATTTATCAAAACTGGTGCAAAGGAAAACTGGCATAGTTGCCCATAACAACCAATCAGATTCCACCTTTCATTTTCCACAGCTCCTTTGGAAAATGATAGGAGGAATCTGATTGGTTGCTACGGGCAACTAAGCCAGTTCTACTTTTCACCAGTTTGATAAATGACCCCTATGGCCTCTGGAAAAAAATGGATTTCACCTTTGCAAGGAGAACTTTGGGTGGTGGATTGAAACAAAGACTTTGTGAGATTGTCTATACGACTGCTTCCAGTAATGGCATGAAGCCAGCTCATGATGGGTTTGCTTCCATCAGTAGAAACCTTTCTCCTTGGCAGGCCTTTAGGTCCTTCAGTACAATTTAAAATGCAAATGAAGATGCGGAAAGCTCATTGAGATAACAATTATGGGCGGTGGAAGGATTTTGTGAACAGGAAATTCACAACATTTGCATAATGATACAAGCAATCTCATAACTACATGGTGTAAATTAAATGGATTAAACGACATTAAAGTTGATTGCACTTTTTATTAAAGTGGTTCTCCAAGATTTTTTTAAATACTACCTCCACCCAGTGGGACCAGTGAAGGGAATTATTCTGACCTACTTCCTGCTACTTGGTTTTGGCTCTGTTGGACCTGAGCTGTCTTCACTGTATTTCCGGTCATTGCATGTACATTTCCAGCATGGATGGGTTGACATGCACCAATGTAGCCAATGACTAGCCTCAGCAGTGACATGTCCCCAAGCTGCTTAGAGACACACCACCAAGGCTGAGAGTCATTGGCTGCAGCAAGGTACGTCACCCCATCCATGCAGAAAGTTTACATGGTCGAGACCTGAAAGTGATGTGAAGAAAGATGGGGACCTATGGACCCGAATGGCAGGGAGCATGTACTGTAAGTATAGTTTCCTTCACACGTCCCACCGGATGGGTGGGATTTAAAAAAAATGTGGGCATCCCTTTTAAAGGAGTTTTCTGGACAGTTATGTTTTTTAATTGTAAGGGTTAAAAAATAACAAAGAAGCACTACTCACCTCCACCAATTCCCTGCCCCTGTTGGTCCGATGCTAGTCTAGTGCTATCCACGTCTTGTCTGGCTTAACTCATGCTAGAAATGCCAGGAAAGGTCCTCTCAGCAAATCTTTGGTCAAAGCAGTGACCTGCTTCAGCTAATGATTGGTTGAGCAGGCATTTCCTGTGTGTCTAGATGGAACCAGGAAGTGAAGACCAGTGTTGACCCTGTAAGCATCGGAACTGCAGCAGGGTGAGGGATTGGTGAGGTGAGTAATGCTTCTTTTAATTTTTTTTCTAAACATTTAGTCTGCTGGACAACCCCTTTAAAGTGTAATGGTCATGTTTTTAGCAAAAAATACATTTTACCATATGTTACTGCAGGTGGAGCATTATGCATAAAGCAATCTTTAGTTTCTTCAGATACCACTGTTTTCCTTGAGTGTTACCTTAGTTACGGTTGTTTTAACCTGTACAATATGAAGATCTTCTCAAGATGGTTCTTCTGCCAGTTCTCTGAGGACTAAACTGCCTTCCCTCACTTCACATACACACTTGCTGTAGCAGCAGCTTTCTGCCAGCTAATCAGATTGGATTACTGAGAGACACGCCTCCTTACTCTGAAGCCTAATGCAGGCATGGAGTGTGAATGACCGCCCCTCTGTCTTCTGTTTACACTAAATGGAAGACAGACAAGCCATAGCAACAATCTTTTAAGGGACAAATGGAAAGGGCTAGGGGACATTAATTAAAGCTGTTATTATTAGGTAATTACAAATCTTTTGACAACCATTGACAGATTAACTCAGGTATACATGCCTAGCTCCAATAAACTAGGGGAAAAATTGGCATTTACACTTTAAACTGTTTATATACAGGCTTATACAGTGGGGAAAAATAGTATTTAGTCAGCCACCAATTGTGCAAGTTCTCCCACTTAAAAAGATGAGAGAGGCCTGTAATTTACATCATAGGTAGACCTCAACTATGAGAGACAAAATGAGAAAACAAATCCAGAAAATCACATTGTCTGATTTTTAAAGAATTTATTTGCAAATTATGGTGGAAAATAAGTATGTGGTCACCTACAAACAAGTAAGATTTCTGGCTCTCATAGACCTGTAACTTCTTCTTTAAGAGGCTCCTCTGTCCTCCACTCATTACCTGTAGTAATGGCACCTGTTTGAACTTGTTATCTGTATAAAAGACACCTGTCCACGACCTCAAACAGTCACACTCCAAACTCCACTATGGTGAAGACCAAAGAGCTGTCGAAGGACACCAGAAACAAAATTGTAGACCTGCACCAGGCTGGGAAGACTGAATCTGCAGAATCCCACTGTAGCTATAAACTCTCAATCTGATCCAGCATATGCTTCCCACTAATAAGATAAATTTAGTAAATTCTGCCTTTGCCTATAGTTATATCTGCAGGATAATGACCTAAAGATTATTCAACATGTCTAACGTTTCTTGTTCTTTCCATTACAGGCAGAATTGTCTGAAATCCAGGAGCAGCTTCACCTCCAGTTACTTGATGTAGATGATGAGGTGGAGAGATGGCACAAGGAGAAGGATCGGATTAGGGTAAGAAAACTGTCATTATTTTAAAGCTTTGATTTTGCATTTTATTCGCCTGTACTTTTTGAAGGCTTTGTCCCTTCCACCAGGACTCACGGCACTACAAAGTGAGCAGCGGATAGATTTTACTTATATACTTATATCAGCCATATGAATGGCGGTGACAGCACAATAGAAGTCTTGTGTGGACATTTTAACATACTCAAAAGAATGTATTTGGAACTTTAAGGACTTTACTTAAAGTTTTATGCAGCATCTCGGGGTGTGACACGCTAGGTCAGTTAGTTGTATTCTGGTTAAGGCTTCATTCACACGACCGTATTTTGTTTCCGTGTCCGTTCCGTTTTTTTGAGGACCGTATGCGGAACCATTCATTTCAATGGGTCCGCAAAAAAACGGGAGGTACTCTGTTTGCATTCCGTTTCCGTATGTCCGTATTTCCGTTCCGCAAAAAAGATAGAACATGTCCTATTCTTGTCTGTTTTGCTGACAAGGATAGGCATTGTTACAATGGATCCACAAAAAAAAACAGAAACACGGATGCCATACGGAGCGGCATCCGTTTTTTTTGCGGATCGGCAATTTGCGGACCGCAAAACACCTACGGTCGTGTGAATGAAGCCTAAAGCAAAGGATCCAAGAATTATTGTCCCTCCTTAGTAGGGCATGTAAAGAAACAAAGGCTAAAGGTGAAGTGGCTAAACCTACAGATTTCGGCAGTATCTTGTGTGTATAGGGACGTCCTGATTCTTCCCCGCTTGCCATCTTAAGTGTTAATAGTGTAAGTTAATATCTACCATTTTTTTTAGCACAGTTGGAAAGCAAGCAGTGCATATCTATCTATCTATCTATCTATCTATCTATCTATCTATCTCATATCTATCTATAAGGGATATTCCCATCTATCTATAGGATATGCTATCTATCTCTATCTGTCTATGTACAGTATCTATCTATCTATCTATCTATCTATTAGTGTTGATCGAGCACCAAAGTGCTCTGGTGCTCGGGTAGAACACTTGGATGTCACACCGGATGTCACAGGTATTTAGGATGCACAAACGTTATACAGCACACACAGCACAGGTGGTGTTAAGGTCAGGCAATTTTGCACAAATTTTGCCCCAAAAAACTAGATGTTGCAGCCAGATAAAACAATAGTCCTTAAAATGACTTTTGGGTCTTTTGAAAAGAAAAACTAAACCTTCGTAGCCAAATCCTATCCCTACACTATATGTCCCTCCTTGCACAAACGTTATACAGCAGACACAGCACAGGTAATGCCGCCTTGATTAGCGGCAGAAAAAAAATACACTGAATGTCACAGGTATTTAGGATGTACAAACGTTATACGACACACACAGCACAGGTGGTGTTAAGGTCAGGCAATTTTGCGCAAATTTTGACCCAAAAAAACTAGACGTTGCAGCCAGATAAAACAATAGCAGCTCTGTCTGACTAAGACTGAGTCGGGTCACATGTCACTGGGTGCTATATACTGTAGCACCCGATGATGCGTTCCCAGCCAGCCAGTCACTGTAAGGCCAGTACCCAACATGTCTACAGCATTACAGTGAATGCCAGCACCTCCCCGCACGCTGATTGGCTGCGTAGCAGCCAAGCAACGTGCGGGGAGGGGAATTGAGCATGGCGTTCAAGCACACGCGGTGTTCGGCCAAACACCGCGATGTGCCGAGCAGCGCCATGCTCGCACGAATATAGTGTTTGGGCGAGCATGCTCTCCCAACACTACTATCTATCTATCTAAAAATTGGGAATAAACGGTCCTTCACTCTTTACTGAACTGGAGTGCTGCCTCGCTTTTTGCAATTTTTATATCATTGGCACATTATTCTTAGCCTGGAGGGATTGCACCCATTGGACATTTGTGAATTGTGCTTCTGTTTTTTGTTTATCTATCTATCTATCTATCTATCTATCTATCTATCTATCTATCTATCTATCTACTTATCATCTATCTATCAATAGTTAATTGAATTTAACTCCAAACACTTTAAAAATGCAAGGCCTCCATTAGCAGATATTACTTAAAGGATAATAAAGTAGAAAAATAACATCATATAGTACATGACAATATCTTTCTAACAAAGCTAGAACCAGCCCTGTACCTCACATGGATCCAGAGATCTGCACATTCATTGCTCCAATTGCTCTGCTAGATCTGGGTGCGTGTCCTTTCTGCTGCAGCTCTCCCTATCACATCTGAGGGGATGTTTCCTTTCTGCTGCAAGTATCTCTCTATCACATCAATCACAGCTCAAGGGGCAAGTCCTTGTACAACAAGACTTTTTTTCCCTCATGTATAACAGAATAAAACTGAACCGTTATTTGTGCCCATAGACATGTATTAGGACGGAGCAAAACAGAATGCCTCTTACAGGGTTCCGTTTTGCATTCCGTCCTAAATTTCCGATATATTCTGTTATAACCCTGTTATAATAACGGAACAGTATAACGGAATTCCATAACGCTGATGCGAACCAGCCCTTAGTTTTAGTAGATTTCCCTATGTGCTGAAGAAAATCTCATCTGAGAGTTATTCTAACTTTCCCTGCATTTCTGGCATTGTCTGATCTTTCTGCGCATACTTTGGAGTTTTCTGCGGTATGTGACATTTATACACATTTTTCATTTTGGTGTCACACTTCACATAAGTGTATAAACGCTTATTTTTACCTTTGAGCCGCAGGCGCTCACCCGTCTCAGCAGAATGCTGATGAGAACTGGAGGTTCAGGAAATGTTGTAGTGAACATATTTGTAGGTCTTCTGTGTGAAGGTGTTTGTTTTACCAACTATCCTTATAAGTGTTGAATGACTACAGCCCATAGTACAGTCTCCAGCGTAGAAAGGTTTTCTGTTCCTAGAGATGAGCGAAGTCCTAAAAATTCGATTCGGCTGCTTTGCCGAATTTTACATAGAATTTGCTTCTGTCACGAAGTGCATTTCTTTGTAAGTAGTGGGTACAATGACAGGGAACGGCGATTGTGCTCTCCCATCATTGAATCCCTCAGATGCCGCATTCATCACTGATTGTGGAATCTGAGATTAATATTAAGGCCCTTCAGGCGTTAATCATCTTAAAAAAAAAAAAAATCATACTTGCCTCATCCATTTGAGCATGAAGAGGCTATCGAGGACATCATGCTTGAAGATCCAACGCAAAATCTTGCACGTTGCGTGATGATGTTATCATGCTGGCCGGTGTGGTGACATCATACTAAATGCTGTGAGATCACTGGATGCATTATCAAAGCATTGTGACATTACTGTGCCTGTTATCCCAGCATTGTGATCACTGTGTGCGTTAACCCACTATTGTGACATCACTGTATCCATTTTCCCACCATTGTGACATCACTGTGTGAATTGACCCACCAATGTGACATCACTGAGCACAGTATCCCACAACTGTGACATCACTGAGTGCATTATCCCTGTGCAATAGTAAGACCAAAATAAAGGCGGTCATGGTGATGTGGGACCTCAAAGTTTTGTCCCTGATGACATAAATATAATCTCAGGGGGAAGTTGTGTTAAAGCAAAAAATAAAAGCAATACTTATAAATTTCTACTAATTATATTGAAGAAAATAAAAATGTTATTGTCTGTAATAATTCATTATCCATTCAGTATTCATCGTTCAGGACTTGTCTTCTCTGCCACCCCACTCCTGCTTCCACGCGCACGCTATCATGGATCCTGCTAAATTCAGTTACCGAATGCTTGTCATTTACTGTCTACGGCTATGGGTGATGTTAATCCTGCTTCACTGCTGCTCGCATTATTCTCATTTCTCATTATTGCCATTATGATCAGATGAGCCGTGAGTGATCCGACTTTTTCCACCGCTGTTCAGTTCTGCCAGTGCTTTTCTTCCACATCATCCCTCGATCTGCATTTCTTTTAACAAAAGCTTTTCCATTTACATGAATGGTTCTTGCCTGGAGGATGTCGCACTGAGCAGCTTATCTGGATTATCTGCTGTTCCGAACTGCAGTTTGGTCTGTGTGGAAAAAAAAATGTTCAGGCCTAGTCTACAGAAGTTTATTATTTTCTGTGTGGAGCAGTCGTGGGTGGCGTTTTTTTGTACATTTTTTTTTAAAGAGACGTCCCAGTTCCCAAATATATGCCATAAATGTCTAATTGATTTGGGTCTCAATTCGGGCACCTGCACCTATTTCTAGAAAGGGGCATTTCCATTTCCACCCTATGCTTCCGATACTGACTCATGCACATGACAATATTATGACAAGACTTATCTTTGGTGCCAAGGATGAGATCAGATCATGGGCCGCTCAGCAAAACGTCGGTGCCATTTGGCACGTGTGAAACCACCCTAAGGCCGGGTTCACATCTGCGTTGTGACCTCTGGCGCTGTAATCCAGTCACTGCATCTGGCATACATGCCGGACAAAAAATGCTACACCCAACATTGTATATGACAGAAAGCGGCTAGATTACCGCTGGATCCCATTACTGTGAATGGGAATCTGGCGGTGCACGGTGGTATCGGCTATGCGGGAAACAGTGAACTCCAGGAGTCTGTTCATCTGCCGGAACAGACTGCCAGAGTTCACAACGCAGATATGAACCCAGTTTTATATCTACCAAAACAGACAAATCTAATTTGAGATAAGATTGAGATAAGAGTGTAAGTCAAGGCTGTTTCTTGTTAATCATTATTATTATTATTTTTTTTTAAAGATGACCCATTCACATGAGCCATTTTGATGCAGTTTTTGAAGCCAATGCCAGGAGTGATTAGTAAAGGCAGGAGAAGAATTTAGCAAAGATTCTACTTTTAATCTACTCCTTGTTTTGGCTTCAAAAACTGCATAAAATACTGCATGAAAGCAGCACTTGTGAAAGTGTCTTTAGGGTACTGGCCCACCCGAGTAACAGAGGACCCACTGGAGGGCCTAGTGTCTAAAGCCATAGTGGGCACCAAAGGTCAAGGACTAAAAAAAAACATTTGGAGCTGATCACTTGCCACTAGGGCCTATTACTTTGATTGAAAATCTATTAGACTGTATTGATGATTCAGAGCTTGGGCCCTGAGAATAATTTCCTCTGGTGGACCTAAGGAACCCCAGTCCGATATTGCTTGTACATATAGCATTTTGGTGTATGGTAATTGAACTGTGGTAGTAAACAATATGTATTTGACAGCAAATACATTAATTTTTTTTACCAGGGTTGAATTGGGAACATATCGTAGGAGGGTCTAAATTGGCACCAAGCAGGGCCATCACAAGCAAACCATCAGCAATAGCCACATTGGTAGCAGGTGGGATCAGTGGAAAAATATAGCAGAATACCCCTTCAGGACAGTGCACCCTTATAGGCAGCTCTATAGTCAAATGTGGAACACCATCATGTGATATACTGTGTAGCTCTATAGTGATATTGACGGCCAGTCATTACACATATAGTCCTATAGCACCCTCATTATATATAGAGTCCTATAGTCAGAAATGGGGCAACAGACTTATATCTACTGCCTTGTAGTGATATATGGAGCAATATTATTACACATACAGCCTTATAGTAGCACCCTGCACCCTAGGCTCACCATATGTTGTCTTACAGGTCATCAGTGACATTCAGGCCCAGAATGCAGGGCACTGAATATTTTTTGAGGGCAGTCAACATCATAACCTGGCTAGCCGTTCCACTCCTACGACACACGTATTTCAGCTATCCTTCCTCTCTCTTTAGGTTCCAGGCTTAGCTTAGGTTTACAAATAGTGTGCAAAATACTGACCCAAATACTGCCATATGAATGTGGACTTAGCCCAGCCAGCAGGGACTGTGACCATCTTAACTTGGTAATAATTGCAAAACCTCTCTACGCTTCATAGATGTAAGTCATTTCCATAGAGAGGAGAATTATCAATACCCCTCAGTTCCCTCATGCATACAGAATTAGTATGACAAAGTTCATAACTACTCCCAGTACCACGTGTGACTCTAGATGCAGTAGGCGGCAGACGATAATAACAATAAGCAGGGCTATTAAGTAGGAAGATAATTAAAGGTGCTGCCATACAAACGTACTCATCTTATGAGACTTCATGGGAAAATCCCAAAGTTGGCACTGCGCCCTGTGTGACGTGGTCTGGATTTTCAGGTTATGTGATGAAATGATATATGATCTTAAGATGTTGGGTTTGCTAGTGAGATGCTAAGGTAACAAAATATTTTTATTCCAGGAATTTTATGATATAGCCTACATATTAAAGATATAGTGGAGAACATTTCCCAGAACTTTCAAGACTCATGAAGTCTCTGTTGAGAAAGCTCATATTGGGAGATGTCAGGAGAGCGGAAAACTTGCAATTTTTCTACTTAATTTACAGATGTACTAATCCTGTCTAAAATGTAGAAAATGTAAACTTAGATAAACTGACAAATTTATCACAGTGGCTCAGTCTGGATGATAAATTTGATGGCATGGCAGGGTCGGATTGGCCATAGACCTTACAGGGAAGTTTCTCGCTGGGCCGATGCCCAGGGGGCTGCCTGGGCCCTCCTCACGGCCAGTGGAAGTTTTTGGGGATGTATTTTGTGCTGCTGACAGTATTTTGTGATGGACTGTGGTATTTGGCTCTGTTGGGGTGGTATAATGGGCCACAATATGGTATTGTTGGCCCTGCCTTCCATCAATTTGGACCCGACTACAAAACTGGCCCACTTTTAGTATTTTTTCCAGGGCCACTTTAAGGTCCCAGTCTGCCCCTTTTGAAGGGTAAACACTTTTTACTTTTACTATCTTTACATCTCCACTTGGTTGGCTTACTTTGCGGAAAAATTTGTGCCAAAATTTCAGTTACATCTTAATCCATGCCCCCATATTGAGCTGGAGAACCAAAACATTTGGGCTAGGAACTGGAGATTATTCATTTTGTCTCATTTTATAAATTCACATTTTAAACGTGGTCCAATGTCTTAAAGCACATTTACACTGTTTCGATGAGCAGACAGTTATTGGGAAGGAAGCGTTCTTTACCGATAAATGCCTGCTTGTTAGTGGAGTTGAAGTACTGCATTTACCTCCACTGTATGGGGACAAGCGATGGTTACTGCTATTGCTCATCCTCATACCAATTTATTGTTTCTGGACAGAAGATTTTACATAGCAAAAACTATGAGGTGTCTGCACCAAAGATCGTTTCACTCAATGAACGAGCATTTTGCTTGTAGATCTGGTGATCTTTAGCAGCTTTACACAGGCAGATTATTAGGAATGAGCATTCGTATAAATGTTTGCTCTGGATTATTGCCCCTTGTAAATCATCCATTAGTTGAATCCATTTCGCACAGAGTACACACTGCTTTATCATTTTTTTAGTATTAGTTTTTGTGGAACCTTTTTCCAAGCACTTATGCTTATTAGTTCAGTTCAGGTTCAAAACCAAAAAGTCCATCAGGTTCATGCTTTTATAGTCTGGTTGAATCAGAGGAATCCAGAACAGCCCTCACTGTCCTCATCAAGAAATAATTCTAAATGATAAACATTAAAATATTTCTTGTAATAGGCTTCTGAATGGCATTTTTGAAAAAGATTTGCTTTAGGTCTTATGAATTTGGCAATGACTTGTGCATGGATCCTTATGGCAGCTGATCATGTGCCCACGTGTCCACACTTTATGTCAGTGCTGGACTGGGGTTCCTGGGGTGCAGGAGAGGAAATTATTCTCAAGGCCCAACCTCTATATCATCAATAAAGTTTAAAGGGAACCTGTCATCACCTTTATGCTGTCCATACTAACGGCAGAATAAACTAGAGACAGGTGAGTTGATTTCAGCGTTCTGTGATTTATAAGTTAAAAGTAAGTGGTTGCTGAGGACCAACATCACAATCACTGCAGACTGGGTCTGGAAAAGAGTCACAGCCACCTGAGAAGAGTCCTGGTTATTCATGAATTCCTGCTCTCCCTGCCCTTCTGCTGATGACTGACAGTTTTCTACCTAGTTTTCTCCCTTTCTCTGTAGGAGAAAACTGCCAATCATCAGCAGATGGGCAGGAGAGCAGGAGATTATGAATAACCATGACTCTTCTCAAGTAGATTTGACTCATTTCAAGGCC
Source organism: Rhinella marina (assembly GCA_900303285.1). Taxonomy (NCBI): domain Eukaryota; kingdom Metazoa; phylum Chordata; class Amphibia; order Anura; family Bufonidae; genus Rhinella; species Rhinella marina. The sequence goes on from ONZH01028668.1 coordinate 1,068,752, forward strand.
TGTTCTGCAATGATTATGATGCTGGTTCTTGGCACCACTTACTTTTAGCTGATGTGTGACACACCGCTGAAATCAGCATTTTTGTCATTATTTTATACTGTCCTCAGTGAGGGCAGCATAAAGTTGATGACAGGTTCCCTTTAATAGCTATTGGATCACAAAAATAAACCCTAGCGGCACATGATTGGCAACAAAGGCAGCCAAATGGGTTTTATCTCCTGGATCCATTATGGTATCAGAGATTAGGCCCAACAAAGGATCCTCTGTTACTCTCGGGAAGAGGGGCAGTCCAGTCATCCTGCCTGTCATTTTATTGTTTCTCTGTGGGCCACTATATTATCCTCTCGCAGCAATACTTCTATAATACAGCACACAAACAGAGCCTAGCCTAAAAACAATGGCCTGGATTTACTAATGTGAGGGCACCTTAGAACCTTAGACCTTGCACCATAGTTGTTAAAGACTTTTATTCTTTATGCAACTGAGGGCAAGCCCCTCAGTGCACCTCATCTCCTAAGCTTTCCAGTGCTGGCCACGTCCCACTGTGCACTGAAACCCTAATTTACATAAATAATAAAAGTATTTTTTCTCGGGAACGCCACAACCGATTTTCACGAAACAGGTATCATTTTAATCAGCAGGATCAACCATACCAGGCAGTATAACTAGTTTAATAGAATTAATCCTGCTGTCAGATGCCCTTTACACTGCCCAATTCTTTTGTTCTGGGGCAGATAAGCCATTGCCAGATGCGAGAGAATATTTTATTGCTGTACATAATTTAGTTTCTCTCACTCTCTCCCCTTCTAAAATCCACAAGTCTTATACTGTATGTCTGTAGCTATAATCCAGACCATTGCAACGGAGCTGATGCCGTCTTTTGTCGTGTTTTGTGTCTGTTCTCCTTGTGAAGCCTAATCACCTGTAAACGTGAAATTATATCTCCTCCACATCAAAGCGCCAAGTCCATCCAAGCTTAGCTCATCCATCTGCCTCTTGCAAAAGGAAGATGTTTGTAATATATAATACCTTGGCCTTTCTGTCACATCCAATACTTGACTGTGAATGCGAGGAAACTTTTCTCTATTTCAAAATCCTTCAATTAAGAGATGAACAAGCCTCTCTATACTCCTGCCTATATGCACAGACAGCATTTCACATAAAGCTGCTTTCTATTTTGCATACATCTAATTTGCCTGCGCCTTATTTGCATACCTCTGTTTGTCTTGGTTGCTGTTGCTATTTACAGTGTTTACTGTGACAAATCTCACTTTCTTATCTTCACCCAATGAATCCAAAGGTTAGAATACCAATTGCAAACATGGTAATGAGTATTTTGCAACTATTTTACATATACAAGACCAGTTGCTGTATAAGACATGTTGCTGTTGCTATTCAATATATTTATTATCTTGTAGAAGGCTTGCACAGTAAAATATCAATTTTTAGAGCTGACACTAAACTGTGTAAAGTAATTAACACAGAAGAGGACAGTACACTGCTACAGATGGATCTGGATAGATTGGAGGCTTGGGCGAAGAAGTGGCAGATGAGGTTTAACACTGACAAATGTAACGTTATACATATGGGAAGGAATAATGCAAGTCACCTGTACATACTGAATGGTAAAACATTGGGTAACACTGACATGGAAAAGGACTTCGGAATTTTAGTAAACAGCTAACTAAGCTGTAGAAACCAGTGTCAGACAGCTGCTGCCAAGGCCAATAACATAATGGGTTGCATCAAAAGGGGCATAGATGCCCGTGATGAGAACATAGTCCTGCCACTTTACAAATCACTAGTCAGACCGCACATGGAGTACTGTGTATAGTTCTGGGCTCCTGTGAACAAGGCAGACATAGCAGAGCTGGAGAGGGTTCAGAGGAGGGCAACTTAAGTAATAACTGGAATGGGTGGACTACAGTACACAGAAAGATTATAAAAATTAGGGTTATTTACTTTAGAAAAAAAGACGACTGAGGGGAGATCTAATAACTATGTATAAATATATCAGGGGTCAGTACAGAGATCTCTCCCATCATCTATTTATCCCCAGGACTGTGACTGTGACGAGGGGACATCCTCTACGTCCAGAGGAAAAAAGTTTTATACACAAACATAGAAGAGGATTCTTTGATTCTTTACTGTAAGAGCAGTAAGACTATGGAACTCTCTGCCTGAGGAGGCGGTGATGGTGAATTCACCCCAAGGGTAATAATATTACAGGTTATAGTTACTAGAGATGGGTCATTGATCCAGTTATTCTGATTGCCTGATTGGAGTCGAGAAGGATTTTTTTTCCAAAAATTAGGAAAACCCATTCTACCTCAAAGGTTTTTTTTTTTTGCATGTCTGTGGATCAACTTGCATGATAACAGGCTAAACTGAATGGACAGATGTCTTTTTTTCAGCCTTACAAACTATATTACTGTGTAAGATTCTGTCACGTTGATCAGGCAGCATGTTATAGAGCAGGAGGAACTGAGTAGATTGATATATTGTTTGTGGGATATTCAGTATAACTTGTGCTCTTTTAATGGGAACCCAGTGAGCGGTCCTATCAGTGTTTGACAGCCTTCCTTATATGTACAGAAATAGCTGCCAGTCACTGATAGGACCACTCACTGGACTGCTCAAAAACTATGCATCAATCTGCTCAGCTCCTCCTACTCTAGACTATACTCCCCACATATACAATATGACAGGTTCCCTTTAAATTAGAATTTCTCAAATAATGCTCTTACAGGTTGTTTAAAACTTTCAGAAGTTTTAAGTAGTAGACTGGGTGCCTGAGCAATAGGTTCTAGTTGTCTAGTTTACTGCAAAGGTGCGCTACTTGTGTTGTTTCCTTCTTCCGGTAACTAACTTCTTCCTGTGTCTTGTTTTGACCCTTTATTGCCTAACCTGACCTCTACCTAATCTCCATACTGACCCTGTACTGCCTGCTCTGACCCTTTACCCTCCATCAGTCCTATAGACTTCAGATAGATTTGCGTGGTGCATTCTCAACCGACCTTCCATTAAAACTCCTCGATCATGCAGTGAGGAAGAAAAGGGACTTAGAAGACCCATTCTAGTGATCAGTCATGGGACCACTGGTGATCAAGTCATAGGACCACCGGTGATGACATTTACTTGTCCTGGGGAGAGTTATTTTATTTGTGGGACATGTAATTGCCCAGGAGATACTGGTAACCTCCTACCACCAACATATGCTGGTGGACTCATGAGCAAATCCTTATTTCTTGTCAGTACCAGTAGAACTAGCCTACTTGACACTATGACGCATCTACTTCTCACCAGATACAGAGTTTAATGTCATAAATGACATCCTTGATTGTTTGATAGCAGTAATCCATGTTCAGACGGATACCGAGCAAAGTAAGGAAAATATATCTTCCGTGAGGAGCTGGAATTGTCTGAATATGTGACTATTATGACGTGAGTGCCTTGTAAATATAGTAGAAAATAAATGCTCAGGCACGTAAAATGGCAGGTTGTGATATAATGAGTGTATGTTGTAATAAAGAAATGGTTTTCCACGTTTAGAACATTTTTATGACTTAATGGATGACATACCGTAAATACCTGGGATATCAGACTGCTCGAGTCAGCAATCAATGACCTACAAATAATAACCCTATGCCGTAACTGGCTCTTTATATAATTGAATATACAGGTTTCCATGGCATGGTTATGCATAAACAGGGAAATGTCACAGTTTGAAATCCAATTTTAAAGTATCATGGACACGTCATTTGTTAGTAAATTGGCTTGTACAACCTGGCACAAACCGCATTGCTATATTTAAGTAGGCTGAGGTGTGCCCGTCAATCAATTATCTTACTAATAGTATATTGATGGATAACAATGTTCCAGCATCACATCTCACATGATTCTGTAAGGATAGTTTCACACGCAGCAATTTTTTGGAAAAATGCCACTTCAGTTCTTGATGCCCTTTTCTCAGCCAAAGTTAAAAGTGGATTCAAAGGGAATAGAAAATATAAAAGTAGGTTTTCCTGCTGGATCTAGTTATGGCTTTTTCTAAATATAGTGGAATGAAAATAAAAATGCTGTGTGTGTATGTGTGTGAAACCACCCTAAAGAACAAAGCAGTATATAAAATAAAAATAAAAAAGGAGGGTTTCATAGTAGTAGTGACCAATGCAGGTATGAGGAGCACACTTTGTACCATTGTACCACTGGGCTAATAAACACAATGCTAGCTGATCTGATATTGATGGCCTATTTTGAGGACAGGCCATCTCTTGTAGAGGGTTGGACAACCCCTTTACTTATTCAAATTGTATTATAGTCTAGAAAAGTACACAGCTGGTACTCCAATATCATGGACCAGGAATCGAATAAGGACATAAACAAATGCCTGTATTGACTTTGGCCTCAAGTGTCCACATGTCATCTACATTGTCATATATATACATTTGCATATTTTACATATAGGAAATTGGTTTTGGAGGTGTGTTTACAAGATCCTTCACCCTTTCCATAGGGTCACATTTCATTGCCTATCAAGACCAGGACTCCCCATGGTTCTTCTGTATCGTTCTGTAGAAATGTCATCTTCATTTGTGTTATATAAAAATCTGTTCAACAAGCTAACATCTGACTTACAATTTAAAGGATATGTGTCCAAAAATGATTTATTGTTTATGTTAAACATATTTGTTAAGAATGTTTGAGGATTTTGTTTTAATTTCCATGTTTCTATCTATATTTAAACAATCCTGAATTCCTTCGGTTTTTCACTCTGACCACTGAGCTTTACAATAGGCTGACACTTCCTACTCTGTGGAGATCACTTCTCAACAGTTCTCCCACAGACAGGATTACAATGAAAGATAACAACTATATATACACTCACCGGCCACTTTATTAGGTACACCTGTCCAACTGCTCGTTAACACTTAATTTCTAATCAGCCAATCACATGGCGGCAACTCAGTGCATTTAGGCATGTCGACATGGTCAAGACAATCTCCTGCAGTTCAAACCGAGCATCAGTATGGGGAAGAAAGGTGATTTGAGTGCCTTTGAACGTGGCATGGTTGTTGGTGCCAGAAGGGCTGGTCTGAGTATTTCAGAAACTGCTGATCTACTGGGATTTTCACGCACAACCATCTCTAGGGTTTACAGAGAATGGTCCGAAAAAGAAAAAACATCCAGTGAGCGGCAGTTCTGTGGGCGGAAATGCCTTGTTGATGCCAGAGGTCAGAGGAGAATGGGCAGACTGATTCGAGCTGATAGAAAGGCAACAGTGACTCAAATTGCCACCCGTTACAACCAAGGTAGGCAGAAGAGCATCTCTGAACGCACAGTACGTCGAACTTTGAGGCAGATGGGCTACAGCAGCAGAAGACCACACCGGGTGCCACTCCTTTCAGCTAAGAACAGGAAACTGAGGCTACAATTTGCACAAGCTCATCGAAATTGGACAGTAGAAGATTGGAAAAACGTTGCCTGGTCTGATGATTCTCGATTTCTGCTGCGACATTCGGATGGGAGGGTCAGAATTTGGCGTCAACAACATGAAAGCATGGATCCATCCTGCCTTGTATCAACGGTTCAAGCTGGTGGTGGTGGTGTCATGGTGTGGGGAATATTTTCTTGGCACTCTTTGGGCCCCTTGGTACCAATTGAGCATCGTTGCAACGCCACAGCCTACCTGAGTATTGTTACTGACCATGTCCATCCCTTTATGACCACAATGTACCCAACATCTGATGGCTACTTTCAGCAGGATAATGCGCCATGTCATAAAGCTGGAATCATCTCAGACTGGTTTCTTGAACATGACAATGAGTTCACTGTACTCAAATGGCCTCCACAGTCACCAGATCTCAATCCAATAGAGCATCTTTGGGATGTGGTGGAACGGGAGATTCGCATCATGGATGTGCAGCCGACAAATCTGCGGCAACTGTGTGATGCCATCATGTCAATATGGACCAAAATCTCTGAGGAATGCTTCCAGCACCTTGTTGAATCTATGCCACGAAGAATTGAGGCAGTTCTGAAGGCAAAAGGGGGTCCAACCCGTTACTAGCATGGTGTACCTAATAAAGTGGCCGGTGAGTTTATATATAGATAGATAACACAGGATCTACCATTCACAATAGTTGATGTAACAGGTTGCCTACTCCCCCTCCTCTGCAGAGGTCACACAGCATGCCCACAAGACTCTTCCAGTTAATGAGTTCTTTACAGATCCCTGCAATCCACGTGGCTGCTGTAAAGCATATCTAGAAAGGCTATAAACAGAAGATCAAGGATAATGGCCGCCCCCATACAGAATTAAAAAAAGTTAATCAGAAAATGATTACAAAATCAGTGAGATATATAAATGTTATATTCCAGTAGATCATGCTCATATTCACGTTTGGCTGACACTCATGACTCATGTTGAATCTCTATATGTTGTGAAGCTCTATGTGATGCTTTTGTTGTTAGGGCAATAACATAATAATGATTTTTCTTCCCTTTTTTTCCTTTTAGAATTTTACAGCCAACCAAAAGTCCGCTGTCGACCATAGCTTCAAGGATCTCTTCCGGGAGCTTCAGAGACAGCAGGAGGAAGTGAAGGCATTTCTAGAGCAAAAGGAGAGAGCTGCTGTTGACCTCATTGAACAAATTATAGGCGACTTACAAGTAAAAAGAGACCAACTCCAAGACAAGCAGCACGATGGAGATAAGCTGTTACATACCACAGATGCTGTACTTTTCTTGCAAGTGAGTTCATTAAATGTAAATAGAAGCATGCCAAAAATCGGGAAGGAGGGTTAGAAACGCCAACGTTACACCCTCTGGGCAAGTTCAACATCATAAAATGTAATGTAAAAGCATTGACCTTTCAGCTTTAGCTATGTGACAAGTAGCGCATCACATAGTGTTTCATTAAATGCAGCATATCCGGCAAGTTAGAATATGAGCAGTTGGGTAATGTGAGGTGAGAACATCAATCTAGAGTCACTTCAGCTTACGTGTAACTGAGATGACCCTTAGACAAGTTTAGTCTTCCTACCATACAATACCACAAACCATAGACCGAGAGATGAGCAGAAGATTGAATTTCCTATAAAAATTGCATGCATACAGCTGCTGTAGACATGGCGATTCACAAAGGCAGGGGAAGGGGGAATGTTACTACTGCTTATAGTGTGTTGTATTAAGAATATTTTTAAAGGGGTTTTCCAGGAATGCTATATTGATGACCTATCCTCAGGATAGGTCATCAGTATCTGGTGGGTTGGGCTACAACTCCGCCTAAATTAACTCCGCCTAACTCAACTCTCCGGTGAGTGATGCAGCCTCTCTCTAGGTCACTGACGTCATGTTCATCAGTTACATGGCCTACGTGCAGCTCAGTCCCTTTCAAGTAATATAAACCACGGCCACTATACAATTTTTGGCGCTGGCTTGGTATGACGTGAGGAGGCTTCAGTGCTCACCTTATCACCGAGGCCTCTTCAAACAGCTGACTGGGGGGTTGTCATGGTCAGACCTCTACCGATTAGATATTGATGACCTATCTTAAAGAGGCTCTGTCACTACCTCCTAACCTATGTATTAAAATACATAGGTGGGTAGTGGCCTCACAATGAATTCAAATCATACCTGTAATTCCCTTGTAGATGCAGCGGTTGATGTGTAATTTGATGTTTAAAAAGTATGCAAATGAGCCTTCGGAGCACCTAGGCATGCCCTCCAGTGTTTAGAAACTCCCCTATCCTTTATGATTGACAGTGCTAGACCTTTCGCCGCATCTGAACGATGTCCCAGGCATGCGCAGTATCGCTTGCAGTGCCGAACACTGCAAGCGCTTGGATTCAACTGCGCACGCGCCGTCACTTTGCCGAACCCGGAAGTGAGGGCGCGCGCTTCTTATCAGTTCAGAGGATCCAGGAGCGAGCTCGGCAAAGTGACGGCGCGTGCGCAGTTGAATCCAAGCGCTTGCAGTGTTCGGCACTGCAAGCGTTACTGCGCATGCCTGGGACATCGTTCAGATGCGGCGAACGGTCTAAGCGCTGTCAATCATAAAGGATAGGGGAGTTTCTAAACACTGGAGGGCATGCCTAGGACCCGGGAGGGCGGTGAAGATACGGTGCTCAGAATGGAAAAGCCCGCCCTTCGGTGCTCCGACGGCTCATTTGCATACTTTTTAAACATTAAATCAACCGCTGCATCTACAAGGGAATTACAGGTATGATTTGAATTCATTGTGAGGCCACTACCCACCTATGTATTTTAATACATAGGTTAGGAGGTAGTGACAGAGCCAATTTAAGGGTTTTGTTATCCCTTTAAGGGACTTGTCTTTTATCTGATGCTTTTTTAGGGTGCATGCACACAGGACAGGTTAGGGGAAAATCCACAGGGTATCTGCAGACATCTACAGCTTTAAAGCAACCTCTAAATTGTAGTGCAATACTGTGGATTTGCCCTTTAGACTTATGGTTAAGGGGACTTTGCTATTGATGGCCTATCTCTAGGATTCAATATCAGATCACTGGGAATCCAGCTCCTGACACTCCCATTAATTAGCCTATTTAAGGAGCAGCAGGGCTTGTCCCCTTCATCGTTTAAGAGACACTGCTCAATGCATTTTGCACTGCCAGTGCCTGGTAATTCAAGTAAGGCAGCAGTAAGCTGCAGTACCAGTCATGACCACTTAAAAAATGTATGGAGCTGTGTGTGATAAACAATGAAGGTGAAGTGATTCTTGCCAGAGCTTTCAATCAGCCAATAGCTGAGGATACAGATAGTAGGACCTTCAATAATTTGCTATATAGGCCACTGATACCAAAGCCCCAGAAAACCTCTATAAAGCTTTGTTTTCAAAATTAATATGCAGCCCTTGAGGAAGGAATTTTCTGGTGGAAAAATCTATTTATTCACTATGGGTATCTATATGTTAAAGGTGTTTTCCAGGGTTTCGATATTGATGGTCCATCCTCAGGATAGGCCACCAATGTCATATCATTGTGTTCCTACTCTCCAGACCCCTTATCAGTGACTGACAGCAATCTCTGTATACACACTTACACGGAGAATGCTATCAGTCACTGATAACACCTCCCCATGTACAGCTATCAATGACTGACAGCTATCTCTGTATCCAAACTTACACAGAGAATGCTATCAATAACTGATAACACCTCCCTGTGTACAACTATCAGTGACTGACAGCTATCTCTGTATTCTCACTTACATAGGGAATGCTATAAATGACAGATAACACCTTCCCCGTTTACAACTATCAGTGACTGACAGCTATCTCTGTATACACAATTACACAGAGAATACTATCAATCACTGATAACACCTCCCCTGTGTACAGCTATCAATGACTGACAGTTGTCAATGTATACACAGTTACTCACTGATAAAACACTCCTGTGTACAACTGTCAGAAAGAGCAGAGATATAAAGTTTTACTGAATCTTTTCCGATAAAACTATCAATCTGCTCAGCTCCTCCTGATCTATAAGGTGCTGTCTGCAGATTGCATTGCATTTCATAGTTACAGGTTCTCTTTAAATGGATCATCTGGGAATAACTAACTTTATGGATGCCCTTAAAAGCCTGCCTCCGCTATGGAAAGAATCATGCTTAAAGGGAACCTGTCATCTCCGAAACACCCCCTGAACTAGAGTAAGCGTTGTATAGTGTAAATGATGCTGAATCCGAATATGTAAGTTTTATCTTCATACTCGCTTCCATTCTGACGCTGTGCTCCCACAAACCAGCAGTAAAATACATTGAGAGGAGTCTTCTTTGAGTCCTCTCCATTATGTGAGTGAGCACCGGAGTCCACTGAGTGCATTTTACTGCAGGTTTGTGGGAGCACAGCGTCAGAATGGAAGTGAGTATGAAGATAAAACTTACATATTCGGATTCAGCATCACTTACACTATACATCTCTTACTCTAGTTCAGGGGGGGTTTCGGAGATGACAGGTTCCCTTTAACTGTTCCCTGCCGATCCAACTATATGGCTAGCTCATGTCCATCTTCCAGTTGGGGACATTATTATTTTCTCCCAGGCATAGGCCAGGTCACCTGTTCTGGGTTCAGCAGTGACATGTCTCAGTGACATGAGAACTGGAAGATGGACATGCAGGAGCCAGACTGCAGAACCAGAATGGCAGAGAACCGGTAAGCAGTCTTTTTCAAAGTGGATGCATCCATGAAAAGTTTTTTTTTTATTCCCAGACAACCCCTTAAATAAACTGCAGTTTATAGTAGACAAGCTATGAAGATGAGTGAATGTCCAATTGTTATAAAATCCCTAATTTAGTGGATGGTATTGAACTGAAAATCTATATTCATATTTTTTCACAGGAATTCCAAATGGTTATTAGAAATGCCCCTCCAATCCCCCCACTGCCTACTTATACTGTGACACTGGAGGCAGAAAAGCTGACCCAAGCAATGGGTGTCTTAAGAGAAGAGCTGCTTACAGCTGGCAAGAAAAACGTGGACAAATACTGTAAAATGGAAGCTTCCCGGAATTTGGTTGAAAAGAATGGTAAGACAGATCTGTAAATGATGCTGAGCTATAAAAACTAGTCTAGAAGAAGACCAGTGGTGCTTCCCTACGCCACCGCTCACACTCTTGTATTCATGTCGTAGCCTTCATAACGGTTGTAGTCTTTTTAGTTGTCATAAGCAGCCCTGTTGCTTTATTTGCAATGTTGCTGACATTTCTCATTCGGGTTTCAGATCTTGTGACAGTGATTTATAAGTAATTATCATACTTTTTATTAAGTAACTTTTGTATTCACTGGCTATGGGTACGTATAGACCACTTGATGTGGGGCTGTTTACGAGTACAGATCGATGATAACACAAGTACTTCAATGCTCGTTTAAATAAACTTTACACAGACTGATCAAAACTCTCAGAGGGATGGATGATCTTTAACATGATTATTTGTTTAACGGGAAGATCTTCTGTCAACCACCAAGCGTTTCTATGCCTTCATAAAACATCTGATCACTGGCCAACCAGCTTTTAAATGGTGGGGAGTTTAGACAGGCCAATGGTTGGCCAAACAAATATTCCTATTAATGTTCCCAATAATCAGACGATGTATAAGACCCATTTGCAGCCATCAGTGATGTACGTACATAGTCATAATAAGAATATATCCCTGTATTACCGTGAATTCTGAGATCAGGGAATAAATAGGCTTAACATGGCTTAAGTGCATATAAAGGTTACTAAACTAGGATTAAAGATATATACAAAAGATAACATACAGAGTAAAGTGAGTAACAGTCACCATAGCTGTGGCCAGGTACCTGGTACCACTAACCAACTACTTCACGAAGAATTAAAAGGAAATAACCACTAAATTCCTTTCTACACAATCCTATAGTATGCAGATGCTTACTATCATGATGACTACATCACTAACCATGCAATGAGTTTTCTCTCTATGTGTGTGTTCCATAATTTCTTTCTGAAAATCTAGGAAAATGTTGAGTACAGTTTCCTGCCACTTCATTCAATGTCTATGGGTTGGCACCCATCATGGGGTTACAGGGCACTCAAATTCAGCCAGTCTGTTCTTTTATTATGATGGGGAGTTTGAAGTTTACTTACTCCCACCACATGCAGGGAGGTCTGTAGCCCCAATGTAAATGTCTTTGCCTTCTTTGCCAGGTGTTTAGCACTACTTCATTTATGGCCACTTAACCTTCTGTAGAATCCAGGAGCTCTTTTCCTTAAAGGGTCACTATTTTTTTGCAAAACTTTAGATGTGTTTCAGAGACATATTAAAAGTTTAGATTGGTGGGAGTCTGAGCACTGAGACCCTCACCGATCTCTGGAATGAGGAAAGAGAACTACATGAGATGGGCTACATAGAAGTCTATGGGCCTGTCTTGATTCTGTCCTCTGTAGCCAGCAGAGAGAGCAAGCGTACTATGCATGCATTTCATTCCCCTGATTCTAGGGATTGTGGGGGACTCAGCTCTCAGACTACCACCAGTCTAAACTTTGTGATAAGTTTCTACAACGTATCAAACTTTTTGGGACTCTTTAAGAGCTTTCACGTGTGCTGTCACTTTGATGGCTTTGTAATCCTCAGGATTAGGGATTTTCCTGTGCTCCTAGCTGCTACTTCACCCACAGCTCACTCTACACTGACCTCACTTCCTTCAGAGGAAGTGGTGGTACCAGCCCTACCTAGCAACAATAACTAGGGAGTTTCTGCTCTCCCCATACATAACCTGTGGGACATACAGTACATAGAGTACAATACACAAAACCCTCCAGTGGGACGCAGAAATAGTGAAGAATAATTACTAATCTCCAGTACTGAAGTGTACTATACTTTGTTATTTTATATATGTCCGAAGACCTTGGACCCTTTATAGGACATAATAAATTAACAAACACCAAAGTACTGTAATAACAATTCAATTACTGTGGCTGATTCACCTACAAATAAGTCTTTCAGTGATTCCTAACTGATTTAATTATTCTATGTGGAGGGAATATTTCCTCTCTATGAGGACTAGTCATAAAAATCAGCTATGCTTTATTTCCCAGGATGTTGCGCAGAAAATAGGTGCCATGCAGAGGAGCTTAATTGCTTTTCTAAGTTCATCTGGATGTAGAAACTTTCTGTGTAATATAATTTTTTTTCTTTCCTTCTTCGTACAGGCTGAAAATGTGCTAGTCTTGTGCTAGTGGTAATAATATTATTTTTGAGAAATAATTGCCATTACCTTAGACAATCAAGGTGATTTACAGTAAATTTAAGTTTTCAAATTTCAAGTGGTTCAAAAATGTTGTGCTAAGTGTTTTGTTGAATGGACTTTTCAATGTCTAGGCAGTTTTCAATCTCTGCACACAGTTATTAAATTGCATTATAAAAAATGACATGTATTTTTAATGTCATTTCTCTTTTTTCTTTTGTTTGCATTTTTTTTACTTTTTTTGAAAACCCTGTATTGTTTAAATGCCATACCTAGAGCATTCTGCATTTTGTCAAAAATGATGCTAAAAGAACACAAACACAAAGAACGTCCTAAATGGTTTTGTCTGTAGTGAATTTCATAAATTACTGTTACTTTAAAGTAACGTTTGAATGAATACAAACTGCGAACATCGACACAAAAAAGAAAAATGCAGCAAAAAATACCTGCTAAAACAACAAAACAGGCTATAGAATGAGTGAAACTAGTCTTAATTAAATATTTTATTCATAGAGTTGTGCAGTGCTACAATATTGATGATCTTTCTTCAGGCTATGTTATCAGTATCAGATCTGCAGTGGCCTGACTCCCAGCACCTGAATGGGACAAACAGCCTGAATTTTAAAGCTGAAGCAGCACTCATATGCTGAAGTCACACCCCCGCTGATCTGATATTGATGTTTGATATTGACCTATCCTGATAAAGCAGCTGTTTTTTCATAATGTATGTGCATTTTATTTAGCCAAAAATGGGAGAAATATATATTTTGTAATTTCTTAGGAGCTACTTCTGGATTTAACAAAATTCCAAAATTCTATGCTGATTCACTTTTTTAAAAATCTATTAACTTATTCGATGCTACTTTTTGTCTGATACAGACCTTCAAATCAACTGTATAGACATAGAATTAAAAGATAAAATTCTAGCTGCCAGCGGTCAGCACTAGAGGGAGCCTAAGAGCTTATTGCATTTTGGTTCATCATTGAGTTATCTTTTAACTCTGTGGGTGAAATGTATTAATTGTTTTGCCGGAGTGTTTTGGTATGAACACACCACAAGATTTGGCGCATGTGTCTGTACTGGTGTAAATTTTAGTACAAATTTATGCCGGCCCATAACAGTCTTAGGTTTCATTTTCTGTCTTTATGGCTGTCCAAATTTCTTAAGAGGCATAGGCTTAGCTTTATCAATATGAGTCTTAATAAACCCAACCCTAATGTAGAAAAAAAGACCCAAACTGTGGCTTTTTTTAAGTCGGTCCGTACACAAATTAAAAAAACCCCGAAAACCCCCAAATTTTAATACTAAAAGCAGCGATTCAGAGTGAATGGTTTTATGAGGGGTGGGGGGGGTGCAATAGAAAAAAAAAAGGTTGTCATGATAGGTCCTTTATAATGTGGTTGTCCAGTGGGATTACATTTTTATATGTGAGGTAGGATCCATAGCCACTGCCGTTCTCTGCTGGTCTCCGCTTTCTGGTCCTGACATGCAGGAAATGCTGGAGATGCCTCCTCAGCCAATCATTGACAGGTCACCAAAGAAGCAAAGACTAGTAGGCACCCAGTAATGGTAGTAACAGCAATAGTAGTGGACTGTGAGGAGAGTATTACTTCTTTTTTATAGCATATTTAACACATTCTGCTCTACCTATACAAAATTAAATCCTGCCATACTACCCGTTTGTGGCTGCGGTTACTTATACATTTTGTCCTTAATCAGATTTCCTAATGAATAAATATTAGGACAACCATCTTGCTCATTTACATACATGCATATCCTTACTACAGCAATGCTTTGGTGCTCCCATGCCAACATGTTATGGCAGTGGGTGTGACACCACTGTGTCAACCAACAGATTTGACTTTGGGCCAATCCTAAGGGCTTTGTCCTGGCAGTCTTCTGGTTTTCACTTTTTAACCCTTGTATAGGGATCTGGACTTTTCTGCAGGGGAACCACCAGGCTGCTACATCCTGGAGTAGTCTCTGTATGATTGACAGCTGACCTATGGGGGTCAGAGACTCCAAGGCCATGGTCAGGGCAGGTGGAGTGCAGGCTAAATGGTAAATAATCTGAAGTCAGGGCAGGCAGCAAAGGGTCAATACAGAGGTCAGGCACAATTCAGGTCAGACAGCAGAGGGTCAGAATCCAGTAAACGGGCAGAAAGTCAGTACATAGGCAGAACCTTTCCACAGGGGAAGGCATCTTAAGTAACCTAAGGTTGTCAGTCATTAGCTGGTAAAGATCAGGGTGCTTGTGCGCTGGCCCTTTACCAGCAGGAAGGAGCACTTGCAGGAGTGCCTTACAGGCTGAGGAGGGAAAGCTTTGCTGGTATGCAGGCCACAGCATGCATGGAGAAACAAAGCAAGCACGGTGGCCAGGCCTGCCAGGAAATAAAGGAGGCAGCGGAAGGTGGGTTTGAGAGTTGGGAGAGGTGCACAGACCAGCAGTTGCCTTAGGCCATCACTGTAACACAATATCTGCCTGGTCCCTCATTATTCCTTTTATTCTGGCTTTCAAAAATGACTTAATTTTTTTTAAATCTTCCCTGCTACTTCATTCTGCCATGGATTTTCCATGTGCAAATCTGCAAGGAAAATCCGCAGGATTTCCATCCCACGTCTTTTTACTTGAATAGTGTTCTGGCATTGCAATCATTGATAGCAGAGCATCTCTTGGGTCAATATATGTCTTATATAAGCATTAGCATTCATCCGAATTATCATGCGGTGGCACAGCAGGGACAAGAACACAGGGCTGTCATCAAGGCATTAGTGCCATTGATCTCGATCCCAGAACACCTGCTGTACAGCCCTGTCATGAAAGCGCCCGCTCTATTGATGGAACCACATTTGATCTCAGCATAGGAGACATTTCCTATCAGAGATTTGAACATTAAATAATATTCCAAGCAGTAAGGTCATGATCAGCTTCATGAAGCGTGTTCAATGCAGGTAGCATATCATTCCCCCGAATAAAGCCTATCTAATATGGTTCAGGTTAAAATTTAGACCATGCAAAGGAAAAGTCTAATCAACGAATTGGAAATCTGCCTTCAACAAATATCCTCATCCTTGGATTGTATGTAAGCTTAGTCATCCTGAATGAAAGAGTTAAATATTTTATGAGCTCTCCACCCCTCAATGGCCGTGTTCACAGTTCCAGGACAGAAACAGTTACAGCTATCACTTCTAAAATGTGGGGTAAAATAACTAAATACTATACATAAAAAACTCATGCATAGTGTGTATTGTGCATCAATGGTGGATGGAGGTAGGACGTCTTGACTCTTCCCTGTGAGTAAATTTCATTGCCTTTGTATACATATGAAAGATTACTATAAAGCTAGCAAAATAAATTATTCAAAAGTGACACACAATGAAAAATTAAAAAAACATTGACAATGGGGAATCTGTTGATTCATCGATTTTTCCACTTACATCTACGTATTTTTAAGAGCTACACTGTAGAACTTGAAGAACAGGCATAGGAGAAGTGGTAATAATAGGGTTATATGTATCCATATTTATAGAGTCGTGCGGATCAGGCTATTATTAATTTTAAAGATCCATTCTTAAAACAGGTTTACATACATAATATAAAAACCAGTACAATAAACATGAATTAACTGAGTGACACACTGGAAGAAGGAGGGAGAGGACCCTGTCTTTGAAGTATTACAATCTATGAGGGAACGGTAGAAGCAGATGTTTGGTGGCAGCAGGGTTATTGTAGGTTGTCGGCTTTCCTGCAGTGGTGGGGGTTTCAGGTTGCTTTTGAAGGTTCAAATGGTGGGGGAGAGTCTAATGTTCTGTGGTAGCAAGTTCACAAGTGTGGAGGATGTACAGGAAAAATCTTGGAGAAGATTGTGTGAGTAGGAGACAAGAGGAGTAGAGTAGAGATGAGTGAGTCGCTCAAAATTCGATTTGGCTGAAACGATTGACCAATTTGGCCCGAATTGATTCAACCCATATCGAAAGTGTTCCCGAAATTTTTTGTATGACACTCTGAGGTCTCTTAGGAATTTTTTCCTCTCTTGTCTTTTTTATGTCAATTATTATTCTCCTTCCTCTCCCTCTCAAATCAAATCAACAACAATTCAGATTCTGATCCACCTCAAATTTGTTACAAAATTCGAGTCAAATCCGATTTAGAATCGATTCACTCAAACACAATGAAACAGCGCAATGCAAACACAAATAATCAAGTAAATACAATAGTGTCATACTCACTGTAGAAAATTTACTAATGCTTCGTTTTAAATGTGAGATTCTTGGCAAATACATTTTGTACAAAATTATTTGTGCCTGTCTGCCAGCGTCAAGGCGATCTCTTTAGGACAGGAACCTACATTAAAGGGGTTTTCCGGGATTGTACTACTGATAACCTATCCTTAGGGACCCCCGCCGATCAGCCGTTTGAGAGGGCATCGATGCTCCCGTGAGCGCCGCTACCTTCTCCCCTCCCCCCCAAGCACAGCGCCGTACATTGTACAGCGGCTCTGCTTGGTATTGTGCTCAGCCCCAATCACTTTAACAGGGCTGAGCCGCTCCTAGGCCACATGACCAATGAAAATGAGGTCACTGACCTAGGAAAAGCTAAGAGAAGGCCGTGGCGCTCACGGGAGTGCTGGTCCTTTCTCAAACAGCTGATCGGCGGGGGTCCCGGGTGTTGGACCCCCACCCATCAGATACTGATGACCTATTCTTAGGATAGGTCATCAGTAGTACAATCCTGGAAAGCCCCTTTAAATACTACCTCTGCCATACTAGCCTCCATTAAATTCAGGGAATGCAGGTTCCACATGCATGCTGAGCCCACACTATATTATACCTCTCCTGGTGCCACAATGGCCTCCATGAAATTCAGGGAATGCAGGTTCCACATGCATGCTGAGCCCACACTATATTATACCTCTCCTGGTGCCACAATGGCCTCCATGAAATTCAGGTTCCAATGAACCAATTTTAATCAAGACATGTTGTGAAGTTGCTTCAGTTTTCATTTTAGTTGCATTAAATGAATGAAAAAGTTTGTGAAGTGGCATATATCCTTCAACAGGTTTTTTCTTAAAAATCACCTTTCCAGTTTACTTTCTAATCAGTTGCTCTTTTCTCATAGTGGAGAACAGATACATGATGAAAGACCTTGCGAGTGACTGGGCTCCGGCAAATGACTCATATGGAAGGTTCGGCTCTCTGTTTAATGTCAAAGGTAATATTAACATTGTCAGAAATAGCCTTCTCAAAAAGACCCTTTCTCGTTATGTTTTCTCCCTGCGTCTTGTATTCTATTTTTAAGATTTCTAATTTACACATCGCTTCTTTACTTACCAAATAACTCTTCTTGTATGACACAAGTGCGATGACACAAGGTGTGAGCGAAATAGTTCGTAATGTTTAAAGGGGTATTCAGGGAGTAGAGTATTAATGACTTGTCCTCAGTATAGGTCATCAATATCAGAATGGAGGGGGGGTCCAACACCCGGCACCCGTGCCGATCAGCTGTTTGAGAAGTGAACCCTGCTGCCTCCCCGCAGCTTATCACTGCAACACGATCCACTGAATAGCTGCTGTGCTTGTTTTGCAGCCTGAACTGAAAATGACCTATTGTTTAAATCAACTTTTTATGTTCAACATATTTTTAAAGAATTTTTGGTGATGGTATTTTTATTTTCAGTATCTACAGGTAAATTAACAACAAAGTCCTAATGTCCTATGGTTTCTGCACTGCAATGATAGGTGCCATTTCTTGCTCTGTACAGATGACTCTACAGCAGTCACCTCATTATCATCACAGGCAGGATTACAATGATACATATCACCTCTGTGTAGATAATGCAGGATCCAACCATTCACAATAGACGAGATCACAGCTTAGACTACTTTCACACTAGCATTTAAGTTTTCCGGTATTGAGTTCCGTCATAGGGGCTCAATATCGAAAAAAAATGCTTCAGTGTTGTCCCAATTCATTGTCAGTGGGGACAAAACTGAACTGAATAGTACAGAATGCTCCAAAATGTATTCCGTTCCGTTTAGTTGCGTTCCCAGACCGGAGGGCAAACAGCAACATGGCCCATTGGCTTTCAATGGAGTTCATGACAGATCCGTCTTGGCTATATTAAAGATAATACAACCGGACCTGTTCATAACACATGCAGACGGTTGTATTATCAGTAACGGAAGCATCTTTGCTAAACCCTGCAGGATCCAGCAAAAACGCTAGTGTGAAAGTAGCCTTATCTGCTCCCTCCTGACCCCTGCACAGGTCACAGAGCATGCCGAGAAAACTGTCCCTCCTGTCCATTGTGTCTCTGGCCTATGGTGGCTGTTAACAGCTCAGTCAAGATGGCCGCCACTATAATCATGTTCAGGAAATAACAATTTTTTAAAAAAAAGGAAAATCAGAAAATAAAAACTGATTAGAAAAGAAGGATATGTGTCACTATCTGTGACCGGCAGGAAAAAAACTTGATAAATGACATATTCCCTTTAAAATGCATGTTCCTGTTTGCATTGTTCACGTGTGTATTTTCTCACTGTATTTCTACAAACTGTAAAAACAAATAAGAAAAAGCCCATCCTTTAGCAAAAAAAAAAGAACAAATGCAGGTGAAAAACGGACAATGTAAAACACACTACGGATGCAGTATATGTTAAAAAAGTGATCTGAACTTTCATATACAAATGTGAATGTGCCCACATCCATATATATATATATATATATATATATATATCTCCACAGAAAACGAGGCAGCACTCCAACTCAGGTGATAAAGTGAAGACCCTTTATTACCCTTAGCAACGTTTCAGCCCAGCACAATGAGGCCTTTGTCAAGCCTATATATATATATATATATAAAGGATTATTCCATAAGGTTGAATTTTTTCCCCTTTAAATTGACATTTTACCTATTCTACCCCTTTAAATGAATGGAGCACATAGTTGTAATCCTCTGATAGCTACTGGCAAAATAATTAGATCGGGGCGATGGGGAACTAGTATTTTGTTGGAATTGTTCAATCAGAGCAGCTCATTAGCTGTAAAGCTCTACATAAGCAAGGCCATGCTAGATTTTATTAAAAAAAATATTAAATTCAAAGACAAGACGGGATGAAAGCCTGAGTGGGCAGAACAGTCAAATTGTGCTTTAACCTAGTAATTATATCACTCATTATATCACTACAGTTTTGCCGAGTTTTTTGGGCCGGGTAGTAATGGTTCACTGATGCTGCTCTTCAGTATATAGCCACACAACATGTGTGTTCTCAATGTAGTTTGCTATGTCTGTTTTTACTTTATAATACACTTTTTTGACTTACCTTTTAGATTACTGTCTACCGAATGCTCCTTTGGCCGGCAGCTATCTTTCCCAACCCTCCCCCATACTCACATTTGTCCAAGTGTGCACATATAATCCGCTGCCAGACATCTATAGTGGTGGCTTATCTCCCCGAGAACAAAAGGACTGGACATGTCCAAATCCATCAGTCTGATCCTTACCTCCCCAGATGGCAAATATAGGGACATACCCATACACGTTAGACGGTTGACTGGTCCGGCCAAAAATGTGCTTTGAAATGAATGGGAGTTGTGGATGAAACCTATGAGTCATAAGTTTTTGTAAGGCCTCATTCACATGACCTTGTTGGGTCTTCAAAAAAATGCGGCTCGGATGCCGTCCCATTCGCTTCAACAGGGCCGCAAAAGATGTGGACAGCACTCTGTGTGCTGTTTGCATCCGTTGCTCTGTTCCGTGGCCCCACAAAAAAAAAAATAGAACCTGTCCTATTCTTGCCCGTTTTGCAGACAAGGATAATTGACATGCTGCAAATTTCTAATCGGGTCACATTCTGCACAGAAGAAAAAAAGCAAAGTGTGCATAAGATTTGTATAATCGCATTCACTTTGCTGGTGTTGTATTATGCTGCGTTTTTTTTGCACACAAATTCATGCTGAAGAAAACATATGTAATCCGCCACGTGTGCCTTAGGCCCCAAGCACACTGCAGCAGACCAGCCTCCATGCCTCTGTGCTACAGATCCATGGGTGAATGTATTACCTTGTCCTATTGTAAGTGTAAACTTCTTAACACTTTCTGAAGTAACTAATATTTTATTACAATTTCAAGTTACATTATTTTTGACCAGATGACCGCAAAGTATTAAATATGCTGAATGACGGTGTGTTTTTGGAAATGATCATGTGTTCTGTAATATCAGAATAAGGCTACATGCACACGACCGTATGTATTTTGCGGTCGGCAAATTGCAGATCCGCAAAAAAAATGGATGTCGTCCCTGTGGCATCCGTTTTTCTGTGGATCCATTGTAACAATGCCTATCCTTGTCTGCAAAACGGACAAGAATAGGACATGTTCTATTTTTTTGCGGACATACTGATGCGGATAGCACACAGTGTGCTGTCCGCATTTTTTGCTGACCCATTGAAATGAATGGGTCCGCATCCTATCCGCAAAAAAAAAAAAAAAAACGGAACGGACATGGAAACAAAATACGTTCGTGTGCATGAGGCCTTAAGGTAGGTTTGACAGGACTTTCTTTTCCGCCTGCATAACAGAAACCAGACGGATCCGTTATGCTTGCCCATAGACCTCTATTATGACGGATCAAAACGGAATGCCTCTAAAGGTTTCCGTTTTTTTAAATTCCGTCTTATGAACTCCGATATTTTATAATGGAAAGCAATAACGGAGTTCATAACATTGATGTGAAACCGCCCTTACAGAAGTTTCTCTTCTTCGATAGGTGCTCGGCAGTCCTTCCAGCCCTCCCCTGTGCGCTCTCTAGCAGATACTTCAGGCTTGAACAGCATCTATGGAAACAAAGGTAAAAAAAAGTTTTATTAGAAGGAATATTAGAAGATTGTGTAGGCTTGTGTCTTTCTTTGCATATAAAATATACATGTGCTGCATACATACTGATGACCCCTGCTGTGTGATGTGCTGTGCATTTACTTCTAAATGGTATTAGGCCACACAAGTAAAGTATAACATGACAGATTGTATGAAAAAGGAGCTGTATAGCTATTAAAGGGGCTTTCAGGGGCTCTGTTCTCAGGATAGGTCATCAATATCTGATCGAAAACCCTGGCAACTCCACCAATCAGCTATTTGAAGAGGCCATGGTGCTCTGGTGTGCTCCACAACCTTCTCACAGCTTACCAACCACAGCGCTGTACATTGTATAGTGGATGTGCTTGGTATTGCAGTCCAGGCCCTTTCACTTAAAGGGGTTGTCTGAGTTATGAAAAAAAAAAAAATATAGTACTTTAAATCTGATGGGCAGCAATATATAACTAAGTTAAGCAAGTTTTAGGCAAAAAAAATCTCTATTTTCTCATTTCCCTGGTTCTCTTCTGGCCTTTGTTTACATGCAGCAATAACAATCTCTGCCCCTCCCCCCTCTCTGTAAAGGGAGTGAATACAAGTGCTGAGTGACATGTCTGCTTGCTGGGATACTCAGCAGCATGTTGTTTGTGTAGGACTACAAGTCCCAGCTGTACAATGACACTGCTGATACACACAGGATCTCCCCCCTACCTGTACTTGTACAATACAATACTTTGCATCTCCTCCAGATCAGCTCCAGTATCAGCTCTGTGTCTGTAGGGTGAGGACAGCAGATCCTGCGTCTCTTTACATCTGCAGCTGTTGTTGTAAAGCCTTCAGTGTGTTCTGGCTGAAGGGGTTAATGTTTTATCTGAAGGAATCCAGGGAGAGAGCAGATAGCAGGAGCCCCGCAAAGCAGGCTGTTATCTGATCTCTGAGGCTTGTGCACGAAACATCACACAGCAGGGAGATAAGCTGACATCACAGGTCATGTGACCCTGAGTTAAATCTAAGAAACCAGCAGCTTTAGAAGCAGAAAGTTTATGGAAAAGCTGTTGTATTTGACTAGTTAGAAACACACAAAGGACAAAAAAATAACTCGGACAACCCCTTTAAATGGGACTGAGCTACACCTAGGTCACGTGACCAATGAATGTGACATCACTGGCCTCGGAAGAGGCTGCAAAACTCATTGGAGCACCAAGGTCTCTGTGAGTACAGTACAAGGGACCCACAAACAGATAGGAACTGACATCATAAATCACTATGATGCAGTCAGTTCGGATCAGGGGAGCCGCAGTCAGTGCAGGAGACTCTTCTCTACTCACTGAATATCTCCTTTCTTTCATGATAGAAAAAAGCAATGTTAGTGAGCCCCATAAGAAAGTCACTACAGTTTTTCATTTCTGAAAAGCTAAGAGATAATATTAATAGCTTTACGTCTCAAACCAGGAAACAATAGCAATAACTTTTTGTATGTTGGTTGCTTGACAACTTTGAAAGACAGATTGCAGTTACTATTAATTTTTCCTTTGTGGGAGGCTTAGAGGAACCACAAGCTAAATGCTTACATAGGAGCCTTTAATCCCAGACAACAACAATAACTTCTCGTAAATTGATGGTTGTCAGCTTTTGAAGGAGTCTTATATTAGCTAGTTAACTCTTACTTCTTTGGTCAGTGTAGAGGAAATCCTTGTTGATCTATTTTAAAGGGGTTATCCCATGAAAAGTAAGCAATGAATAGGGCATTTCAGATGATTATATTATTGCAATATACATGCAATAAAATTATAGTTTTTTCTTTACATACTTGACATTTTCCTCTCTGGTACTGCCCTCTCCTGTTTATCCATCTTGTCCACCTTCTCCGGCTTTCAGTGGTGGACTTACATACTCAGTATCTTCCCTGCTTCCCTCCCCTTTATTGCTGATGTAGTGATCTTATAGAATAGCAGGTGAAGCGGCTTAGAAAGCGGCCTAGACACATTTCATCCATTTACCCCTACTTCTAAATTCATAGAAATATATAGGAATATGCCTCTCTAGACAGTGGAGATGGAATTTGGTACTTCTCTTTCTAGACAGTTGAAAGGGAAATGTGGGGGTATCACAAACCATATGTATCACTGGGGCTATATGTGACTTTCTATGCAGGTGAGGAGGAGGCATGATCAATCACAATGCTTCCTGGGAGATGCAAGTTTTTGGGACACATGGGCATTGGGCCACATTTAACAAAACAGAGAAAGCAAATGCCTCAAATTACAACTGTTCTCTAAGGAGCCTGGCATTGGGACAACCCCTGGTCTACTTATTATTGGGGGAGTCTTATAACAAAAAGAAAACTCTTTTAAGAAACTGATCTCTGGTTGGTTTCTATGGACAACACGACCAATATGTCTGTAGGCCATTTTTATAAAGGGGCATAATATCTATATCATACTAAAGATGCTCTCTTGTAGAAAGAAAACGGTCTCTCTAGTCTTCCTACTAGAGATAGGTGCTCTATAAATCCGGGCTTAACCCTTTAATGAGCCTTGCAACATGATCAAGGATATCAACCAAACTAGAGTTTGGTAGAAAGGAAGTAATATCCACTTGTGGCTTTTGGAGTTCTTGGCTCTAGTTAGTATAGAGCAAAGGCTTGGCTTGGCCTATAAGACTCACTATGCTAGCAGGTGGTCTCCTCAAGGAGAATCAGGACCTCCAAGAGCTACATCAAGAGCCTCTCATTCAGCCAACCAGCACCCTGCTCAGTTTTAACGAAGAGCAAGAACTGGTTTCTACAGAATGATGTTTCTTCCTTTGGGTTGATATTCCTTAGTCCTTACGCTATGATGCAAGGCTCATTAAAATGTTGGACATTGATGGGTAGCTCCAATAAATAGAAGTTGGTTTTCTTTCTCCACGAAAACAGCTAATTTGTATACTTTATTCCGACAGAACATTGCCTGGCCTATAAGACTCCCAGTTGGAGATCTCTGCAATCACATTTATTCTATAACTTTGATTAGGTCAATATCAAGTTTATCAATCACTATTAATGCAGAACCTGATTTAAAAATGAAGCTCAGTACAAACACCATTAGGAAAAAAAATTGTATAAAGTTTCTCAACATCAAAGTGTCTTGTGAAATGGTTTCTGAAATTTTTCTCGGGTAAAATCCAACAGACTATCAGACACCTATAATATAATATTTGCTGTTGAAATATTTTTGTAGTCCTATTTTAAGAGTTTGTGTTTTATTACATGTCATTGTAACCAGCTAACAGAAATTAACCTTTAACCTGTGTCGATGTCCATGGTTTACATTTTTATTGCATGATTCAATTCAATGTGTATTTGTTTTGTACTAAGCTGCTTATAAAGTACTCAACTGGCTTTTATTGCATACTGGTGTGTATTAACCTTTCACGGGATCTTGCTATTAGGTCAATATCACATTCAATAAGAAATAAATCTTAAGTCAACCCAAAAATACTGGATATGATGATCAAGAAGTATAGTAATAGTTATGGTCCAGGCCAATCTCCTTCTTTCCTCTTCCCAGCAGGCCTGGATGCTGTGGTAGCTCCATATCTCCAGACAGACTGTGACCTGCTTCTTGGAAAGGCCTTTCTTCCTGTGCCATAAGGTGCACATACTGTATGTACCCTCTGGCTTCAGAAGAGCTGGTCACCAGCAGGTCACCTTAGGGTACTTAAGGCACCTTACCCTATTGGAGGGTGTCTGGGCAATAGGATTCCTAGCTTGTTAGTATCCTGTGCGGGTGTGCTTTTCCTGTTGTCCGCCTGTGTATTGACTTTCTGCCAGTTTTCTTGATTTTGACTCTTCCCTGTCTGCCCTTATGTCGGATCGTTTGCCGTGTTACATGTCCCTTCAGTGCCCTGCACCGGTGTCTCTTGACACCCCATGGGTCAGCTGTCAATCATAGAGAGACTACTCCAGGAGATAGCAGATGGTGGTTCCAGATACATTTATTACAGTTCTTAAAGGATAAATACCAGTAGACTGTGTCATATCAGTAAGACTTCTCTATAGCATCAGTGTATATGGATATAGAGTGTAGAGAGTGTCAAGTAGTTGTAAGGAGTCTTATGCAATGTAATGATCCTCTGGAAAAAGGTATGAAAATTATCTCTTTCCAAAAAAGAAAAGAACACTGTGCCTCTAGATTCTTGATTCTAAATAATGCATCCAGGCCTGTTTAAAAGATCAAACATTGACTAATAGGACAGCTACATTCTAGCTGGTGGCCCCAGAGGCACACATTTCTTTTCTTTTTGGAAGGAAAACTAATTAGCATGTATATAGACCTGACACATAATTTATAAATAATGAAAATCTGAAGAAACCTACAGATATATTAAATAAGGCCATAGTATTATTTCTCAAAGAATAGCACCTCTTCTTGTAGGATCCTACAGGATGTGGGACCATTCTCCCATTCAGGCCAATGAGGACGCTTCCACCATCTCAGCATCGACCTTTAATCAGAAAGGTATTCCTACTGTTTTTGACAACTAAAATCCCTGTTATCTGCAGCATAGATTATGGTGGGAATAATCTATGGGGGGCTCTTAATCTTGGGGGCATGCTTTGCTGAGTGCTTCACTCTTCAGGCTGTTATCTTTAATGGTGATGATTTACATTAATTTTCTACTTTGATTCTAATTTGCAAGTCTTATAACTTGTGTTTGTACAGAAAATAGTCAAAAAAGAATCCATGTTTAATAAGATATTGGTTGTGGAACCTATGATGTGTTTGGAAAACAGCCCAAAAAAGAGTGATACTCACCTACTCCCCTGCTGCTCCAGTGCCACTTCCCTGGTCCACTGCCGGTCTCTGTTCATTCTACTCCATGGTTGATGTATGAACACGACATGTGACCAATCACCCAATCACTGCCTGTAGTGGTGATGTGTCAATAACCTCAGAGGTCCAATCATTGACTACAACCATCATATCAACATGTCCTCACTGGAGCAGGAAGAACAGAATCTGGCTGGGATTGGGAATTGTCAGCACCAATGGAGGAGGAGGGAAGTGGTAAGGTGAGTATTACTCTGTTGTTATTTTAATCCATTGTAAGCAGTTTAGAAAAAATGGACATCCCCTTTAACATTCTACAAGAGAGAGTTTCACATTGCTCCTACTGTATCACAATGAGTGTGCAATATAGAGCTGCAAACTGCTTCACATTTTATGATAGTAAACAACTACAGTATATTTAGATACAAGGGTCAGCTAGGGCAGTGTAGGCCACCGGTCAATATGCTGGACCAACTTTTGCTGTGCTGCTGTTTTTGTGTTTCTAATAACTCCCTTATCCATTGGATATACATGTTTTTGGTTCGAAAACACCTTTAAGGAAGAATTCTGGAAAACTACATTAAAATATAATTTGGACATACAGTATATTTGAAAGCCTTTTGACACATTTATCGACCTTAACAACATTTGTCTCTTGTGTAAACAAAATGGAGTATTGTTTTCCAATCCGTGAAGTGCAGTTGATTTTTTTGAAGTTCTTGTGAAGCTATTGACATTATGAAAAGTATGCAGAGGTTGCCAAAGGTCGAATCTCTTACTTACACTCAGTAACAAGAATTATAAGATTACAAATGGTACTATATATATATATATATATATATATATATATATACTGTATATATATGTATATTTCTGTTTTATAAAGCAGACCTGTCCCCATACACCTTAAAGGGGTTGTCCAGCTTTGGAAAACTTTCTTGTTGCCCCCGAAATTTGCTGGACCTGTGGAGGGAAGCATACGTACCTACTGTCTATCGCTGTGTTCTAGCTCCCACAGTCCATTGTTGAGTTCTGAAGTCTCTGGTTCACTGGGTCATGTGGGATGCCCTGGAGCTGAAAAAAGTACAAAAGAGAGCAACTAAACTGATAATGGGGAGTCTTAGTGATGAGGAAGGATTAAAAGAATTAAATTTACTTAGTCTTGAAAAGAGGCATCTAAGGGGGGGACATGATTAACCTATACAAAAGTATAAATGGGCCATACATAAATATGGTGAAAAGCTGTTCCATGTGAAATGCTCTCAAAAGACATGGGGGCATTGCCTCCAACTGGAGAAGAAAAAGTTCAGTCTCCAGAGGCTTAAAATTAAATAACATTAAAGCTTCTGAAAATGTGTGGAAGTCTGGGTCTCACACCCTTTTTCTAAAATTCACTTCCCCACCCATCCCTTGGTTGAACTTGATAGACTTACAGTATGTCTTTTTTCAACCGCATTAACTATGTAACTATGTGCCGTTTGGGGGACACATCATTGCGGCAGCTAATCATGGTTTTAAAGACCCCTGTCCATGCCAGAAGTTGCCAAACTGGGAACAGTGTGCAAAGCCACAGTATTGGACAGAAGGTGCTGGAACCGGAGCAGGAAGCATGCTGCAAGTCCAACAAACTTGTGGTGGTGGTGGTGCGGGGGCAGTCAGAAAGGCTGCCAAAAGCTGGACAACCCCTTTGATGGGGCTATCTTTATTTATTTATCAAATGTATTTATAGATAGCTCATTAGGAAGTTCTTAGTTTATAGACATCGATGAGCTTCAAAGAGCATGGAGCACCCAGCATGTTCACACATTAAGCGAACAGCCCATCGATTTCAATGGCCACCATGTACTGCTTCATTACCTCTGCGGTTGCGCTGATGGGGAAGTGAACATGTGTTGCTTGGTTTCCCTAAGGATTGAAAGTTATTGAAATAGCTTTTGCAAGATATTTGGATAGTAGTGCAGGGCAGCTGTGGAGCATTTGGATCCCCTGTAGCTACCCTCCAGCGTATCTATGTATCCTTTCAGAATATGCCTCTGTTCTATGACCGCAGAGCGACTGTTGTGATGTCTGTTCACAGAAAGGATTTGTTAAAAGTAGTTTCAGATGTGGACTCAAAATAAAATAAAGGGGATTTTCATTTCAGATTTTACCCGTCTCAATTCAAAGGGTGAAATTTGGGGCAAATTCACAACACAATCTACGAAATCACAGAAAGATCCATATGCAAATGCTCATGGAAAATATGCATCAAATTCATTCCCAAGCAGAACCAGCATAATGCATTTCTACCTGTCGTAGTCTAATACGGTAAAAATACAGGTCATCCCCAGTGGTGGACTTTTCCACCATACAAATCAAGCAAATGCTTGTGGCCTGCAGAGATCAGACGGCCATATTTAGTGGTTGGACAGACATATCGCCAGTGTAGTTGCACAGGAGCCCAGGGGTGATAGGGGTCTTTCCCAGCAGTAGCAGAAGTGCCCAGGCTACACTGCTAAGGCTACTTTTACACTAGCGGCAGTGGATTCCGGCAGGCTGTTCAGGTGGGTGAACAGCCTGCTGGATCCGTGCTGCCGCTGGTGCACGTGTGATGCCAGAACTATGCTCCGGCCCCATTCCCTATAATGGGGGCGGGCCGCTGTTCAGGCCGCAGCACAACAAACTTGCAGAGAGGCGGCCGGTCCAAAACTACGATACGACATGTCGTAGTTTTGGTCCGGCCGCCTCTCGGCAAGGTTGCTGTGCTGCGGCCGGAACCGCGGCCCGCCCCCATTAGAGTGAAGGGGGCCGGAGTGCAGTTCCGGCCCCACAAGTGCACCGGCGGCAGCACGGATCCGGAATCCACTGCCGCTAGTGTGAAAGTAGCCTAAGCCGAGAGTGGATCTGACTAGGCCGATGCAATGGACTGGAGCTTAGCGCTGCAATGTAACTTTACTTGGTGCCCCTGAAATGCCAACTCCACCCCATGTCATCCCCACTAACAGATCAGTGTTATCATTGGGACACTGAATTGCATTGTAACTAATCATAACACAGCATTTTTAACCCATAATAGGCCGTGACTGAAGGCTTTTACGCCAAGGAACCTGGGAAGTAAATATATTTGTATTTTTGAGATATCAAGATACAGTTGATGTCAGGAGAAACTGCCTGATGTCATCCTGAATATTTTATATTTGTCAAATATTGATAAATAGAACGCCAGTCATTCAATGTTTTTCAGCAGGCTTAAACACGTATTCCTGAATGAACTTTCTTTGATACTCTCTTTATTCTGTGAATTTCATTATTTTTTTACTACTTTTACTATGGAATACAACTGTGAAGACAAGTGCAGGCCGAGTGAAAGAAACAGCGAGGAACTTCTTTCAAAAGGCTGCTTTTCTCTCTAATCCTCTGAGTATTTAAGCCTTGTTCATTGTAGATAAGGAAGAGGAATATATATAGTGCCACAGTGAATATGTGGATCTGTTCATGACGTGGTGCCTTTAGGGGTATATATACAGTCACAAAGCAGATTTGTTGCAGAAATACCTGGAAGGTCCATTATGATGAATGGCACAGTGACTGAAAGTTTTGAAACTAACTGGCCCAGTGTGAACTCACCCATGTGGTAGTAGCATGAATCATCTTTATCTTCTTACTTCAGTTATACTTTTTTAGGGTACAAACACATGTAGCAGTCACAATGTGGACGAATGCTGAGCCGACAAGTAGTTTCAGTCTAAATTGGCTCGGTTTTCGAACACCGCAAATTGTTAAAGTCTGTGTATTTTTATCAGTACAGAAGTCAACTCTTTATATTTTTTAAAGAAAATGGTCCGAAAGCACTGAGGAAAGACAAGCCACCACCAGAGGTGTTCAGATTACTCCAGAGAACACATGTATCTGTATCTATTAGTTCATCGCTATCCTCCTTTTCCATGACCCCCCCACATATTTCAGTTGATTACTCATTTAAAGGTGGTTGTCCTAAGGTCTGGGAACCTTCCTGTGCATCATTCTTGCCCTCAGGTTATCCTTGGTGAAAATGTTTCTTTTGCACCTGCTTCACATACGCTTCTCATAGTACACATGACATCATGTATGTATAATTATACCATGGGCCATGTTATCATGCAGTGTCTAATTAAAAGCATTTTAAAAGATAAAACAGTCCTATATGAAGCTGTCCTAGCCACAACTTCATTTCAATAATTTATATTTTCTATTTTACATCTTGTAGCCAGCAGCCAAGTACCTTCCTACCAGTTTTCATCCACGGTGACAACCACAGAGACCAACGCTCAGCAAGACAACAACCTCTTTAACATGAACGGTAATGTTATTTCATGTAATCCCTTTAGATGTTTTATCTATGAGTTCACTGGTAGACTGGTCAGGATTGGTCAATGTGAACAATATTAGGTGGACACTTAAAAAGGACCTACCACTTGTTTGGAAAAAGTCAAGAAAAGACTTACCTTAATGGGGTTTTCTAAATGTTTTATACGGATGACCTATCTTGAGGATAGTTCTTCAGTGTATGATGGGTGATGGTCCGACTACTGCACCCCTGCCAATCAGCCATTTAAAGAGGCCACGGTGCTCAGGTGTGCACTGTGGCCTTCTTGCAGCTTACCAAGCACAGCATCTTCCACTGGATAGTTGCTGTGCTTGGTAGTTGCAGGTCAACCCCATTCAATTGAATGGGACTGAACTGCACCTAGGCAATGTGAATGATGAATGTAACGTCAGTCGCCTAGGAAGAGGCCGTGGTGCTCATTGGAGCACTGCAACCTCTTCAAACAGCTTCAAATGGGAGATGGATCCCCACCGATCTACTGAGGACCTGAGGACAACCCCTTTAAATGTTGCCACTCCTCTGAATGTCCTTCTGTTATTTTTATGTCTCTAGTCCTCGCCATTACCCATATATAAAAATAGGGCTGTGGTTGTCCAAAGGGGTATTTACAGAGACTTATCTCCTTAGTTGATGTGTAGCTCAATGCTCTGCCATTGTCCAATAAGCAGGGACATTTACAGTAGGGCATGTGGTCCCGCAAGATATGCTTAGTAGCTTAGTATAAAATGAACCAAATTAACTTATTTGACCCCCAAGCATTAATGCTAAAAATTATTTATATCTCACTTTTAGTTTATCCATTGATGACGAGACATCAGCCAGCAAAAGCTCTGCCACAGACATGGAAATCATCAAAGCAAAGTCTGCTGGTAGGTTCTGATTTTTATTTTATGGTTCTAAATCTCTGCTCATTCTGGGCTTAGGAGTCCAGTGAGTGCTTCTATTTAGTGATTGACAGCTCTATCTGTATGCATAATTGTACAAATAAGGCTGTCACTTATTAAGTAAGGCCGACCTCAGGTGTAAGGCCGACCTCAGGTGATCTCTGTACAGTGTTGCATTACACACAGCAGAGTCACATTATTATGACCACCAGCTAATATTCAGATTAACCGCCATGTGCAGCACAGACAACAGCTACATGGCCAGGAGTGACACAATAAGGTCCTGGTAGGTTTTCACAGGTATCTGGAGCCATGCTGACTACAGTGCATCCCACAGCTGCTGGAGGGGGTGTGGGAGAGGATCCAAAGAATGGACATGACGATCAAGATGGTCCCACAGATTAGGTTGAAATCTGGGGAATTAGGGGGCCTGGGAGGTACCTGGAAGTCTTGGGCATGCTCTTCCAACCAATGTAGGACATTTCTAGCAGTGTGACATGTCACATTGTCTTGCTGGAAGATCCCATCTGCTCCAGGGAAGACAATAAGCATGTATGGGTGTACATGATCTGCAAGAATGGATTCATACCCATATCAGTTAAGAGTGCCTTCCACAGGGATGGGTGGGCCCAGAGTATGCTATGGAAACATTCTCCAGACCATAATGCTGCCACCACCAGCTTGTCTTCCTCCAGCAATGGTTGCAGGGTGTTTGTTCTCTGATGTTTCTCACCGAACACCATCCATTCAATTAAGAAAATGTGTCTCATCTGAAAAGGCAACCCTTTATCAATCACCAGAGGTCCAATTCTGATACTGCCGCGAGATTTGAAGCCTTTTCTGCCCATGCAGCTTTGTTAGCAGAGGTACAGTGACCATCCTTCTGCTTCGAAGCCCCATATGCAGTAGGGTTTGCTGAACTGTTCGCTGTTTACACACACCTAGTAGCCCCCTGGTTTATTTTGGAGGTGAGCTGTCCCACTTCGCCCTTGCATACCTCTCACATCAATGTCACGTGGTGCTTAGCAGTTTCCATGTCTCTTTTTCACATTGGTGCCATTTGTCCACTCACAATACACTTTCACCACAGCAGCACGAGAACGGTTCACAAGTTGCGCAGTTTCAGAAATACCTTGGACCTAAATCCAAATGTTCATCCCTTTTTGCAACTCTGAGAAATCGTCCTTTTAATCATGAGAGCAACGAGGGATATGTGTACAGACAGCCTATCACACACCTTATATACTCACCAAACCAGCTCATGACATGTGACTTCCTTTACAAGATACACGCTGCTGATGTCAAAAGTAGGAAGTGGTCATAATAATGTGACTCCACTGTGTATGTTGGCACTATATAAGTCAAATACATTTAATAGTTTAATAAACTCTTTATCTCTTGGAGCTATAGGGAAACTTAAAACTGTTCCTGAAACAGTCTTGACTCCATACCCCCAAATTGTATTCATTTTGGAAGCTAAGTTCTGGGGTGATGTTCTTTGGAGTCATCACACTGGAGAACATCTGGGTTTATAGCTGCAGAACAGGAGAGAATGATGGACTCATAAATAAATTCCACTGATTGCAATTTGTAGTCAGAACTGAATTTTCTACCTTGTTAAAGGCCATGAACACCTTTGTATTTCAATTGGATTTCATGTATTTTGTGGAATTAGGTTTAATCAAACATTTTGCTTTCATTTCACTTATGCAGTTGGCATGCATATACATTACATAGCAGGCTGCACAATGCTGTTCTGTGATAACTCTTACAGATATGTTGCAAGCTGATTGATTATCATATAAAGTTCACTTTCATGTGGCTATGAATCAGCTTAGAAGATTGTGTAGGAGAGTAGAGTGAGGAAATGGAGACCAAGCCATTTGTCTACTTGTCTGACGGATTTGCTAATGAACTGCATTCTGCAGCCTGCTGTGTACTGTATACACATATCAGAAGCAGATGTCAAATATCACAAAATGTTCAGTGAAATCCAAATTGAAAAATGTTTTTTTAGCAAAACAATTAATGCAAAGGTGTCCATAGCCTTTAAGATCTAGTCTTTGTATGAACCTATTATATTTAAGATATATTTAATTATTTATTATATGTTTCCAGTGTATTTGTGCTATAATTGGTTCAGGACATGTTCTTGTGCAATAATAATATCTTAGGTGAACTTTCTGTCCAGTAATTTGCTCATCTTCATTTGTTCAGGGCCTATGGGGGTGCACTATTAGATTTTGGATAAAAGAAAACTAGAATTTCATCCACATTTTTCAGAATCTTCCTCACTATTGGACTATCATTATTTGGTCTTTTAGTCGAGAAAGCCCATTAATCCAGTCTTGTGCCGTAATAATACAAACACTCAAAATTGCATTGCAAAGTGGTCTTCTAGAGGGGACAGTCTTCTCAAAGAAGATGTCCAGCATGCTATAGGGGGAAACCGAAAATCCACCAGATAAAATCTGGTCTGGATAAGGGAGTGATCTTCTCACAGAGGTGTTTTTTTTGGAGAGGTTTCAACTGAAACATAAATATTAAAATGGTCGTCCATCTTTTACTAAGTGATAGCCTATCTTCAGGATGGACCTTCTATAACTGACCAGCTGTTCGAGTGTGGCTCCATCTCTGGAAGCCAGAGCCGGAACCACAGAGCCTCATCAACTGTGTAGTTGACGGAGCACATTACTACAGTGTTGCTCCCATTGAAGTCAACGGGAGCAGTGCTGCAGTGAAGAGATCAGTCCGCTACACAGTTAATGGAGCTGTATAGTTTTGGAGATACACCATAACAGCTGATTGGCAGCGGGTGTAGGACCCCTGCTGATCAGCTAGTGATGGTCTATTCTATAGGCACAGTGTGGAGTTTATGTGTTCTCCGTGTGTTTGCGTGGGTTTCCTCCCACACTCCAAAGACATAAAGCACTGTGGAATAGCAAACAATAAAAATAAAAAAATGCAGACAGCACGTCCAAACTTGATGGAATTTAATCCAGATGCAACGTTTCGGCTACACAAGCCTTTCTTAAGCCTTGTGTAGCCAAAACGTTGCATCTGGATTAAATTCCACCAAGTTTGGACGTGCTGTCTCCATTTTTTATTTTTATTGTTTGCTATCTACATTTACCTTTTGGGGAAACTTACCATTCCCCAAGTGAGGCGTGCACCCAACAATCCATTTCGAAGGAGTGCTGTTCACCCTCCATTTTTGCACTGTGGAATAGGTCAGTCCTATATACTGTGAGTAAAATATCTAACAAATAGGCTATCGCTTAGTAAAATCTGGATAATGATTTTAATGATATTATTCTCGCGAAATACCATAATATACCGGTATATTCAACAACCTGGCTAAGGATTACTGTATAAATACATATCATATCTCTCTTCACAAAACAATTAAAGTTATTAACACGTTTGGCTTGTTTGCTCCCAACAGACCCAGCAACGCCCGTTCTATGTGAATAAAGGAAATGCTTCAAACACTGAATCCCCATAAATCCCCGAGACCATGGAAGCCTAAGACGCCGTTCTTCAACTTACCAAAGCTATTTGTTAGTAGGGAGAGGGTGGGGAGTTCTGCGTAATTCTTCTTTCACTGCTATTGCAGTGAATGTGTTGTGACTAGATTTGGCTGGGAGGGAACAAAAACAGGTTTTATTCTTGCCAAGGGCAATAATCACGAGTTGGAATTCCTGGGTGGGTCAAGGCTTGGATGAATCTGTAGCTCAGTATCTCAACTTAACCCTTTTAGCGCTGATGTACAGTAGAAAACACGACATCACAAGTTAATGAATATGATGGTGACTGAACTCTAACATTTACCATTGTGATAATGTTTTTGATACATTTTTGTCGTGTTCACTACATTCTTGTCTTTTTATGCATTTTATCATTGCAGAGGTATTTTTCTAATATGATACTTATTTCCTTGTTTGACCTCAACCGTCTAAATGAATGCAGGGGTTATCCAACTTTCCCTAGCCCCTCTATTCCACTTGTTTCCTCTCTAAATATACCTCTTACAAGCTGCACAGCACCCGCTCCATTTATCTGCTCTACCCATTAAACAGCAATGTAAACTCTGCAGGCAGCACAGGCACCATTTTTCACAGTTTCCTTCTAGTGTAATCTTCACAGCTAAGAAGATATTCCCTTCTGCTTCTTCTCCTCCAGATGCTTTGTGAAATTCTAAAAATCAATTTTAGCTAATGCAAGATTTATCTCCTGCATCCTTGAATGAAATAAGCTTTGGTATTTTGTCTCACTGCATGCTCTCTGTTGCCTTTAGCTATTATACAGCATGGAGTCAATAGCATTTTATCCAGTCTGTTCTTGGAATATTTAAGACAAATTAGAACTGGTCAGCGGAAATGATGAGATTGTTTTTTTGTTGTTGTAATGTCACATTGAAAAATACCTGCAAACTGGCAACTTGTCCGGGCAGACATTTTCGCAAAAGGCTACAATGTGCCCCAGGCCATGCAAGATGTTATCAGATAAATGGCTATTGTTTTAAAACCATATTAGCTCATTAAAGCCTCCATTCATTGTCCTTCAGGAATTTCTTGGTAGACACCTGGAAATGTTTACTTAAGGGTAGATTGTCTAGAATTTCACCTGAAACAGTAATAATAGGACTGATAAATTAGACTCATTCCTGCTCCCTGCTCCAACTTGCTTCCTGTCAAAGAAGTCATCACTTGATATATAGACCTGGACTATACTACTCATAAAGGGAAAAAAATTGCCACCAGAGCACGCAGACCTCCTCTTGAGTCACTAATGTTATGTTTCTCCAGTCCAACATGTTTAGTGTTTGATAGCAGGTGATGCCTACTCTAGTTTTTTTCTATTTCTATGAAACTTTCCTTTCAGCTCATCTTAACTCGTAATACATCCATCAAAGCTTACAGAATAAGTTGTAAAATGGTTTGTGGACTTTCTTCTC
The DNA here is from genome assembly GCA_900303285.1 of Rhinella marina. Taxonomy (NCBI): domain Eukaryota; kingdom Metazoa; phylum Chordata; class Amphibia; order Anura; family Bufonidae; genus Rhinella; species Rhinella marina. Next base: position 1,105,335 of record ONZH01028668.1, read on the forward strand.
TACTACAAAACACCTGTAAGTGAGGCAAGGTACAATAATTCTTCTCGAAGGAACGCTAAACCTAAAAATGAATGCTGAAAGTAAACAAGACATTTAGTTGGCCCTACTATTTCTCATTCTGGATCATTTTTGAAGGACTCTAAGAAAATCTTGTTGAAAATCCTGTAGATAACGCAGGGGCTAATCTCCTGATGATCTGTCCCTTCCTTGGCTGATGGACGGTTGAAGAGACGTGGCTTAAGAAAGTCAGTTTGGTGTAATGATCTTTTTGGGGAGGGGGAGGCTCCTGCTGCAGCCACTTGTCTTATAACCAGACACAGGACAGTGAGGAGGAGCAAGGGGGACATGACTGTAGTCCTGGGACAGAGAAAAGTTCTTTAAATCTTTCTAATTTTAAGAAGGCGCTGGGATTTTGTTTTTTAATTTTTGTGCATTTTCTGTGTTTAGCGTTTCTTAACCATCTGACTCTGACCAATCTGGCTAATAGTTACATATTCTTCCTATGAACTATGAAAACATGAGAATGAAAGAAATTGTAACATTTTAATGTTTTTTTCTATTGTTGTATGTAGTTTTAAAGGTTTTTAATTCGTATCTGTTTAGTATTAGTTTTACCAACAATGAAATATTAGAGATGGATAAGTCATATTCTAATTATGTTGGAACATACTGTAAATGCTGATTTTTCTCTCTAACATTACATAACTACATAGTATGGTTGAAAAAAAGACATATATCCATAAAATTCAACCCATTGGATTGGAGAGGGTTCTGTGCTAGAGGATATTTTTTGTTGTCATGTTTGACCTTAAGGCAAAATGAACAAACTTTGGATGGGAGTGATTTACGTTCTGAAGGGTGCTAAAAGTCAAGGAAAAGAAAGAACATCGTAATGTTGGACTTTATTTCCATTCTATTCTAACAGCAAAGTAGATTCTGAACTTGACTATTTCTATTAAATACATAAAAATACACACACACAATAAAACAATGTTGAAGTGCAAGACAATGTGTTCTGTCCTTGTCAATCACCATTCTCCTACCAGGAATTTTAAATTTAAACCACTTAGAATTGTGATGCATTTTTGTTAAATGGACCTACTGTATATGTTCCACATAACATACTTTTTCTCCTTATTTGCCAGGTAGATGTCATGACCTCTCAGTGGAAACAATATCTGCTGCACAGTTCTGAGGCAGCCTCAGAGGTTGTCTGATCCAGGGGCGGATTGGCTATAAACCTTACAGGGAAATTTCCCGGTGGGCCGATGCCCAGGGGGCCGCCTGAGCCCTCTTCATGGCCGGCCAATGGAAGCTTTTGGGGATGTATTTTGTGCTGCTGGCAGTATTTTGTGAAGGACTGTGGTATTTGGCTCTGTTGGGGTGGTATAATGTGCCACAATATGATATTGCTGGCCCCACCCATTCGTGTTGGCCCTGCCTTCCATCAATTTGGACCTCGCTACTAAACTGGGCCACTTTTAGTATTTTTTCCAGGGCCACTTTAAATTCCCAGTCCATCCCTGGTCTGATCCCAACTGTTCTGCAACTGCTGGCTATACCTTATGTTCCAGTCAGGGGCGTAGCTATAGGGGGTGCAGAGGTAGCAGTCGCTACCGGGCCCAGGAGCCTGAGGGGGCCCAAAGACCCTTGTGCCACATAAGAAGACACACAAAGCACTAAGGGAAGGGGGGCCCAAGCTGAACTCTTGCACCAGGGCCAATGAGCCTTTAGCTACGCCCCTGGTTCCAGTCAATGATCTCTAGATAGATGGTCTCTAGGTCAATAGCTACAGAGCATTTACTGAGGGGGTCTGGATCTGGCAACCTCTGCTGCTGCCCCTTACCCACATATTTATAACCACTCATTTCAGTGGGATGCTTGGCATCTCTCTGGCAGAGGGCAAGTATTTGTTATCTTTGGCTCCAATATTAATTTGACTTTTACCTTAACATTAGTGAGGTATTTCCATCATACTAGGATATGTCATCACTTTATGATCAGAGGGAGCAACCTCTGAGGCCTTCAACAATCTTGAGGGTGCAAGTGCCCTAACAGTGGTGAAGCTCCCCACCAACAACGATTTTCCTGTGGATAGACAATCATTGTCACCCTGTTATGCAGGTAATTGCAAACAGCTCCATTCATTTGGACTTCCACGATCATAAAGTGATGGGAAATCCTAGTGATGTGCTTATTTTTTTTAAATATGGGATTACCTCATTAAGCAGCATTATATGGTAAGTTCATTGTAATATTCAATGTAAAAAAAATGTTGCTTCATTAGTTCCTGCTCATAGTTTGTAATATATCTAATTTGACAGTGTCGGTAAACATTAAAGTTCTACAATTAAAAAGGTCCTAAAGTTTTGTGACTTTATTTCTTAGAAAATTTGTATCATGTGACCAAAATAAGGTCAGTTATTTCCATCAGTTATTGTGGGCCAAAACCCAGTGCGGGTCAAAAACACGGATTTATTCATGATACCTGATGTTTGAGTAGACTTCACTACTGGCTCATAATAACTACAATAAAATAATTGATCAAATAACTGAAGTGTGAACTCAACCTAAATGGCATCAATACTGATTAGATTCTGTCCACATTTGCACTGAAGGCTCAGTTTGCAGCATCTATTACAGATTCAGTCAAAAAATAAGACTCAAAATAGCGAAGCATGCTGCCCAATTTTGGAAAACCAATGTCTAAACTCTAAAACCACAGGGACCAGCACCTATCACTGGAGAGGAGGTCCCAAGCCTCCCATTTCTGTTCACTTCTAGAGGAGTTTCAGTGGACCCATGGATGCGTCACGTCACATTATTAAATGTCTATAGGGTTGATGGAAACAGTTGAGTACAGCACTTGGCTGTTTTTGTAAGGACAGTTCTACATTGGGTAAATCTATCTGGCAGGGTGTTCCATGGCAGAAGAACAGCTTTTTGGAGTGCACTGTATCCAGCCTAGCCAGATAGGGTCATGCACCACTGGAGCCCATTAACTATAATGGGATGCGGCGGGGATTTGGCCAGTTTCCGCCATGAGCACTGGGTTTCTACAGGACAATAACTAGTTTTGTCCATCCGAAACCCGGGGCTGATGCCAGAAGGTGGTCAGATGCTCCAGGCATGCGATTCAGCCAGTACCCTCAGGTTCTACCGATCCGGTTCCGGTTGTTAAAATTACAGATCTGGCTGGCAGCTGGAGATGAGCCCTTCCATTCCATAGTTTAGCTCCTTAGGCTTTTTAAAAGTTGGGTGGTATGTGTGTGTAGTGTATATGTGGTGTATTTATGTATGTGTACCATGTTTATGGTGTATTTATGTGTGTGTGTCGCACATATATGTAAACAGGTGTCATTTTGCCGCATGTACGCCGTGGAGTAGGGAACCTGTGGTTAAAAATTTGAATCCCACCCCTGAGATGCTCCCCAGATCCCATTGTAGTCAAGGGGATCTGGGGATGAATGGCAGTATCCAGCTAGGATGGATATGGTTGACCACCAACCAGCAAGCTGTTCCTTGACGGAAAAGCCTGCCAGATAGATTTACCGCAGGTGTGGAACTAGTTACCATCTTTATGGAATTTGCTTGGATTGTTTCCCAAACTGAAAGAAATAATGGAAAGATTTGGTCCCCAAGAAATGGATGCTCTCCCCTTCTGGTATGAAAATTAGGTTATGACCCTCAATAAGGAAATGAAGATCAAAATAAGGCATTCTGAGCCTCTGCGGATTGATCATTGTAGATAAAAGGTTATTAGTTAGTTTTATTAACTGCAAAACAATCATCTTTAAAACAGACCTGTCAGCAGGATAGAGTTGATCCTGTCCAATGCTAATCTTGGCAGTTGGGAAACCTGAACAAGAGGTACTGTGCATCTGCCAGTTATAGAATGTATGGTGCATGCACAGGATTACATGACCAGACAGGAGGACACAATGATGCCTGGCCTTGTCAGTCAAAGAGAGGGGGGGGGCATTGCAAACTCAGGATAGAGGAGGGGCTGAGATGCACCGAGGGGCTATGGCCTGCCCCTAGGTGCACTGAAGTTCCAATTTGCATATACATTAAAACTATGGTATCTCTGGAAGGGCACAATGGATTTTTGTCATACATGTATCGTTTTTGTCAGCATGACCAACCCTACCAGGCAATATACCTACTTTGACAAAGTTGATCCCGCATCTATATTTTTAGGCTATTATCTGGGCCTGCACATACATAAATACATATATAACATGTATATACATATATACACACGTATCCCAACTTTTTGTACTGTCAATGAGGGATACTTAGGGTTCATTGTATGAAACATACATTTATTTCATATATAAGCATCATCTGACCTTTAAAAGGGTTATTCAAGAATGCGGGAGGGGGAAAATTTCTTTAAAAAGAAAAGTACTTATTCCCGAAGTAAATTTTTTTTTGTAAAGCTGCCGAATCAAATTTTCCAATAATTCGCTCATCTCCACTTGGAATGCAGGCATATGTATAATATAACAGTGATAATTTCTAGGTCTTCTATGTTCATGACTACTAAATACAGAGATATGCCATGTAATACAGTCCAGCAGCAATACAAGAGCAGATAAGCCACCCGTGTGCAGTATTACAACATAACATAGCTCTTCTGCTTGATTTTGATCATTTCTGCCTCCTGTATGCTCTTATGCATCGAGCACAGTATGTACAGTATTATGTAATACAGTACAACATCTGTCCGTATGACAACTGGATTGCACCCTGTGATTTTTCGCAGTAGAGAAGAGGTCGCCCACCAGGGAGCGTAGTTGTTCATGGAAGACTTTGAAGGGTGTTGGCACATTACACGCTGAGATATAAATGTTTTTCTATTGTTACTGGATTGGGTAACAAGAGCGCCATCTCCTGGGCCAAATAGATGTTTTGAAGCATTACTTCACAGACCTCATGCTGACACAAATGAAAGCTAAAAGTCTGTATGTCTTTTTTTTTTGTCCTCTGAACCCTATAAATCAAAAAGAGGAGTCAGTTATGTTGTTCAACCAGAGACTGCAACATCCGAGGTAAAGCCAGTTGTGATCGGCATAGGTCACCCTCATCAAAATGCCTCCCCAACAACTGGAGGAGGCCTCACAGGGTGTCAGACCCCCACTGATCAGACATTGATGGCCTATCCTGAGGATAGGCTATCAATAGTAAAATCTTGTGCCAACCCCCTTTTTGGTACATAGATAGGTTGTATCCCATGACCAAGCATGCACGCTGCTGATCCAGTCATCTCTAGGGGACTGCCGGAGATAGTTGTGTACAGTGTTTTGTAAAACTTGGCAGTTCCATATTTGATCATCCCCCATCGACCAGACATTTATCAGATCAGTTAAAATCTTGACACCTCTTTAACAACTTTCACGTAGGTAAGGAAGAGTGCACCCCCAAACCACTGTCCCTACCCAATTGGACGATCCACCCTAAATGACGTACCCCAACTTGGCGACGGCCCCTTCCTGACTAAGTGCACAGGAGATCAGAGAAGTCAAACAAAACCAGGTCAGAAGACAATGGCAAAAACCAGAAGACAAGCCAAGGTCAATGCCAGGAGGGAAATAACGGCACCAACACAAGGAACAACTTGCAGTCAAATACCAGGCAGAGTGAGAACCAGAAAACCAATCAGTCAACAAGATCAGCAGTCAGAGGTAGGTAAAAGCAGGTAATCTGTGGTCATAATCCTGGAATCCAGAAGAGGAGGTTAACAGAGTAGTGAGGCACAGAAGACCAAATCACAGGTGACTATGGCCTTATGTTGAAATAGCCTGCTGTAAAGAAGGTAGGGACACGAGGCATGGAGCCTTTTTGCTGAAACTGGAATACCCCTTTAATATGGCTTTTCAACCCCTTTCCCATCAATCTTCCTTGAGAGTTGGAGGTGCTGGGGATCAATCACTTCTTCCAGGACTTCACAATTTCCACCAGTTTTCGGAGATAAGTCTGAGCAGCCGAGCCATTGTCCGTGATTATAGATAGATGATAAATGATATATCTTTTCCTAGATACAGACATTTGCAGCACAATCACCTTTCTTAATATCACCTATGTAGCGATGGTTCTCTGCAAGGAAGAATCCATATCTATATTTCTATTTTATACCCACACAAATGTGCTGCTGCACTAATCCTTTACTTTTATAGTTATTACCGCGAGGCATAGTTACATTTCTATCAGGACTAGAAGACAGTGAATGAATTCAGCAGTGTCAGTCTGATCTGTAACTTGATGTATTCCTTCCTGGCTGCACCATTATTCCCGAGGAACAACCGGCTACATCTTCTCCAAGAGTGGATTTACAATGCCCCAAATTGGGTCTGACTGAACACAAATGTATTTTTTTGTCTGTTCCGCACTCAGTGTGCATTATATATCGGTACGTCCGCAAAAAAATAGAACATGTCCTATTCTTGTCCGTTTTGCGGACAAGGACAGGCATTGTTACAATGGATCCGCAAAAAAAATGGATGTAATACGGACATCACATGGATGTCATCCTTTTTTTTTTTTTACAGATCCGTGCTTTGCGGACCGCAAAATACATACGGTCGTGTGAATGAGCGCTGATTCCTACCAAAGTCCTTTGTCTCCTGTGGACACCTCTGCAATGCTGCCGGAACTATTAGGATACAGTCGTGATGCGGTCATATAATAATGCGTTTAGGGTGTGTTTTTATGTCCGCCATCATTTACGTGTATTTTAGTGGTTCTTTAGTATTCTGATTAAGTTCATATAGTGACACATGGTAAAATATGTTACACATATACCGTAAATGGCTACTCAACTGTGTACCCCATGCAGCTGCAAGCAGCAGGACATGTCTTACGTGCGGTCAGCCAGGTGCAGTCATCACAACTTTGAAAGTGCCAGGTCTATCTCAGAAACCTATTTTCCAATGGACATCTATTGGGAAATGAGATACTGAGGTTCCTAACCACATCATGACCGTATCACAACCGCGCTGTGTGGTCTTACCTTAAGAGTAGTTATTTGGGGAGTGGCTTGCTGCGGTCAAAAACCAGGTGGCCAATTAGGCCACAGTTGCTTCTTATTGAAATAATGAAGACCGCACTGCAAAGGTGGTCTGCATTGTTAACGGTCGCGCTGTATTGAAAGTGCCGCAAGGCCATTAATGACGGAAACCAGCTGTACAGTGCGGTCTTCATCAGTTTAAAAAGAGGTAGCTGTGGCCTAATGGGTTGCGCCATTCTGAACTGCAGCCAGCTGAGGCCCAAACAGCTCACGACCTTGCTGTGTGGTCGTACCAATAGAGTTTCCTGATGCAGTTTTGGAAGACAAAATCATGAATGGATCATAAAAGTTGAGAAAGTATAAAGGACAGATATTCTCTCTTTATTTTTGAATTTACTCCTTTTGACTTACAAAATTGTTTCAGCAAACCTGACCGCATGGTCCTATCCTTAGGTTAAAGGGGTTCTCCCATGACTAATGTAAAAAAATGAAAATCAGATATATAGCACATGACAACCTCTTTCTAACAAAGCTAGAACCAGCCCTGTACCTCACATGGGTCCAGAGATCTCCACATTCATTGCTCTGCTAGATTTATATCAAGCCGACAGCTCAAGGGGAGTGTCTTTTCTGCTTCAGCTCAGGGGGTGTGTCTCAGCTCTCCCTATCACAGCTCAGGGGGCGTGCCTCAGCTCTCCCTATCACAGCTCATGAGGCGTGTCCATGCTCTCCCTATCACAGGTAAGGAGGCAGTTGAAGAATGAAACTGAGCATGTGAGGCCTTCTCAGTGAGCAGGTCAAAGAAATAATAAAATGTGCAAACAGCAGGTGGCGCTATACAGATACATTTTATTAAATAACTCAGTGGCTATGCTGAATTTTTAATTACATGCAATTACAAAAGTATTCAGATCCAGGTGCTGGTTTGAAAACTGTAGAATATTTTTCATGGGACAACCCCATTAACCACTTCCTGTCCGTGGTTATCTATCTCTGAATGGACGTTTCTGAACGTCCATTCAGAGATAGCAGCTGCACGCTAATCGTGCAGCTGCACAGTGGGGTATTATGCTGTACAGCCTCTCTGGGGATGTATTTCCCCTGTAACTGGGGCTACTATGTCAGCCCCAGTTGCAGGAGAAATCAAGTGTAAAAAAAATAAAAATAAATAAGTGAAGTTAAATGTCCCCCTGAGGTCTTGTATGACCTTATGGGGGACACAAAGTAACATAGTAGTAACATAGTAACATAGTTTATAAGGCCGAAAAAAGACATCTGTCCATCCAGTTCGGCCTGTTTTCCTACAAGTTGATCCAGAGGAAGGCAAAAAAACCCTGTGAGGTAGAAGCCAATTTTCCCCACTTTAGGGAAAAAAAATTCCTTCCCGACTCCAATCAGGCAATCAGAATTACTCCCTGGATCAACGACCCCTCTCTAGTAACTATAACCTGTAATATTATTACCCTCCAGAAATACATCCAGGCCCCTCTTGAACTCTTTTAGTGAACTTACCATCACCACCTCCTCAGGCAGAGAGTTCCATAGTCTCACTGCTCTTACCATAAAGAATCCTCTTCTGTTTGTGTACAAACCTTCTTTCCTCCAGACGCAGAGGATGTCCCCTCGTCACAGTCACAGTCCTGGGGATAAATAGATCATGGGAGAGATCTCTGTACTGACCTCTGATATATTTATACATAGTTATTAGATTTCCCCTCAGTCGTCTTTTTTCTAAAGTGAATAAGCCTAATTTTGATAATCTTTCTGGGTACTGTAGTCCACCCATTCCAGTTATTACTTTAGTTGCCCTCCTCTGAACCCTCCCCAGCTCTGCTATGTCTGACTTGCTCACAGGAGCCCAGAACTGTACACAGTACTCCATGTGTGGTCTGACTAGTGATGTGTAAAGTGGCAGGACTATGTTCTCATCATGGGCATCTATGCCTCTTTTGATGCAACCCATTATCTTATTGGCCTTGGCAGCAGCTGTCTGACACTGGTTTCTACAGCTTAGTTTGCTGTTCACTAAAATTCATAGGTCCTTTTCCATGTCAGAGTTACCCAATATTTTACCATTTAGTATGTACTGGTGACTTGCATTATTCCTTCCCATATGCATAACCTTACATTTGTCAGTGTTAAACCTCATCTGCCACTTCTCTGCCCAAGCCTCCAGTCTATCCAGATCCATCTGTAGCAGTGTACTGTCCTCTTCTGTGTTAATTACTTTACACAGTTTAGTGTCATGTGCAAAAATTGATATTTTACTGTGCAAGCCTTCTACAAGATGGCATGCAATGTCAATCGGCTGCTTCTAAGGCCAGCGGGATATTGTCATGTATTAAAAGAGGCATGGACTCGCGGGACAGGGTCAGACAGGGCACTTTTAATGTGGAATTTACTTTTATATTCTGCATTTCATCTGACAGTTTATTTTCCTCAGTGAATACAGTGGAGAAAAAGATATTTAGTAGCTTTGCTTTCTCCTCATCGCTCTCTGCAACTTCCCCCTCATTACTCTGTAAGGGGCCGACACCTTCAGGTTTATACTTTTTACCATTTATATAATTAAAGAACACTTTAGGGTTAGTTTTACTCTCTTTGGCGATTAATCTCTCGGTCTCTAGTTTGGCTGTTTTATTTGTCTTTTACATATTCTATTTTTTTCCTTATAGTTTTTCAATGCTTCCTCGCTCCCCTCCTGTTTTAGTCATTTAAATGCTTTCTGTTTGTCATTTATTGCTTTCTTTACAGCTTTATTTATCCACATTGGTTTTTTCTTGTTCCTTAACCTTTTATTCCCATAAGGTATGTACTTGTCACAATTAGATATTAGGATGCTTTTAAAAATATCCCATTTTGTGGCTGTATTTTTATTTTTGAGGACTTTGTCCTAGTTAGTTAGGCCTATAGGCCTCTTAGTTGACTAAATTTTGATTTTTTGAAGTTTGGTATATTTGTTCCTCCCTGGAGAAACGCTCTTTTGAATGATAGTTGGAAGGTTATTATATATGTGTCCCCCGACCTGCACATCTGTTATTCTGTCAGGTCTATTGGTTAATACTAAGTCCAGTATGGCTGTCCCTCTAGTCGGGTCCTGAACCAGTTGGGAAAGGTAATTGTCTTTGGTTATTGCCAAGAACCTGTTTCCTTTATGAGATATACAGGTTTCAGTTTCCCAGTCTATATCTGGGTAGTTGAAATCCCCCATAATAACAACCTCATTCTGATTTGCCGCCTTGTCTATTTCGTTTAGAAGTAGATTTTCTGTGGTCTCTGGTATATTAGGTGGTTTATAATAAACTCCTATTAGTATTTTATTATTGTTTTTGGCTCCATTTATTTCTACCCACAGTGACTCCACATATTCATGTCCCTCACTTATATCTTCCCAGAGTGGGGGCTTTAGATAGGACTTTACATAAAGGCAGACCCCTCCCCCTCTCCGGTTTTGACAATCCTTTCTAAAAAGATTGTAACTCTGTACGTTAACTGCCCAGTCATAGATATCATCCAGCCATATCTCAGTTATTCCCACTATGTCATAGTTCTCCTCACACATCACTAATTCCAGTTCACCAGTTTTATTAGTCAGGCTTCTGGCATTAGTATACATACAGTTAAAAGGTTTATATATATTTTTTCCCTACACCTTTCCTTCTGCATTGTTCTAGTTCCTCCTTCCATTCCTCCCCCAGTTACATTACCTTGCCCCAGGTCTCTATCTGCACTATCTACCCCATCTATAATGTACTTACCCTCCCCCCCAGTCCCTAGTTTAAACACTCCTTCAGCCTTCCAGCCATCTTGTCCCCCAAAACAGCTGCCCCTTCCCCATTGAGGTGCAGTAAAATAAAAATAAATAAATAAAAAATAAATAAAGAGTATTATTAAAAAAAATCACATATAAAAAAATAATTTCCCCCCAAATATGTCATTAAAAAATGTTACAAATAAAAATAAATAAATAAAATAGACATATTTGGTATCAACTCGTCCGCAACTTCCGGCTCTATAAAAATATCACATGATCTAACCCATCAAGTGAACTGCGTAAAAAAAAATCTAATAAACCTTATGCCAAAACAGCTTTTTTTTGTCGCCTCACCTTCCAAAAAACATAATATCAAACAATTAAAAAGTTTGCATCCCAAAATGTTAGCAATAAAAATGTCACCCCATCCCGCAAAAAATGAGCCCCCACACAAGATCATAGCTAGAAAAATGAAAAAAAAAAGGCTCTTAAGAAGTTGCAACACAAAAACATGATTTTTTTTATAAAAATGCTCTTATTGTGTAAAACGTAAAAAATAAAACATAGACATATTTGGTATCGTTGCATTCGTAACAACTGGCTCTACAAAAATATCACATGATTTACCCCACTAAGTGAACGGTGTAAAAAAAAATTATAGAAAAATGCCCCTAAACTGCTTTTTTTTTTAGTTAACCTCCCAAAAATTAGATTAAAAAGTGATCAGAAAGCCGGATGTACCCCAAAATGATGCTAATAAAAAGCACAGCTTGTCCCTCAAAAAATAAGCCCTCACGCAGCTCAGTACACAAAAAAATTAAAAAGTTATCGCCCCTAAAATCCATGACAGAAAATTCCATGTTAGAAAATGCAGATGCTCCCCTTCTGAGCCCTGGCGTCTCCCCAAATAACAGTTTACGACCACATGTGGGGTGTTTCTGCAAACTGCAGAATCGGGGTAATAAATATTGAGTTTTGTTTTGTTGTTAACCCTTGATGTGTTACAGGAAAAAAATGATTAAAATAAAATCTGCAAAAAAAGTGAAATTTTGAAATTTCACATCTATTTTGCTTTAATTCCTGTGGAATACGTAATGGATTAACAACATTTCTAAAACCAGTTTTGAATAGTTTGAGGGGTGTAGTTTCTAAAATGGGGTCATTTATGGGTGGTTTCTATTATGTAAGCCCACAAACTGACTTCAGAACTTAAAAAAGTTGATTTTGCAAATTTGCAAAAATTGCGTCTAAAATTCTAAACCTTCTAACGTCCTAAAAAAATAAAATGACACTACAAAAATGATGCCAACGTAAAGTAGACATATGGGGAATGTACATTAAAAAGTATTTTATGGGGTATCACTATCTGCCTTAAAAGCAGAGATTCAGATTTAGAAAACAGTGAATTTTTCGTTAAAGGGGTTGTCTGAGTTCACAGCTGAACCCGGACATACCCCTAATTTCACCCAGGCAGCCCGCCTGACTAGGGCATCGGATCATCTCATGCTCCGATGCCCTCCTTTGCCCTGCGCTAATTAGCTTCCGCCCAGCAGTAAGCCCGGTGACGTCACCGGCGCTGATGGGCGGGCTTTAGCGTGGCCCTAGCCAGTAAAACGGCTAGGACAGCGCTATAGCCGGCCCATTACAGCCGATGACATCACCGAACACACTGCCAGGCGGAAGCCTCCACCTGGCAGTGTGTATAATGTAAACAAAAAACCCTTGCCCTGCGCGATCCAGCGCAGGTCAAGCGAGGGCATCGGAGCACGAGATGCTCCGATGCCCTAGTCAGGCGGGCTGCCTGGGTGAAATTAGGGGTATGTCCGGGTTCAGCTGTGAACCCGGACAACCCCTTTAACTTTTGGATTTTTTTATAAATAAAATTAAAACTTATCGACTCAAATTTACCATTAACTTGAAGTACAATGTGTCACGAGAAAACAGTCTCAGAATCGCTTGGATAAGTAAAAGCGTTCCAAAGTTATTACCACATGAAGTGACACATGTCAGATTAGCAAAATTAGGCCTGGTCAAGAAGGGGGTAAATGGCCCAGATCTGAAGTGGTTAATTTCAATCCAGATCTGTTATGTGAACAGACAGCATCCGGACTAAATCCTGACATAGTCATTTCAATGGGTATAAGCAAATGAGCATTGCTTTTCACTGACCATCTTTGCATTCAGGAAAAATCTAAAGCAAAAAAACTGCAACGAGCTAAATAGATTCCCATAAAAAAGTCCTATATTAATAAATATATTAAAAAACTGTTGCAGGATACAATATGATGAGGGCTGAAGAGTCCAAAAAGAAAGGGGAATTAATGAAATAAATATCATGTATTATTGGCCAACTACCATAGAAAAAGGCACTGTCCCTTTAAATGAAAAACCTCAAGTGACTTCAAATAATTAAAATCCATGTTTAATAATAAACACCACCAGATCCTAGGGTTACGACTACACGGTGTGGTTGTGATCTGGTTGGGTTGCGGCCATGCTGCGGTCATGAACCGTGCGGTCAATTTGCCCGCAGCTGACTTTCATTTAACTAACGAAGACTGCACTGATTAGTCGGTCTTCATTGTTAATGGCCGCATGGTATTGAAGTTGCTGCGTGGCCATTAACCATGAAGACCGACTATATAGTTAAATGAAAGGCAGCTGAGGGCTAATTGGCCGTACAGTTCATGATCCCAGCATGGCTAAACCCAACCGGATCACGACCGCACCATTTGGTTGTAACCTAACAGTAACAACAAAAAACCCTTAATAATAAAAGACTACATAACCTACAAGGTGGAGAGTGACCTGTGCCTAAGTAAGCAGCAATAAATATGGCAAATTGAGCTTGAGTCCCCACAACCTCAGCGCCAGAGGCGTAACTACCATAGCGGCAGACTATGCGACTGTTATGGGGCCCAGGGCAAGAGGGGGCCCAGTCTTAGTTGGGATCATCTTCTCTTCTACTGGGGGTGTAAAATTAGTCAGGACTCTACCCTCTAAAGCAGGGGTACTCAACTGGCGGACCACAGCCCGAATCCGGACCACGGTTGCCAGCTGTCTGGACCCCTGCAGAGTTCAGAAGCAATAAGCGCTTCCATCAATACAGATGGAAGTGCTCATTGCTGGAGCGCAGGGAGCCGAGGTCACTCGCTCTGCTCCCGCTCCACCATTCACTCTACGCAGATCGCGCTGCCGGCAGATGTGGGTGGAGCCTGCAGACTGGAAATCTAAATAAGCTCCGCCCGCAGTGCTGCAGCGCGATCTCTGTCTGCAGAAAAGACGGAAGGACAGTGAGTTTCAGGAACGGGAGAAGGTGAGTAGGTGCTGTGTGTTTTTTTTTTAATACAGAGGGGGCACAGAGGACTATAACTATGGAGGGGGCACAGAGGACTTTATAACTGTGGAGGGGGCACAGAGGACTATAACTATGGAGGGGGCACAGAGGACTTCATAACTGTGGAGGGGGCACAGAGGACTATAACTATGGAGGGGCACAGAGGACTTTATAACTGTGGAGGGGGCACAGAGGACTATAACTATGGAGGGGGCACAGAGGACTATAACTATGGAGAGGGCACAGAGGACTTTATAACTATGGAGGGGCACAGAGGACTTTATAACTATGGAGGGGGCACAAAGGGCTTTATAACTGTGGAGGGGGCACAGAGGACTTTATAACTGTGGAGGGAGCACAGAGGACTATAACTATGGAGGGGGGCACAGAGGACTATAACTATGGAGGGGGGCTCAGAGGTCTTTATAACTATGGAGGGGGCACAGAGGGCTTTATAACTGTGGAGGGGGCACAGAGGACTTTATAACTGTGGAGGGGGCACAGAGGACTTTATAACTGTGGAGGGGGCACAGAGGACTATAACTATGGAGGGGGGCACAGAGGACTATAACTATGGAGGGGGACACAAAGGACTTTATAACTATAGAGGGGGCATAGAGGACTTTATAACTATAGAAGGGGCACAGAGGACTTTATAACTATGGAGGGGCACAGAGGACTATAACTATGGAGGGGGGCACAAAGGACTTTATAACTATAGAGGGGGCATAGAGGACTTTATAACTATGGAGGGGGCACAGAGGGCTCTATAACTTTGGAGGGGGCACAGAGGGCATTACTAATGTGAAGGAGGCACAATGGACATTTTTACTCTGGAGAGAGCACAATGGGCATTTTTATTCTGCAGGGGGCACAGTGGGCATTTTTATTCTGGAAGGGGCACAATGGGCATTTCTGCTCTGGAGGAGGCACATTGGGCATTGCAAAAATGAAAGGGGCGCAATGGGCATTTCTACTCTGGAGGGGGCACAATGGGTATTGCAAATGTGAAAGGGGCACAATGGGCAAGTAAAATGTGAAGGGGGCACAAGGGGGCACTGAGGGTATTATTCCTCTGAAGGGGGCACAGTGCACAGAGGGCATTACTACTATTAAGGCTACACGCCACTGGTGTTGCCCCTCCTTATATATTTTTTTGTTTTGCAGCTCGGACTTTCATCCTACAGCAGACTCAGGTAGATGGACCTTTACCAAAAGTACTTGAGTACCCCTGCTCTAAAGGAACAACTTTTAGCAAATGAGGCAGTGGAAAAATGGCCCAAGGGTCATTGAAAGGGGTTTAGGCAGAAACCCTTCTGTCCTGTGTGGGGTTCTGGTTTGATCCTTGCTATGGAGTCCTTACTTACCTATGTACACCATTGCTCAGCGCATGGTTTGCATATGTCTGCTTCGTCAGGGGGAATTCTCCTGATGAAGCAGACATACTGGTCAAACCCTGTTGTCAATTTGCTCATAGATTTTTAGAAGGAATAAAAGAGGCACAGCACAATACAAGAAAAGGGGCTTACGAATTTTTATTTCATGGGGAATACAATTCTTTATCAAGATTGATGACAGGTCCTGTTTATCTGCTCACTTTGAAGGTGTGCAGCGCAATCTTTCGCTCAAAGAAGGTTTCTTTGACTTATACATGACTTATACATTGTAGCAAACTGCCATCTATGAAAAGTATTAGGTCTATGACAGCCTCTCAACGTCAGCCATAATGTTTCCATTCCCTGACAGCGCGCATAGATCTTGAAAACTGTGAGGAATGGGTGCACTAAATAAATGAGGCGGTAAAGTCTCGAGCTTCTACCTTTGCTAGTTGTATATTTTCATGCTGTCGTCTGTGCGAGATTTTATGTCGTAACATGACTTCAGATCTGATATTTATCTCCGCTCTCCGAACAATAACCGTATATCTCTGAAAATGAATGCTGCGGCCGGACCCAGCACTATCGGAGAGCGTGAGGCAGTTCAAGTGGCTGAATCCATTACCGTTATTACCGTGATTAAAAAACAATCAGACGTAATCTGAACAGCAGAGCCGCCGAGATCCTGGGATGCAGGCTCCGTGTGACTCCCCCGAAATAATAAAGAGAGGCGATGCGGAATTCCAATTTGCTAAGCCGTCAGAGATGAGCAGGGAACAGAGGGATTGAATAATGATCTTTAAAGCAGAGCTAAGCTCCGTGCTCTCGTCAACACTTTCTAGCCGCACATGCCAGGAAGAGAATAAGTCCCAGATAATTAGAATGGTATAAAGCATTGCAGCAGAGTGTACGCAGCTCTAATGCTATAGGGGAGCACCTCGGATAATCTACTTAAGACGCCAGTGATGAAATGTTTCTCCCCAAAGACATGAAATCAGCATTCTGTGCTGTCCAGGAAGGAATGCAAACATCATATTGGATTACATTCATCAGATTGCTTCTTGCTTTACCTACATCTACTGTAGTCAACCTGTTCTGAACTGACGGGCAAGAACCGGCACCGTTGTTGTCACGTAAAAGGAGCCATGTTTTTAAGGTGTTTCCCTTGACCCTTGAACTTTATTTCGGCCAAGACACAAAAGAAAAATGGCAACACACAATAGCACTTGGATTTGCGGTTACAGTCTGAGATGGGTACACAACTTAGAGGCAGCCTTTCTTCTGCCTGAGGCGAAAACTGAAACGGCACCCCCCTCCCAATGCCAATTTCTTAACCTAACCCATTTGCCACAATGAAAGCGCTCATTGCCCATGGCCCTTCTGCTGCCCCCCTCTTGCCCCTACCTGGTGCTGCCTGAGGCGTTTGCCTCACCTGGCCTCATTGGTGGTGCACCCCTGCTTGGCGGTTACAACTAGTGGCACACAAGCTTTATGGTTGAGCTCACAACTCATTGTATATGGTAAAAGTAGGATCCAGGTAGTCTTGGTATTCTATTCCAGTCTCTGCTCACAGCTGCAGGCAGGGGGTGCGTCGACTTCTACATGGCCACAGTAAAGGAGCATGCTGGATATGGTCTCCAAGATGACTCACGAGATATATACAGAGCCTCTCCAAATCATGGAGCTCTCTCTCCAGGAGACCCAAGCAAAAAAGATGCAGACTGATGCTCAGTTTTTACTCAATAGTAACAAAATGTAGTTTATAAAAAGCGTGAACGTAACATATCCTCACACCTAATAAAGTAATCCACATAAATACTGTATACTGTAAATGTAACGCAATTGAAGGGAATAATATGTCATCAGTGTTACAGCAGTGGGAGTGCAACCACCATGTCAACCAACAGATTTGATTTTGGACTAATTCTAAGGGCGTTATCCTGGCAGTCCACTGGTTTTCACATTTAACCCCTGTATAAGATTCTGGAGTTTGCTGCAGGGGAATCTCCAGGCTGCTACCTCCTGGAGTAGTCTCTGTGTGATTGATAGCGGACCCTCAAAGGTATTAGAATCAGGTTATGACAGCACTCCCTCCTTGTGCAGACAAGGTAATTCCATTTGCGACGGTGCTCGCGGTGTTGAGCCCCAGCCTGTTGGGCTCCCTTAGTGCATCCAAAAATCAAGTAAAAATGGCAGCACTCCATGTCTACAAAAGTGGGTGGTTTATTCACCAAATAGGCGACGTTTCGACCAACAGTGGTCTTTATCAAGCAAAGGACCCTCAAAGGTCAGACACACCGGTGCAGGACACCAAGGGGTCAGGCAAAATCATAGGGATAGGTCCGGGTCAGGGCAGGTGGCGTACATACGATAGAGTAAATAGTTGAAAGTCAGAGCAGGCAGCAGAAGATCAATACAGAGACCAGACACAGGTCAGGTCAAGCAGACGGTTAGAATCCAGTAAACGGCAGAGAGTTAGTACACGGGCAAACAAAAGAGACAGCACACCTTCTCAGAAACTTAAAAAGCTATGGAACCTATTGCCCAGGCACCTTCTCACAGGGGAAGGTACCTTAAGTATCCCAGGGTTGTCAGCCATTCACTGGTGAAGATTATGGTGCGCCCTGGCTCTTTAAAGTCCTCAGACAGAGCACATGCGCTCTAAGGGCAGAGGAGGAGAGGCCTTGACAGCAAGCATCTATGTGGAAGGAATATACATGAAGCGATGGAGTGAGCCAAAACTTAATGAGTGCGCATGTGCATAGGCATAGAAGCACATCTCTAGAGTGAGCAGAAGTAAATTAATGACATCACGGTCACCTCCAAAAGAGGAACATTGGACACCTCATCTATGAGAATCCCCTTTCAATGTCGGGAAAGGAGACCAGGTACACATGTCACGTATCGCCCCAAAAAGCAAGTGGGTGACCATAGTGACACATTGCAATAAAATAAGTTCAAAATAAACACTATTGGTTTCTCAAAAGTCGATCCCAAAGGAGACGCAACACCGTGGTGTATTTCTCCAGCTGTCTATCCTGAAATCTTGCAGTTTGCACACTGGCCACTAAATCCTTCCTATGCTGTAGACAGGGGCATCACTACCATAGCGGCAGACCTGCTATGGGGCCCCGGGCAAGAGGGGGCCCAGTCTTAGTTGGGATTATTTCCTCTTCTACTGGAGGTAAAAACTTGATCAGGACTCTACCCTCTAAAGGAACAACTTTAGGCAAATGAATGAGTGGGAAAAATAAAAAGGGTTTAGGCAGAAACCCTTCTGTCCTGTGTGGGGGGCCTGTTTTGATCCTTGCTATGGGGCTCTTACTTCTATATGTACACCACTGACTGTAGATATCACATTTCAGAATTCATCTAATTATAATCACAGGCATGATTACAACAAAAGGTAACATCTATATATAAATAACACAGGATCCCCCATTTACAATAGGTAATGGACACAGCTCACCTCCCACCATCTCCGCAAAATGCCCAAGCAGCTTAGGTTTCATGCCCTTTACGTCAATGCACAGAAGATGTATTACTCCTTAGTACAGAGATGCTGGGTCCTGTAAGTACAGAGATATTCTCCCCAAAATCAGTGCTTCAGTTGGAGAATATCTCCGTAAATACAGCTGATGGAACATGGCATCATTTTATTTCAGCTACCGTATGAAATGAGACACCTCCAGAGGTACAGTAGATTCTCCATACACCTCTATGATAGTCCTATTCCACCCCTGTACAGAACAGAGCGGTAATACAGCTGTATGCAGGAGCCCTAAGGCTTGAATCCAAAGAACTGCACTATTTATTTCATCACTTTAATGTAATAAGGTTTAAACCTCTTTTTTTTAAGACATGGAGGTTTTACAAGTTCATAAGTTGAGATAAAATCAGGAATACAAAATAACGACAACATGAAAATGATGTTTCTTCTGGATTTTTATTCTCAACTTTTTGTTATTTTATGTTTGTAATTATATTGTCAACTTAACATCAGATAAAAGTGATTTATAGGTAAAGAAAATGCTAGCGTTCTCTGGGGGAAAAACAAGCAAACTATGACATAAAACCTGCCTGCATTTAGAGTTTAAAGTTGTTGTTTCCAAGTTTATTCATTCCCATTATTGTAAAAAAAAATAAAAAAATACACATTTTCTCTAAACAAAAAGAAAAGTATAGAAATAGTGTAGTATATTTAAAAGACGGAAACTTTGAAATTTCACTTTGCTAACATTTTGGTGAACCTGGGTGCTTGTATTTTTGTTTTGTGTGGGGAAATAAATACACATAAATTTATATTTTTTGAGCTTATTTAGTTCTAGTGGTTTAAAGAGCTTCATAAATAATTTCAATTAGCAGCAGACCCTTGTTTTGCCTCAGAGGGTTAATCACTGGGGCAAATGATAATGGCCATTGTTTCATTACACTGTCAGAAACCTGTCCTGTTATGTAAAAAGAATGGGTTGCGTGCCCAACGTAATACTGTATGACGTTCCTGTTGAGGGCTGATTCGCACAATAGTCGGTCACAATAGTGTATAATGATACAGTTAGTTCATATGTGATCTCAGATCCGTTATACTGTACTCAGATAATGATACTCTTTTTTTTTTTTTTGGAGGGGGGTGGTTGGGTGGTGGAGGGATAATTTTACATATCACTTATTCTCCTACCTCCGGCACACTTGCTTGGTTGTTCTCAGAACTCCACAGAAGTGAATGGAGCAGGCTCGGAGTTGTAGTTTCTCCATGGCTGGAGTGCTGGAGCTTAGCCATCACTGGTATAGGGATTATTAGGATTCAACTAGAGGTAGATTCCAGTGTGGTATGCTTTTTCCTTGTAGGGTGCCCTGCAACATTTAGGGTGCAGTGTAGGGTTAGGGGGTCCATTCATCCTCCCCACCCTTGCTTACCCTATTATTTATCCAAGTAAACATCTGCTCTACTCCCAGCAGGGTACTCCTGTCTGCACCCATTGTGTTTACACTTTTTTTTGCTCCCCTATTGAATCTTAATCTTATATATCTTTTCAATGAAAGTTATGCTTTAACTTCTGTGCCTTCTGTGATAATGCTTAAGTCTGACATAAATTAGTTCTATTAGGATTCTTAACCAACTGACTCAGTTGTACTGAATGTTTCATAAACACTATAATGCAGTTAGTTTGGGTCAGGGGAGCCACGATAGGCCCGGGAGATGCAACCCACATGCAGACCATTGGGGTCATTTACCAAACTGGTGTAAAGTAGAACTGGATTAGTTGCCCATAGCAACCAATCAGATTCCACATTTCATTTTCCAAATGAGCTGTCAAAAATGAAAGGTGGAATCTAATTGGTTGCTATGGGCAACTAAGCAAGTTCTACTTTACACCAGTTTGATAAATGATCCCACATGTTTCTCCGGCTGACCATGGTCATATGGATCAGCCGTTACTAGCGGCGAACCTAAGCATGCTTATACTCAATCAAGCAGGTTCTTGTTTGCATGGACACCACTGGCAGCAGAAATGTTGTACTATTCAAAATCAGCTGCTTATGCCATCCATGCCAACATGATCCCGTCAGGCTGACTGAGCACATCACGCGTGCTTAGGTTTGCGGCTAGTCAGTTTGAACAGGAGCAAAGTGTAGAATCCCATCACTACCAAGCAGCACTGAAGCGGCACATAACCCAGTCTATTCATATTCTAACAGTGTAACAGGACAATGCCCATCTTCATTTACTGCACTGATTAACACCCCCTAACAAAAAGGTGTTTATAGGTGTTTATGAATTTAATTTTATTGACATGCTTTTGATTTCTTTTTAAATTTTGCCAGAGGACCTCACCTCTCAGTAGTTGGCTATTATGTGGTATGTTTAAGTTATTTGTTAGTTCTCTTGAATTTAGGAACCTTCTCATCCTTTCTTGGAGATGACAGAAGTAACACAGTGTGGAAACCAAGGGGCACAGCACACGTGTGTTTGGATATGTAGTTCACCACAAATGAAAGAGGCTTCACTACAAATTTTTTACCCATATATCTGGAGGACTTGCTTTCCTTTCCTTTAGCACCTGCATCTCCCAGGATGCACTGCAATTAGTTCTTGTTAACCCCTTCCTCCTCTCACACATATCCCCAGAAATACGTGTGATATGTGTTGTTCCCACAGATTCCTTCTACATTTTTAGAGAGATATAGCTATATATTTGTATGAATTTAGAAGTAGGTATGAATGAATGAATGAACGGTGTCTGGGCAGCTTCTCCTGCTTCTCCTTAAGATCACTACACCAGCACTGAGGGGAGAGAAGGAGAGCAGATTAGCTGCTAAGAATGTCTAGTCTACCACTGAATGTAACGGCAGGGGCGCTACCAGAGAGGAAAAGGTACATTAAAACAAACAAACAGTATTTTATGGCATGTATATTGAAATAATACTTATTTTAAGATGCCCCATTCATTGCATAGGATTACTTGTCGTGGGACAAGACACAGTGTTGAGGCTTAACCCTTCATTTTATTCTAGATAGGAACAGAGTATCTGATAATATCCATTAACTTTTACTAAATTTCCAGGAGTTCTCCCAGCCAAATCACTATGCAGGGCTGTCCTGGGAATTTTCCCATGTCAACTAGCCAAGTCCCAGAAAGTTAACTTGTCACTGTGACTAGAAGCCGAGCCAATATGTTTTCTGACTCCAATCCCAGAGCTAGGCAAGGGTTTAAGACTACTGATTCCTTATTGATTTGCCTGTTAATTCATTTGTATAAGGCTTTGTATTGTGCAACCTCCTATTGACTTCTCTGGTAAACTGATTTCTGACTTGTTTTTGGATTTACTCTCTGGCTGCTGTTCCAACTTATATTGGCTCTGCTGGTTACTGACCTTGGCCTGCCTCTGGATTTACCTCTTATTTATTGCATTTACCATGTCTGTCTCTCCAGATTTTCACCTTGCTTGCTGACTTCCCTTTGTACTTTTCATGTTATTCTGGAAGGTCTGCCACTAGAGTGCCCCACGCCAGTTTTCTGTTATCTTTTCCACAGACATAACCTGTGTCCCTAGCAGCAAAGTCCATCTGGCCTCATGGCGGGCTCTGGTGAAGAGGCTACAGGTAGTTTTAGCTTCATACTACCCTACATGGTCTTGGAAGGCTGGTAACGGTTTGGGTGTTCAATGACTGTGGTTGGGACATTGACCTTAGTCTCCCTAACATAGACAAGCTGTAAACAGGTGTAAAAAATATTGTATATTTTTTAAAAAGATCCACTGATGACTTGGTGGGGGCTAAGGTTTTTTTTTTTTTTTTAAATTATATTTTTGCTCCATCTAAACCAAGACAACAGACTGATCATAAAACACTCCAGCCCCAGAAAGTGGGCAGCTGCTCTTTTTGCAGTGTTCAACACATCTATTGTCTGGTGTCCAACAACAGCAGCCAATGCAGGGACCACTTTAACATTCTGCTCCAGCCTTTCAGAACATGACTACTGTGCATCACCATACAGCGGGATGTTTACCAGCTGCCATTGTTTGGATCTTGGCAGCATTCTCCTTCAGGGCAATGTTTATGGGCCCTGTACTAATGATGCCAGGCAGTTGTTACCAGTCTGTAATGTATTTTTTTCCAATGACATACTCATGTAAAAGTTGTATTCTGTAATGGCTCCATTTAATACCCCATTATATGTACTGCAAAACTGTAAAATAAATTATTTGTGGGATGGAATAAAAAAAATCTTTGCATTACCCACCATTGGATTTTGTTTCTTTGGCATTCACTATGCACTAACAATGACATGATAACCTTATTCTGTGGGTCTGTACAATTACAATAGTAGCATTTTTAATGTTTTTTTTTTTTTTGTTTTGCTTTACTACTTTAAAAAATATTTGCCTTGTATCGCCATATGCAGTCACTTGTACAGCACTCTGTAATACTTCTGTATTGCAGTGTATTGTGGTTTTACTCATTAAAACCTTGGGGACAAAGGGACCCCCCACCATCTAACCCCTAGATGACAAGTTTGCTATTGACCTTGGCATCTGAGGGTTTAAGTTGTCTGGATCAGAATTTTCCCTCATCCCATTTGCTGCTGGCAGGTGTCAGCTATGTAATACAGATGGCACATGTTGCATATGGAACAGGCTCAGCTCCTGAGTCCACTCCATGCACTCTTTGGCTCAGCTATGATGTTCATTTACGTGAAGGTACGTGAAAGGGATAACTCGTAAACTAAATTTCTGACTATGAGGACCGATATCCTTTTCAATATGGTCAGCTCGGTGATTGGCACATAAGAAAGACACCACTTGCATACCTTTAATGGAGGCAGACCACGCAACTGCTATGGAGCCCTGAGGGTGGAGGAGTCTTGCGCTGAACTACTTCTGTTCTTGATGTGAAAACATTGCCTTTTCATGCAGCTATCACCAGTGCTACCTGTATAAACTCCTATGCACTGAGCTCCCCCTAGTGGAGGCTGCAGGCAGCCAAGCTTTGTAATATGTGAAGTGAAGCAGGAGATTTATCAATATATGTATGCCAGTTGTCTGGTGTTAATACATTGATAATTATGGCGTTCAGGATGAGCTCCATATTTTTGAAGCACCAGTTCCACTTTTTCTGACATAGAAGTCAGATAAAGTGGGTGAGGCAGAGGGTGACTTTTTTCTTGTAATTTCTTTGTAATTAAAATTTCCTTTGCTTAATGAAAAAAAATGTAGATTTATCAGAAATTTTTGAATTACCTGGGACTGTTTGCACATGTACTGGGAAATTGGTGGTGCAGAGGGGATCACGCTAAGCTTTGTTATTTGTGCCTATGACATCAGTGTATGTCACTGGAAGACACCATTATTGTAAATGGTATGTGGGGTCTGTTCCAGGTTTTGCAATGTGATCCGACTGAGGCTGCCCATATTGTCAGTGAATAGTCATATCAGCATGGTGGCTCAGTGGTTAGCACTGTTGCCTTGCAGCACTGGGGTCCTGAGTTTGCTGGTTGCTGGTTGTTGGTTGTTGCTCCTGCCTGGAGTTTCCTCCCACATTAAGGTTTCCTCCCACACTCCAAAGACATACTGATAGGGGACTTAGATTGTGAGCCCCATTGGATAGCCTGATGCTAATGTCTGTAAATCATTCAATCAATGTTCCTTCAGGATGCCCAGCATCCAAATGCATGGCTACTGAAGGCAACCACAAAATAAAGTTCTGGATTATACTAACTGTTCTTGGCATATTAAAATAGAGGATATTATGACATATTTATACCATATGAGTTGTAAATTCGCAGCTTAGAAGTATATAACATAAAGAATATTTTCCACATACAAAAAGGAAAATGCTCTGTGAGTGACATTCTGAGTTTTTCATGCAAGAAATAGCCCATCTAAAGTTTCTCAAAAGAGATTTCCAATACGTGTGACAGGTGGAGCAGAACACTCGATGAAACAGATCAATCTGTCAACCTCGTAATTGGAACTCCAGAAACACTCTTCAACAAGTACAAATCAAAAATGACAATGAAGTGTGAAGACAGAAGCAAAAAAAAAAAAAAAGTAAGGAAAACAACACAAAATGAATGTCCATAAAAATAATAAAGGTGTCGTATAACCTTTAAGAACTTTTATGGAACTAAAAAAAAGGTTCAGTAAGTAAAGGTTGGGAACTTTATGAAATATTTGAAAAAGCCTTACTCACCTCTGTTCATGTTGGGCCTCACCACCAGCCTTTGTTTCCAATGCTGCATCAACGGCATCCCGACTACCCCATATGATATGACCACTGCCGCCAATCGGTGGCTTCAGCAGTCGTGTGGAGTAGTCTGATACATACATGACATACCCAACGACCAGTGGCGTACATAGAGAAGTAAGGGCTCCATAGCAAGGGGTCAAACCAGCTCCCCCACACAGGACAGAAGGGTTTCCACCTAAACCCTTTTCAATGACCCTTGGGCCATTTTTTCCACTGCCTCATTAGCTAAAAGTTGTTCCTTTAGAGGGTAGAGTCCTGACCAAGTTGTCACCTCCAGTAAAAGAGGGGATGATCCCAACTAAGACTGGGCTCCCTCTTGCCCTGGGCCCCATAGTAGTCTCATGGTCTGCCGATATGGTAGTTACAATCCTGCCGACGACCCCAAGTGACTGCAGAGATCATTGATTGGTAGTCAGTGATGCCATCGTAGAGAAGGATCCGGAGTTTTGGTAAAATTTCTTTTAATATTTTCTAACATTCCCTACTTTTTCCTAAATTTTTGGGTAGCCCAGAAAACCATTTAATGTGAACAAAGATTTATTACCATCAAATGAAACATTATAGAACTTAATTCTGTATAGATATTAATTCTGTGCTTTTCTGCATATGGATGTAACCAAGGAGAATATAGGGTCGTCTGCTACCTGTTCCTCCATTCCTATTCCTATTTTTGGATAAATTACATAAAAATCATGCTGTTATAGTTACTTTATTTTCAGCATGTGTCAAATGAGAATGTGTATTACAAATTAATATCCTGTCGTAAATATGGCCCTAAGCCCCATACTGATTAAAATCATTATCACTTTTTTCTAGTCATTGCTCTATTTCCTGGTAGACGACTTACTCCCTATTAATGGAGACCAAGAATGGAAGCTGCTACTTGACTCTTTCCAGCAGTGATACTAAATGAGTCTTTAAACAAGTTTTTTGTACTGTCTAACTTCAGCCCAAACAGTATATGAAACAACATGTACAAAGACACAACACACACCATAGACATATACACATAAAACACACACCATAGACATATAGTATGCACATCACACACACCATAGACATATGCACATAATACTCACGTCATAGACATATAGCACGAATGGCCAACCTGTGGCTCTCCAGCTTTTGTAAAACTACAACTCCCACCATGCCCTGCTCTAGGATGATAGCTGTAGGCAGTCGTGGCATGCTGGGAGTTGTAGTTTTGCAACAGCTGGAGAGCTGCAGGTTGGTCATTCCTGACATATAGTATGCACATCACACATACACACACCATAGACATATGTACATCACACTCACACCATAGGCATACAGTATGCACATCACATACACACACACACAACATAGACATATGTACATCACATACACGCACCATATACTTATGCACATTAGAGATGAGCGAATCATTCAAAATTTTATTCGCCGAACATTCGTCGAACTTTTCATAAGATTAGTATATTCTACGAATACATTGAACGAATCTGCGTACAAATCATACCTTGTTATGTGGCGTTTTGCAAACATTCGCGCACTAATAACGAACGTTCAGTTTTAAAAGGTACGCAACTTCTTTGAACACATGAGCGTACAAATTGCGTACATAAATAACGGGCGTTGCTGGAGCGGAATGGTGGAGCAGGAGGAACGCTCTGAGTCTGACCCCTCGACACATATGGACACTGTATCAGCAGATGACAGCAGATCATCCGGCTGAGACTGAGAATGAGTGTGCCATCCACTCCACTATGAAATCCACTTTCTCCTCCACTACAGTTTTGCGCCTCGGTGGGTTAGCCTGGTGGAACACCGGCCAAGTATTGTGAATACTACAAGTAGAAGCTCCGGCTACAGGTCCTTTGGCACTGCTGCCCTGTGCCACCTTCTTTTTTTTAGAGCTCGAGGTCTGGCTGGAACTGAACCTCTTTTGCTTATCCATTCCAGACATTTTTCACTTGACTCTGTGGCCCTGCAGCTGGTCTTTGTCTTTGTCTCTGTCTTTCTCCCTATCTCTCTCCCTGTCTCGCTCTCCCTGCCTGATTAATTACTGGCCCTGCACTGGCCCTGCACTTGCCCTGCAGTATCCCTGATGTGTAATATGGATTCTCTGAACAATTACACCCCAATTTCAACAACACAGGTCTCAGTCTTTAGGAACTTCACACACAGTGCTTCTGCTCATCCCAGTAGTTGCAGTAGAAGTGATGCGTCACTGGCTTACCGAGCCTGGGCCAATCAGAGCAAGCCCTGCCCACTAGGTCAGGTGACCGCTTTCTTCCCGGGCTTTTGCGCACGAATAATGAGCTAACAGTAAAAGTTCGCTAAGTAATTGAATTCGTACGCAACAGCGTATAGAGTAACTTATACGTAGCATTAGCGTACAATTTATCGGACAAGTACGTAGCGAATGCGTAGAAAGCCTTAGAAACATTTTTGAATCTTAATGGAGCGAATCTCCAAATATTCGGATTCGCTTCGCAGCTGAAAATTTCCAAGATTCGATATGAATCAATGAATCGTCAAATAGATTCGCTCATCTCTAATGCATATAACCTACAAATGCACCATAGACATATGTGCAGGAAGCCTGGGAAAGGAGAGGACGGGAGTGGTGGTAGTGGAAACTACTGTGTTAGTAGTACTCACTCTGGTGCTCCCTGGGCCATGAAGTGAAGGGAGGGACGCACCCTTTCTTCCCCTTGGGCACACCCGGGTCTAAGGTCTCCTGCCTGGTGCTAGGTAGAGTGCCCTTGTGGTGAGTGCATTTTTGGGAGTGCAAGGCAGGGATTCTTTGTAGACCATGTAGTACTCTAGAAGTGCAAGAAATAGAAATAAGACGGGTCTTGATGCAACCAGTCAACAGACCTGTAGATAAGAAACATGGCAGCTGATACACATGTACTTGCAAGAGTAGGTACAGTCTTTAAACAATGCATCAACAGTATCCCAACCTTGCATGTTGGAGATAGACAGTATAGTGATGCCATCTGAGTCCCTTTTCAGTTAAACTGCATAATATTTTCAATTCAGCCAAGGGTTGCAAATGCTCTGCTAGGTTGTAACCTTCTCTCCCTCAGAGGCTGGCACGTGTCCCTGTCTCTTTCATCCAGTCTGCTGGCTGAGATTTTCTCAAGCTTCTGCTATCCCTCAGCTTGTTTCTTACCACCTCCTTGCTCGCCAGCTACTACTATAAACAGCTCCCAGATAAGGAGGGTGGGACCAGCCCACACCTAACAACTAAATCTAGGGATGGTAAATGAACCCCTTACCCCCATGTATAGCCTGAGGGAAGAAGAAAGTGCATACATAGAATAATTAACCCCTTTAGAAATGGCCCCTTTTAGCATTAACTCCTGGATCGCTTCACACTGACATCACATACTGTACACACACCGCACATTACATACACACATACTGTAGACATATGCACATCCCACATACACAGACCTGTTTGACATAAAATTCAAGTTATTAGTACAAGACACACAGTCTACTGCTTGTAATAGAATTGCAAATCCAAAATCGACTTGGCATATGAATGTCTTAATGTCTTAATAAAAATAAATATACTGCACTGCCAAGTAAGAAAACAAAAGCTGTCTCTCAACTTTTTGGCATTAAGAGCCATGGCTACACATAAAACGTGCCAGCAAGAAGGCGGCAGTGGAGGTATAACCCTCCCTCCTCCGAGCATTCGGGCTATTCAATTGTCTAACAGAGCAACAATCTACAGTAAATGTTGACACAAATACATTAAAGGGAACCGGTCATCATAAAATTCAGTGCAATCTGCAGGCAGCATGTTGTAGAGCAGGAGGAACCGAGCAGATTGATATATAGTTTTTCTGGGGGGGGGGGGGATATATTCTTTATAGCTTGTCATCTATTCATTAACATTCCTGCTTTGACCTTGGGAGTCCAATGACTGGTCCCACTCAGTGACTGACAGCCTTGCAACCTGGCAACACTGATTGGATAATGTCAGATTGTGCAGGGACACACCCCAAACTTAACACCCAGAAGGATCTTTATTGCAGATGGAATACCCCAGAACAAATGGTTTGTTATTTAATGTTATGTAATTTTATGCCATATAATGTGTTCCCAGTATAGCTGTGTATGGATGGCATAGCCAGGGTTAACAATTCTGGCTCAAACTTTGTAGGAGGCTAGGTGGTGGCTGGCTCCACACTTACCTTGGAGAGTGTTGAGGGAGAGTTCACAGAGAGAAGAATCTGGTCCCTCTCTTTGGCCTAGAAAGTTTCAGAGGCTAACAGACCACTGCAAGTTCTACAGAAAGAGAGAAAGAGAAGAAAAGAAAGAGAATTTAGAATTTGCATGGCCAAGCATAGGAGTCAGCAAGGTAACCTGCTACTACAGCCATTCTGACTTTGCTGCTGTGATGGGAACCATTAAGACACTCTTCACACCTGACCAGTTGTATCACTTAAACCCTGTATCTCACAGTGGACACTACAGTTACCATTACAAGAGTACAATTGTCTTCCATAGAGTCTACTGGAAGAGACTTGAGACAGATAGAGAAAGAAGGGGGTCTTAAATCCCATCCTTGCCTAATTCCATACATTGTTATCTGGGACTGAATTGCACAGTTAGACCTGTGTCTGCTATAATTGGACATACTACAACTCCCATTTTGCACTTAAGTGAAATATACCATATGGTTTTCTACTACAACTGGCCTGGTTACTGACTTCTGTATCATATGCCGAACTCAATATATTTGATACCAGTGTGATTATCTATGTATCTGGTTGACACATACCAGGACTGTGATTCCTGCATCATATGCCGGCCATTACACTCCACATGCCCTGCCTTGCACTTATACAGACACTTACCTTCTGGTCACTGCCCTGGCCTTAGGGAGCAATGTTAATACACAGGGATGCAAATCATTACTAAAACGGACATGTCAGGAGAAGTGAAAGGACTTCTTAAGGCCATATTCACACGTCCATGTTTTTTGTCAGTGTTTGCTATGCAAAACCAGTAGCGGCATCAAAAACAGAGTACACTCTATAGATGATTTTATGTTGCCAAATTTTTTATTTTTTTTGCAGGGCCTGGAAGAGATTTCTTAAAAGCAGATAGTCCAAGCTCAGCTGGAGAGGTATAGGGGTTTTATACATAGATGGCTGCTGAGATTCTATATATAGAGGAGAGGATCTGGTTTTGGGTCTGTAAAACCAGACCCTAAGTTTATTTGCCAGCTTTCTGCAATGGGTGCCTGAAATACTAACATATCCCTATTCCTGCACCTCCAGAGTCTGGTCTGGGATCTGTAAACAGGGGAGGGTCTGGTCTGAGGTCTGTAAACAGAGACCTGTTTTAGGGGTTGTAAGCAGAGGGGTCTGGTCTGTGGTCTGTATTTTTTTGGGAGGTTTGTTCTGGTATCTGTTTAAAGAGGTTCTGGTCTGGGGTCTGATCTGTCAGGTGTTTGTACTTTAAGGTGGTCTTGTCTGGGGTCTGTACATATCAATGGTTCTTTTTTAGAGGGTCTACATACTCTATTAATTTTGGATCATAGAAGAACCTGTATGTATTTATGGGCCTGTATTTATTTATGGTGTCTTGTCTGGGGTCTGTATGTATTTAAGGGGTCTGTGTTACTCAGGGTTCGTTGAAGGAATTCATTTGTGCATTTGTGAACTGTTGTACTTCAGGGACGTGAAACTCTATGTGGTGTCCTGTGTGCACTGCGTTAGAGTCTTCCCTTTGCAATCCCTCTGCTGTTCCTGCACAAAAATTGGCAAATATAAGCCTAATGGGTTACATTTTCATAGATCAGCACCTGTGCAACTTACGGTATATACTTTTGTCTTCAATACATTTACACATCACCAGCCATCCACACGGGAAAACATGGGAAAACCTACCTGCCACGATGATCAGATCCGAAGGTTTGTAGTAGTGGTGGTGATTTCTAAAAGAGCTTGGTAAAGCATGAGGAATACTTAAAATGACACATTTTCTATAAAACATATTCCAGTCTTGTTCAGTAGAGGGCAGTGTAACATTGAGCATAGAATATACTGCACCATAAACAGGCCATATTTAATAAAATCCAGACTCCTCTCACCGGGAGCCTTCTGCTGATCATTCATGAGAATCAGTAACACCATGCTGCGTGGACCACTTGCCTCTAATTTACCAGGTCACAGCCTGGCACCTACGTATGCAACCACATGCAAGTTGTCAATATTCATCTGCATTCCCAAATGTTACGCTCTTTTCCCGTATTCTAATTGTAGCAGATAAAGTGGGGACAGGCTCTGGTGCAAAAAAAAACTGAGTGATTACAACACTGTACTGTCATCTCGCTCATTCCGACCTGACAAATATGAAGAACATTTGCATGAGTTTTCTCTATTCTCATTGACTGACAGGGACTCATTCCATTACTTAACTGGTCTGATAGCTGTTTTTCTGTGAAATAAAACTTTTCATCATGCCATGATCATTAAAGGGACCCTCCAATCCAAATCTACAATCTGACTACGTGACCCGTGAATAGTCAACACACCTGGTACCTCCTCTGCTTCCTTTGTTTCGGTCCTCTGTTAGATTTATTTTAAGATGGCCACCAATGTCTCAGATGTCTCCATGCAGAGTGCTGTAGAAAAGTCGAAGACACTTATCCCCTCCACATCTCTTCGATAGTCATAGCTGCTACCATACCTCATCAGCACTGGTCCATTCAAATTTCATTCTGGTCCCCTTTCACATTTCTTTCAAGGAAGCCATCAACTATACAAACTTGCCCATGCAATGTGCTGTAGAAACATCTAAGACACCCCCTTCACTGGCTTTGGATGGACACAGCACCTACAGTACCTCATCACTGTTGATCCATCCATCCAAGGTCTTCGTTCTGGTTCCTTGTCCGATTTATTTCAAGATGGCCACCAATACCTTAGACTTCTATATGCAGAATTCTGTAGGAAAATCTAAGACAAATTCCTTGCCTTTCACTGCCTTTGGATCGACAAAGCACCTACAGTACCTCCTCAATGCTGGTCCATCCATCTGAGATATTCATTCTGGTCCCCTGTCAAATTTATTACAAGACAGCTCAGACGTCTCCATGCAGATTGCTGTAGGAAAGTCTAAGACACCTCCACAGCACTTGGATGGGTACAGCACCTCCAGAAAACCTCACCGCTTGTCAATCCAAGGTCTTCGTTCTGGTCCCCTGTCAGATTTCTTTTAATATGGCCAACAACATCTCAGACTTCTCTATGCAGTGTACTGTAGGAAAGTCTGACACCCTCTCCATCCACTGCCAGCAATGGAGGGAGGGTGATGTCTTAGACTTTACTACAGTGCTCTCCATGGGAAGTCTAAACAGTGGCAACTGTCTTCAAATAATCTGATAGGGGACCAGAATAGAGGAACTGAGAGGAACAGAGGGCACCAAGTATGTTGGCTGTACATGTTTAGACAATTTTAGGTCTATGTTGAGGATTTACTTATGGCAACTATGACTTCTGCAGCAGAAAGCAGCAGAAAGCCAACACTGAAACTTGGATTTCTGCCATGGGTGTAACAAGGGATATGCAAAAGGATTAACCACATCTAAAAGGGCTTATTCATGTGGGGCTAATCAGTGGTTGAGTTGCATTAGATGTTGAAAGTTTGCAGACTTGATTAAGGATTTAGGAGAGAAATCTGTGCCTAAATAATTTCTCATCAAATCCTGAATATGTGAACAAAGCCTAAGACTTCACGCAAATGTGATGCTGTGGAAATTTCTCTACGTATATGAATATTGACAATTACAAATAAAACAGAAGCTGGAGAAATGTCTGCAATGTTTTCTTACTTTAATTGCATTTCCATGAAAAGGCCAGCAATGCTCCCTCCAGGAGCTCTAGATGACATTATCAGAAATAGCCTTCTCTTATCTTTTTTAAAGGCTCTTTCTCGTTATGTTTTCTCCCTGCGTCTTGTATTCTATTTTTAATATTTCTAATTTACACATTGCTCCTTTTCTTACCAAGTAACTCTTCTTGTATGACACAAGTGCAATGACAAGGTGTGAGCGAAATAGTTCTCAACACTTAAAGGGGTATTCAGGGAGTAGAATATTGATGACCAGTCCTCAGGATAGGTCAACAATATCAGATTGGTGGTGGTCCAACTCCCGGCACCCCTGCCAATCAGATTATTAAAAAAGCTGTGGCGCTCTGGTGAGCGCCACAACCTCCTTACAACATGCCAAGCACAGCACTGTCCATTGTATAGTGGTTGTGCTTGGTATTGCAGTCCAGGTCCATTCACTTAAATGGAGCACTAAGGGGCACATTTATTAAGATCAGTGGTTTCGATGTCGGTCTTAATAAGCCCGATACTATTTTCTATGCCTAAACCTGCCAACTCGTCCCCTTCCACCCCTATGTCATGCCCACTTTTTTAGACCTGGCGTGATCGGGGAAGAAGTAGCATATTCTGCTGCACATGGCGTGTGACAGAATCTGCTCCAGATATACTCCACAAAAGTGGCGTATATCAGATCATAAATTCCCCCATAAAAGATTAGGAGCAAGTCCAATGCTCCTATTCACATTATGTCAAAAAAAACAAAAGTATCTTTTGCTCTCAATGTCTCACCACCACCACCTCAGAAGGGATTGAGGGTAAGAAGGCCTCCTATTCAGTCCTGTATCTCCTTCCACTGACTACACATACACACTTGGCACAGACATCTCACAATCACTGCTTGCCATGCCAGCAGTAGAGTGTTACTCCCAGCTGAGCTCAGAATAGAAATGCGTCGTAGAGGCCTGTATAGCGGTCAACGATTTCTAACCAAAAGGTACACTACCCAAGAGTAGGCTTTGAGAGCTTTTTTTTATAGGAGGAAGGGGGAGCACTTTTACCCCCTCTTGTGGCAACACCCAGTGTCTAATTAGACCACACCTGTAATCATTTACTTACTGAATGCCGAGTTTTGTAGCAATCCAGCATTTCTATATATCTGCAATTTGTTTTCTAATTAGTGTATATGGCAAGGGGTTAAAGCATGGTAGTTGGTGGTAAACAGCCTGTAAGGTAACTACACATTGCACTGTCGCATATTATTTTATAATTGATGCATGGTCCATAAATGATCACATAAAAATTAAGGTAGACATCTTGAGTATCACAAATCATGTTTTTTTAATGCTGGTCATGTTACAAATCTCAGCATATGTTACGCCAAGAAGAAGGACTCATCTGTGTGTACAATATAAGGGTACACGGATCAGAAAAGGAGAGAACGTATAAAGGACAGCGGTTGGTTATTTTTGGAACTCCCATAGAAATTAACAGAGGGTGGCTACACATACGTGGTGGGTTTCTGCTCATTTTGGGGCTCATGTTTTTCAAATAGGTATGGGTCCCAGAAGTGGGACCTGCACCTGACTTTGGCTCAGCTATTTACGCCAGTCCCATAGAAGTGAATGGAGGGGTAATGGCACTTGCACCCATGTGCTCTCCATTCAATTCTATGAGTCTTCCTAAAAGAGCCAATAGAACTTGCTCTGCTTTTTTTCAAAATTCTCATAGAAGTGAATGGAGAGCATGCTGTGCATGCATTGTGTGCTCTCCTTCGCTTTTGGGGGCCCGTTTTACAGATAGGTGTGGGTCTTGTATGTGGGAACCACAACTATCTCACTTTGATGGCATATCCTAGCACAGTGGTGGCGAACTTATGGCATGGGTGCCAGAGGTGGCACTCTGAGCCCTCTCTGTGGGCACCTGCACCCTGGAAAAAGTCTATGGTGTACCTGAATATTTTCAGATTTGTTTCAGATTAATCCACTAAAATGACGCGTAGCACCATTTTAGTGCACATGTTGGCAGGAAAAAAAGCACTAAGGAGGTAGAAGAAGGGTTCTCACATGACCCTGAGAGGAATGGTGAGGGGAAGTATTTGTCCGGATTGGCTCCAAGGCTGATGTATGGCCAGGTATGGCCAGGAAGGGATTTAAATAGAGGACTGTGTCCCTGGATAAGAACAAGATAGGTCCATAACTCTGCACTCCATTACTCAGACACACTAGACACAGTAATAGAGCACCTGAGCAATCAGCCCACTGCTAATCTCCCCCAGCACATGCTCGCTGCAGGGAGAAACAGAGCATTGCATCCTGTTGCTAAGGATGCCATCGCATCACCAGGAGGCATAGTTCAGCAGTGTGTCTCTCCCAACACGGGTGTGCCAAGGCTGAGGATTGTGCCACTGGAGCCTGGACAGGTAAGTTTGTTACACCTTCCTTTTTTCTAAGAAGTGGCAAGTTAAGCCCACCATGCCCTATTGCAGATAGTCAAGAGAGTCTCCCTGTTGATGACTTGTGTGACAGCTGTCACACATTTGGGCTGCCCTGAAGAGGAGTTTGGGGAGGAGGCTGAGTACCTCATTTATAGCTGTGTTGATGGTGGTGGTAATAATGGCACCTGTATCCACAGTGTTCGAGGTGGACCATCTACAATGGTTGTTGGGGCAAATGCAGAGCAGGGGAGGGGGGCCCAGGATCCCACGATAAAATGTGACAGTCTGATAAAAGCGATAGGGAGGGTGAGGACTCCGATGACGATTGTGTGCTGGACAGGAACTGGGAGTCGGGTCGGGGGGCTGAGGAGGAGGCAATATTAGTGAAGAAGTGTGGTGGTGGCAGCAATAAAGAGCAGAGGCAACGTACCTCCCAAAGAACAACCACATCTGCTTTGGGATCTGGTGATATCGCTGACACTGTGGGTGGGTTAGGTGCAAAACATTCCAGAGCTAAGCCCAGCTGGGCTGCCTGTAGCTCTGTGTGAACAGCTCCTGTATGGTGTTTTTTTCTCCACAAGGCGGGCACACACAACCACGGCAGTGTGCAAGATCCGTTCAAAC
Source organism: Rhinella marina (assembly GCA_900303285.1). Classification (NCBI taxonomy): domain Eukaryota; kingdom Metazoa; phylum Chordata; class Amphibia; order Anura; family Bufonidae; genus Rhinella; species Rhinella marina. The sequence continues at coordinate 1,141,462 of ONZH01028668.1, forward strand.
ACACTCTTAGTTACCACATGGGGCAGCATTGCTGGATCCTTTGAGAAAATAAAACTAGTGAACATTCCCAATCAGAACAACTCTGTCCATCTTCTCCTGGTCCTCTTTGTGGCAGCCAACCCACATCCCAAGCAATACGGAATCTTTGTCATCATCAACACCTTCTTCTTCTCCCGCTAAGACTACACATGCCTCAACAGGGAGCATGTGTTTCCAGGATGGGCAGTGGCAGCTCATGCCATTCATATTGCAGTTGTCCCCCTCATATGTTTTTTTTTAAATAGATGTTGAGGCTCATGTAAGGGCTCGTTCACATCACCGTTAGGGATTCGTTGGGGTCCGTTTCCGCTCAGAAGATGATTTTTGAAGCGGAGACAAAAGTTGTGCACGCAGGACTTTTGTCTCCGCTTCAAAAATCATCTTCTGAGCGGAAACCTAACGGACCCCATTATAGTCTATGGGGTCCCTTAGGCTCCGTTGGGCTCAGTTATATCCCGAATCCGTCCTTTCCGTTCTCCTGCTCCTATAACAGAGCAGGAGAACGGAATCCCTAACGGTTATGTGAACTAGCCCTTATTGGTGTCAAGGAAGGAGAAGGAAGAATAGCTAAGGCATCTTGCTGTCCACCTTGTGACTGTTGGAACCCACATTGAGAAACTCCATGGGAGAGGAGAAGATACTGCCACTTGAGGAGGAGGAAGAGGAGTAGGATTTGGGGGAGCAACGACCGATCGTCTCACTGGGGAAGGGGGAGAGGGAATGTGGAAAGAACTTGCTCGTCGGATATGCTGGCCAGAATGGCAACCTGTATGCTTGCTTGCTCATGCAGTGACAAGCAGATCGGTGACCTCAAGCAGTCATGATTACTGGATAGCCATGCTTTTAGACCCTCGCTATCAAAGCTAAATAGGGGGATTTTTTTGTCCTTCCTAAAAGCAGGACAAATTATGTTATAACTAGGGATGAGTGAATTTCTTGAAAATTTGATTCGCCGAATCTTACAAAAAAATTCGCTTTGTGACGAATTACTTCGCCACAAAGCGCATTTTTTGTAAGTAGTGGGTGCAATGACAGGGAGCTGCGATAGCGCCGCCCCCGTCATTGTACCCCTCAGATGCCACGTTCATACATGATCGCGGCGTCTGAGTGTAAAAACAGTGCCGGCCGCCGCTTTCTTGCTTGATGATCTGGAGCGAAATCTCGCGCGGCGCAAGATTACGTCATCACGCTGGCCGTCATACGTCACTGCTGCAAGCGAGATTTCGCCCGGGATATTCAATTAAGATGGCGGCTGGCGGCCCGTCGCGAGCAAATGGAGGAGATAAGTATGGATTTTTTGTGTTTTTTACACTATTTCAGGATAAATCGATTTGCCGACACAAAGCACAAGGAAATTTGGCTTCTAGGCAAATCGAATTTATCCTGAAATTCGGATCGAATTCCACTTCGTGGGATTCGATTCGCTCATCTCTAGTTATAACTAAGAAACACTGCATTTACACTCCTCCAGCTGAGGCCGATGAATACATCTGACCTTGCTGCAGCTACTATTGTGGCCACCTGCCACTATATCCGTACCCTTTCCACATCCACACTGCTCTGCTGCTGCTCCCAATTAAAAGGCAGATTTTTTTAGGCTTGTTCTTCTGTCATACGGGCAGGCATTATGACCCAGATAAAGCATCATTTTTAGATGCTTGGTCCCCCAAGCCACCTTTTTTTTATCGCATAACACTGTGTGTTTAAACATCATTGTCCTTAGCTAAAACACACTGTATGTTAACATCGTTTACCCGCAGCTATGTATGTTAGAGTCACTCAGAGAACATTTACTATTGCTGTCATTGTGTTCAAGAGCTTGCGGAGGGAAAAAACGTCATAAAAAACAAATGAAGAGTCCTAGGAGGCTAGAGGGGGTTATATAACAATTTTCAGGGCCATTGGAGCAACTTTGGTTTGGCCCGAATCGATTTGCGTCTGAAATGAACTTTTTAAAAAATTCGAACTTGAATCGAACCGAATCTTGAGTGGTTTGCTTATCTCCAGTCAACATGAATTAAAAAAACTTCTTGAACATCCATTGAATATACCAGATAGCATACAATTGTACTGAGAAGGATTGATGAAATGTACCCAATGGTATTTGGGGCATGGTTATATTGCACAGTCAGTGCAGCTACTTGCGTGTGTAATCTTACTTGTCACAAAGCAGATCGAACATGAAATTGTACAGTAGGCAAGGTAGTACAACTATCTGCACTTGTCAGGTAGGACCCACAGCTATTGAATGTTGGTGACATATCCTAACGATGTGCCACCAATGTCTCAGAGGAGACAATCCTTTAAATTTAAGATGATCTTGAACTATTGTTTCTAGACTACCAACACTTATTTCAAGTTTTTCAGCGATTTCTGTAGCAGAAATTCTAGGATTTTCTCCAATAACAGCTTCAACTTCAGCCTGCTTGTCTTCATTGGTTGAAGCTCTTGGCCGGCAAACATGTGGTTTATTTTCCCGACCTTCTCTGAATGACTTGCACTAATCATACAGTCTAGACTTGAATATACCTGAAATGGAATGAAACCTTCAGTTCTCAAATATTTAATAATGATTCTCTGAGCTACCCTATTGTGTGCTTCCTGCTCCGACATGTTGATTACAACTGTCAGGAGAGGGGAAAAAGAGCAGCTAGTGCTACTAACGACAAGTTTTAACATATATAAATGATAAATATATTTGTCATGAGTCATGTCTGCCTTGCATTCTTTATAAGAACAGACCATGAAAATTCCTGTTTATAATTGAATGGCCCTTGTACAGTGGCGTAGCTATAGGGATCGCAGAGGTCGCAGTTGCGACCAGGCCCCTAAGCCACAGGTAGGAGGCAATGGCGGCGGCAGGGCAGAGGGATATGAGCGCTTCCATTGTGGAAGCGCTCATCTCCATATTCATCTGTATCGCCGTCCTCAGGACAGTGATACAGATTATTGCTGGGGCAGGGGAGGGAGAGGCGTCTCCCTTCCCCATTCATCTGATAGGCTGCAGGCCTAGTGCCTGCAGGCTATCAGAGGCCGGCGCAGGCGTCACTATGACGTCATCGCGCCGCCTGAGCCATAAAGCACGGCACACAGGCCGGAAGAGGCCTGCATCGCATCGCTGATGGAGGTAAGTATAAGTGTTTATTTTTTTTGTATGATGCAAATGGACCGGAGCTCTTCTTAATGGGGGCACTGAGGGCATTTCTTATTGGCACATGGGAGCACTGGAGGCCTTTCTTACTGGCACATGGGGGCACTGGGGGCATTTCTCTTACTGGCACATGGGGGCACTGGGGGCTTTTCTTATTGGCACATGGGGCACTGGGGGCATTTCTCTTACTGGCACATGGGGGCACGGGGGCATTTTTTACTGGCAAACGGGGCACTGGGGGCATTTTATTACTGGCACATGGGGGCACTGGGGGCATTTCTTGGCACATGGGGGCATTTCTTGGCACATGGGGACACTGGGGGCATTTCTTACTGTCACATGGGGGCACTTGGGGCATTTCTTATTGGCACATGATTTGGGGGGATCTATAGAGGTGGGACACTTCTTACTTGCACATTATTGGGGCACTTCTTACTGGCACATTGGAAGCATTATTACTTCTGGGGCACAGTGGGGACATTAGTACTGTTGGGGGCACTATTACTAACAAGTGCACTCTGGCAGAGAATTATTAGTTGGGACTTTGGGAGCACTATTACTGTGGGGGGCACCCTGGCACAGTATCAGCATAGCGCAGTTATTTTTTGGGGACGTTATGTTTACACTGTTACTGTCAGGGACACTATTACTGTGGGGGCACCCTGGCACAGTATCAGCACAGCACAGTTATTTCTGGAGGTTGTTATGTTTACACTATTACTGTCAGGGACACTATTACTGTGGGGGCACCCTGGCACAGTATCAGCACAGCACAGTTATTTCTGGAGGACGTTATGTTTACACTATTACTGTCAGGGACACTATTTGCTGGGCGCAGTTATTTTAGGACACTGTGTGCCAATAATTATTGAAGGGCAATGTGTGGTACTAGTGGCACAGTACTGGGGGTGGTAGGATGATTTGTCCAGAAGATGGGAGGATGATGGAAAACTAGTAAACTAAGATTTTTTTTCTGTTAAACTGCAGAGATGAGAAATGGCTGAAAATGGCTGAAAAATGGTGTCTGGTCTGAAAGCAGAAGATGAGGAAAGAGAAGATCTATATCAGAGGAGACGTCACTGGATGTAAGAGGTATGGGGCGCTGTATTAGGCTACATTCACTCAAACGTTGTGTTTTGCGGTCTGCAAATTGCGGATCTCCAAAAAAAAAACGGATGATGTTCCGTATGGCATCCGTTTTTTTTGCGGATCCGCTGTAACAAGGCCTATCCTTGTCCCCAAAACGGACAAAAATGGGACATGTTCTATTTTTTTTGCGGTGCTACCAAACGGACATACGGATGCGGATAAAACACGGTGTGCTGTCCGCATTTTTTGCTGACCCATTGAAGTGAATGGGTCTGCATCTGAGCCCCAAAATATGCAGATCGGAGGCCGCAAAAGTGTGAATGTAGCCTTACCCTGTATGCTCTGTAGTGATATACATAATGTTAGAAGGGAAAGGGTTAGGGTGAGAATTTGGCATGGGGGGTTCAATTTTTGACTTGCCAGCAGAAAAGCTAGGTGCACCAGCACTGAGGGAAGGAGGGGGGGCCCAAGCTGAACTCTTGCACCCGGGCCCATGAGCCTTTAGCTACGCCCCTGCCCTTGTACAAGGCAGGATATGGCAGTTGTGGGGCTCCTTACAAACTTATGTCTGGGGCCCCTGTCGCACCGTTAAACTCTGCCCTGTCGCTCCACTAAACACTGCCCCGTTGCACCTCTAAGCTATGCCTCGGCACGCTGCTAATATGGTGACTAGTGATTGGTTAATTTTAGGCAAATTTGATTCAGCTGCTTTGCCGAATTTTACCCAAAAATTTGCTTAGTGACTAATTACATTTTTTTCTAAGTAGCGGGTGCAATGACAGGGAGCTGCGATGGCGCCACTCCCCATTATTGTACCCCTCAGATGCCGCGTTCATATATGTTCATATATATAATTTATCCTGAAATTCGTATTGAATTCCACTTTGTTAGATTCAATTTGCTCAACTCTAATGGTGATCTTTCATATGCCCCCCTCAGGATGCCACCTAATGTGACCCAAGACAGTATAAGGCTACTTTCACATTAGAGTTTTTGCTATATCCGGCAGGGTTCATCAAAAACGCTTCAGTTACTGATAATACAACCGTCTGCATGTGTTATGAACGGATCCGGTTGTATTATCTTTAACATAGCCAAGACGGATCCGTCATGAACTCCATTGAAAGTCAATCCGTTTTCTATTGTGTCAGACGGATCCGTTTTCTATTGTGTCAGATTCTGTCCCCATTGACTTGTATTGTGGGTCATGACGGATCCATCTTGCTCCGCATCCCAGGACGGAAAGAAAACCACAGCATGCTGCTCTCTGGTATGAGAATGCAACCAAACGGAACAGAATGCATTTTGGGGACACTGGGGGCATTTCTTACTGGCACATGGGGGCACTTGGGGCATTTCTTATTGGCACATGATTTGGGGGGATCTATAGAGGTGGGACACTTCTTATTTGCACATTATTGGGGCACTTCTTACTGGCACATTGGAAGCATTATTACTTCTGGGGCACAGTGGGGACATTAGTACTAACAAGTGCACTCTGGCAGAGAATTATTAGTTGGGACTTTGGGAGCACTATTACTGTGGGGGGCACCCTGGCACAGTATCAGCATAGCGCAGTTATTTTTGGGGGACATTATGTTTACACTGTTACTGTCAGGGACACTATTACTGTGGGGGCACCCTGGCACAGTATCAGCACAGCACAGTTATTTCTGGAGGACGTTATGTTTACACTATTACTGTGAGGGGCACTATTACTGTGGGGGGGGGGGGCACCCTGGCACAGTATCAGCATAGCACAGTTATTTCTGGAGGACGTTATGTTTACACTATTACTGTCAGGGACACTATTTGCTGGGCGCAGTTATTTTAGGACACTGTGTGCCAATAATTATTGAAGGGCACTATCTGTGTGGTACTAGTGGCACAGTACTGGGGGTGGTAGGATGATTTGTCCAGAAGATGGGAGGATGATGGAAAACTAGTAAACTAAGATTTTTTTTCTGTCAAACTGCAGAGATGAGAAATGGCTGAAAATGGCTGAAAAATGGTGTCTGGTTTGAAAGCAGGACGGAAAGAAAACCACAGCATGCTGCTCTCTGGTATGAGAATGCAACCAAACGGAACAGAATGCATTTTGGAGCACTCCGTTCTGTTCAGTTACATTCATTGTCAATGGGGACAAAACAGAAGCTTTTTTTCCAGTATTGAGACCCTATGACGGATCTCAATACCGTAAAATATTAACGCTAGTGTGAAAGAAGCCTAATAATGCTGCTTTTGGAGTTCCCTTATGTACCACCCACCCGTATAGTGTCTCCGAAATGAATACTCGCCTAGCTCAGCCCACATTTCCATGATGAGCAGAGCAAATCTACTCCAGTCTGTCTGGTGGTTAGGTGCAGCAAGTGCGATATAGTCAGTTCTTCTTGCCTGCAGAGTGAATGGTAGAGCAGGGAGCTGGTACTGTATTAAACTGCATCTTCTTTCCGAGGCCAATGATGTAGTTGAAAGTAATATCTCTGCCAGGGGGAGTGGCTGCCTGAGTACTTTTCTGCTGAACTCATTATTTACTGCAAAGAAAAAGGGGGTCAGTCAGCACATCCAAATGTGCAGGTGCACGCTGCCGTAGCTAGAAACACAAAGGAAAAAATATAAAATGCAACAGTACTCTACAAATCAAATAAAGTACAAAAATGCCACAGTAATAGAAAGTATTCTGGTGCTAATGCTACGCTTATTTTGTAAATTTGAGATTCTTGGCAAATACATTTTGTACAAAATTATTTGGGCCCGTCTGCCAAACGTCAAGGCGATCTCTGTAAGATGGGAACCTAACACTAAATACTATCTGTTATGTACCACAATGGCCACCATAAAATTCAGGGAGTGCAGGTTCCATATGCATGCTGGGCCCACTTTTACCATTTTTGGTGCCAAAATGGCCTCTATTCAATCCAGGGAATGGAGGTACCAACATGCATGCTGAGCCCACTCTATACCTCTCCTGGTGCCAAATGGCTACCCCTGAATGCAATGAGAGTCCACTCTATACCTCTACTGTTGCCAAAAGGCTTCCAGTGAGTGCAGGGAGAGCAGGCTACAGCTTTATAGTTACACTAATTAAAATTAGCTTGTGGGTCAGGAGTGCACGACTAAATGGAGTAGCCACACCTCCAGTACAAACTGCAAAGAAAAGAGGGGGTCAGTCAGCACATCCCAGTGTGCAGGTGCACGCTGCCGTGGCTAGATACACAGAGGAAAAAAAATACAATGCAACAGCACTCTGCAAATCAGTAGAGGTATAGAGTGGGCTCGGCATGCGTGTTGGTACCTGCATTCCCTGGATTGAATGGAGGCCATTTTGGCACCAAAATGCTAAAAGGCAGAGTGAACCAAGAATGCATGTGGAACCTACACTCCCTGAGTTTTATGGTGACCAGTATGGCACATAACAGGTAGTAATTAGTGTTAGGTTCCCGTCTTACAGAGATCTCCTTGACGTATGGCAGACGGGCTCAAATAATTTTGTACAAAATGTATTTGCCAAGAATCTCAAATTTACAAAATAAGCGTAGCATTAGCACCAAAATATTTTCTATTACTATGGCATTTTTGTACTTTATTTGATTTGCAGAATGCTGTTGCATTGAACTCATTATTTAGTCAGAGCCAGGTCATTGTGATAAAATCTGATGTCTGATGACTTTTGTCTACTAGCAATTTAGACTGAGTTTTTGTATAAAGCAGACATTTCTGTAAGGTTATGATTACACCTAGCAATTAGAGGTTGGTTAAAGCCACATGAAAACCGGATTAGAAAAAACACTGTGTGATTTAATTCTGTTTGATTCAGAGCTCATTGATGTCTATGGGCTCTGTGACCTGTGCAGAAGTCATTGTGCAAGGGTGGTGAGGAGGTGAGCCATAACATCACCTTTTGTGAATGGTGAATCCTGTGTTATCTATCATATAGGTGTTATCTGATATGTTAATCCAGCCTGTGATGATAATGGGATGACTGCTAAACAGGAGGTTTTGACATATTAATACGCTTAGTGGCCATTGTGAAAGTTGCAGACTTTTAGATTTTTTTTCTAACATAGATAATGAGATAGAAAATCATCAAAAATCCTTGATTTAAAAAAAGGTTATTTTCTGATAACGCATTGCTTTTAAGATGGACCTCACTATATATACTGCAGTGTCTAATTACACCGATTCCTCTTAGATTTGTCAGTTCTGTTCTCTGACAGATAATCAATAACAATCCAGTCCTGCACCTAAACGTACTACGGAGTCCCCAGTGCTGTATTATACCGAGCACCTTCTACTTAGTGAGAGATACTTATATACTTGCATCATGTCCTTGAGGCTGCCTGCAGGTTCCAACAGATCTGCTTTGTCTTCCCTATTCTTAGCACTCCTGGTACTGTGGAAGTCCCAAACTATTTTACTACTTGACTTATCTCAGTTGGTGCTGTCTAAAAATATTGGATGAATTGGAAGTTTTCTTACAGCGCGAGTTCAAATCTGACGCAGAGCAAATTCTGCATGTGGTTTGTACTCTCCACCTTCAAGTGGTTTTCTTTCCACAGTCCAAAACCCCCCAAAAACATACTGATAGTTTAAAGTGGATGTGCAGGGCTACAATAGTGATGACCTATCCTCACGGTAGGTCATCAATATCAGATCGGCGGGGTCTGATCAATCTTGTAGCACTACACAACCACCTTTAATTTGGAAATCAGCCACATTGAGTACAGAGACCAATGTAAGTGATGACATTGACAAGATTTGTGAAGTGCTGTGGGGTAGTGTATATTTTGGCACTATGATTAAAATGTACAAATAATGATAATAAATTATCACATAAAAGACATAAATATTTATCCAGTATAGAAATAACTTGTAACATAATATAAAACCAGTAGAAATCTATGGTCATGTAAAGCATATGGAGGTTTTTTATGTCTTTTTACATATTAAAAAAAGGTGATATATCATTATATTACAGAGATACCCTCACTTGAAAGCACTGCCTTTAAAGATGACCTGTCCCCTCTCCTGACAGGTTTAGTGGAATGCCAAGTGGTGTGGCGAGGCCTATATGTGTCACGGTGCTCCTACCTGGATATAGAGGGACCCCAGGCTTAGGCTCAGAATCAAATAAAGGGGATATTGTTGAGGTAGGGGATGAAGTGCTTGCACACTATAGGAAAAAGCCCCTCAGCCTCTCTGGTGGCCATGGAAGCGCTCATAGACTAGTGCTTTTTCCAATATTGTGCAAGCACGACGACCACTGATGGATAGCAGGGTGGTCTGTAACCATGGAAACGAGCAGTGTATAATGTGGATAATGAATCCAGCCAGCAGGAAGCAATATGGACAATCACAATATATTAGTAAGTGGCTTGTATTAACGGTCTGTACATGATAAATGCCATTTACTGAAGTGAAACTCCTTTAAGGCTTTCTCTTGGTCCCAGTAGGCTTTGGCATAAACTGGCAGGCAAACTTAATAACTATTCTTTCTCTCTTTCTCTACTGGGCTGACAAGCTTGCGTAACTCTGCTTTTTTTTCTCTCTGCTGTGCTAAACACTGCTTGGCTCTGGTTACTGGACTTTTGGTCGGGTGGTATCCTTGGATTGGGGTGCCTTCGACTGTTATCCCCCTCCTGACACTCAGTAAAATTAATTAGCATGGAGTCCGGGGGCTCTACAAGCTACTTCCCTTTGGTGGCTCCCACTTCAGCCAAAGAACACTTTCCTCTGGCTATATCTTTCATGTCATTCTCAGTCTAAACTGGAATTTACTAGAACTGCAAACCTTCCCCTGTGGTAGGGAGCAGGACTGGTCCAATTCTGCCAAAAGGGGAGAGAATGGAATGGTGAGTTCCATTCTGTCTAAGTATCTGTATCTCTCTGCCATATAGGCTGCCACCTGCTGGTGAACCAGGTTTATTACATGAACATAACAGTTACATGATAATAAGATCAATGAACACTTGTGAAGGACCTAGAAATAAATACAAGAATTACACTCATGTTAGCAATAAAGACAGTAGCAGATTGAAAGAATAGTTACACCACTCCAGGGTGTTACACATTCCCCATGTAATAAGACTCTGTGTTGAGTCATCCCTTTATTATTTATACCGAAATTTATGAATGAATAGTCAATAGATTGCAGAGATGATCTGGGTGTTAGGCATGTTCCTTAACAGTCTTACACTGGCAGCACTGATTGAATATTGTCAGACTGTGCAGGGACACACCACCAACTTGGAACACCCATCTGAACCTTCATTGCAAATTGTAGGCAATTCTTTCATAACTTCTAGAAGCTTTAATAAAAGAATGGCACAACTCATAGAGTCATAAGAACAGATGCTCCAGAACTGTTATTACATGGGGAATGTAAGTAGTTACCTAAACAGGCCTTAGAAGTCCGGGCGATTTTCTGTTTTTGACTCCCCGCCTTCCCAGAGTCATAACTTTTTTTATTTTATCTGTTTACGTAGCTTTATGACAGCTTAGGGTTTGTTCACAAATCAGTTATTTGATCAGTTATTTCCATCAGTTTTTGTGAGCCAAAACCAGGAGTGGAGGCTACAGAGGGATAAAGTATAATGAAAAGATCTGCACCTGTTCTGTGTTTTTGACCTGCACCTGGTTTTGGCTCACAATAACTGATGGAAATAACTGATAAAAAAAAAAACTGATGTGTGAACAAGGCCTTATTTTTTGTGGGACAAGTTTTACTTTCTAATGGCACTATTTACAGGTGCACAAAATGTAGTGGGTAGCGGGAAAAAAAATTCAAAATAGGGTGGAATTGGAAAAAAATGCAATTCTGCCACTGTTTAATGTTTTCACTATATGGTAAAATTTACCTGTTACCTTCATTCTCCATGTCAGTACAACTACAACAATACCACTATTGTATTTTTTCTTATGTTTTAATACTAAAAGAAAAACCTTGAAAAAAAATATTTTTTTTCATCACCATATTCTGACCCCTATAACTTTTTTGTAGCTAGGCGTATGGAGCTGTGTGAGGGCTAGAGCTCATTTTTTGCAGGGCAATCTGTACTTGATCACTTTTTTATAAAAAATCTTTGGTGCAGTGAAGTGACAAAAAATGGTGAATTGGATTTTAATTTTTTTTCTGTTACTCCATTTTCCATATGGGATCAATATTGTTATTAATATAATATTGTTATATATTAATAGTATGGACGTTTCGATACCCATGATGTGTATTTCTTAATTAGTTAAATATTTTTAAGTATTTTTTATTTAGATTTTGGGAAAAGGAGGGTGTTTTGAACATATATATATAAAAATAAAACTTAAAAACTCTGGGTGACGATACCTGGCAATCATTTCATTGCCCATTGTGTTATGTGATGGCTATGTAGTCATTATTGAACAATTCATTTTCAAAATAACAATAGAGTGCTGACACCTGGTGGCCTGTATTGTGTAAGGGATCAATTCCTCTCTCAGGGGGTCGCCATCACACACTTTTTCACAACACGGGATTTTTCAAGTCCACACAACTTTATTTTCACACTTTTTGCTCCAGCATGAAACAAAACCATCAAAATAACACCTGCCCGGCTAGGCTCTGACTACACATAGTTCAGCTAACTCACCTAAATACAAACACTGTTCACACACAGCTTTTAAGTGCGGCTTCCTCAGCCGTTCAGTCCTGCAGCCTCCTGGCTGTGACTCCAACTGTACCTTTGGGGGGAGATGGTCCAACAGTCCTCCAGACTCTGACTGTATGACCCTCTTCTCCTAGGGTCACTGGACCCCCTAAACTTCCAGGCTACACTGAGCCTTGTGGCCCCTCAGCCCTCGTGGCTGAGACCACACAGAGCCTCCGCAGGCTCCAACCTCTCAGGCCTCCTCAGCCTTTCTCTCTCCCAGGCTTCCTCAGCCTTCTGGTCCCCCAGCCCTGCTGGCTGGGACCACACGGGCCCTCTCCAGGTCTGTTCCCTAGGGCCCTCTCCCTCTCTACCACACAGTGCAGGTTAACTTATCCCTGCCTGATTAATCCAGCTGGCCTCACCTGGGGCCAGGGAAAACCTGTGACGGATTAGGGTGTGTGGACTGGAAGACTCCCACTTCCAACCTGCCTCCCAGTCCAAGAAATCCAGCCCATGCAACATTAAACAAAACCCAGCTCCAGCAACTATGCTTGCTGAAGCTATACCACTTCTGGATTTCAGTTCTCACCTGGCCAAACTGACAAACCAGGCGAGATACACACCCCATACCTCACATTACTACACACATCACCACAATTGTTATATTTTACCAACAGCTACCCAAGCCTGCTTGAGACTTTGGTCTATTAGTACAGCGGAACAGGTTCCCTGATCTCAACCAGGGAGCGCTTTTACAGGAGTGGGTATATGCAGCTCCTGCTTCCGGCATCTGAGGTGTTAAAGGGGTATTCTCATCTTAGACAATGGGGGCATATCGCTAGGATATGCCCCCATTGTCTTATAGGTGCGGGTCCCACCGCTGGGACCCGCACCTATATCCAGAACGGAGCGGGGAGCGCTGCGCCTGGAGGACCCCAGGTTTCCGGGGGTCCGGCCACCACCAGGCACAGCTCCCCGCGCCGCTCATAGAAATGAATGGGAGCCGGGCCGTGCATGCGCGGTGCGCTCCCATTCATTTCTATGGAGCCGACGGAAGTAGCCGAGCCAGCGCTCGGCTATTTTCGGCGGCCCCATAGAAATGAATGGAGGGTGGCTGCGCATGCGCAGTGCGCCCTCATTCACTTCGGGGGCTCCGTTCTGGAAATAGGTGCGGGTCCCAGCGGTGGGACCCGCACCTATAAGACAATGGGGGCATATCCTAGCGATATGCCCCCATTGTCTAAAATGAGAATACCTCCCAACCGTCCCGGATCCAGCGGGACAGTCCCGGATTGCAGTGGCAGTCCCGCTGTCCCGGTACGGGGGAGGTATGTCCCGGTCTCTGGCAGCTGTCTCTGCGTCCGTAGGACGCAGAGACACTTGCCTGTTGCAGGAAGGAGCAGACAGCCGGAATCGGCTGCCTGCTTCTTCCATCCTCCCTCCTGTCCCCCCCTGCAGCTCCCCATACCTTTTATCCATGCATCGGGTCTCGGCGGGGGGCGGGGCCGGCCGTCAGCATAGGCTCCGCCCCCTTCAGGCACGAGCAGAAGATCTTCCTGCTGATGCTGGCCCTGCTGCTAGGGAAAAGGTAAGTGTAATACTTTTATTTTTTTAACTTTCTGTGGACTGTGACATCAATGTTATTCCCTGGACTGTGACACCACTGTGTCTATTATGCCTGTACTGTGACATCACTGTGTTTTTTAAATAAACACAGTGATGTCACAGTACAGGCATAATGGACTGTGACATCACTGTCTTTATTATCCCTGGACTGTGACATCAATGTTTATTATCCCTGGACTGTGACATCACTGTCTTTATTATCCCTGGACTGTGACATCACTGTCTTTATTATCCCTGTACGGTGACATCAATGTTTATTATCCCTGTACTGTGACATCACTGTGTTTATTATCCCTGTACGGTGACATCACTGTTTATTATCCCTGGACTGTGACATCACTGTGTTTATTATCTCTGTACTGTGACATCACTGTGTTTATTATCTCTGTACTGTGACATCACTGTGTTTATTATCCCTGTACTGTGACATCACTGTGTTTAGTATCCCTGTACTGTGACATCACTGTTTATTATCCCTGGACTGTGACATCACTGTGTTTATTATCTCTGTACTGTGACATCACTGTGTTTAGTATCCCTGTACTGTGACATCACTGTTTATTATCCCTGGACTGTGACATCACTGTGTTTATTATCCCTGTACGGTGACATCACTGTTTATTATCCCTGGACTGTGACATCACTGTGTTTATTATCTCTGTACTGTGACATCACTGTGTTTATTATCCCTGGACTGTGACATCACTGTGTTTATTATCCCTGGACTGTGACATCACTGTGTTTATTATCCCTGTACTGTGACATCACTGTGTTTATTATCCCTGTACTGTGACATCACTGTTTATTATCCCTGTACGGTGACATCACTGTGTTTATTATCCCTGTACAGTGACATCGCTGTGTTTATTATCCCTGTACTGTGACATCACTGTGTTTATTATCTCTGTACTGTGACATCACTGTGTTTATTATCCCTGTACTGTGACATCACTGTGTTTATTATCCCTGTACAGTGACATCGCTGTGTGTGTTATCCCAGTGCAGGAAGAGGTAAGTGCTCTGTGTTTGTGTGTTTGTTTTCTATTTTTCAGGATCGTGAATGCAGAGGACTACGTCGGATTCGGTGGACTACGTCGGACCAGCTTTTTTTTTTTTTTTAAATAAAATGGTCAAACAGGGGTCTGGGGGAGTGTTTATTTCAATAAAATGTTTTATACTTGTGTGTGTGTATTTTTTTTTTACAATACTACAGTTTTAGTAATTATGGCTATCTACAGACGGCCCTGATTACTAATACTGGGCTTAGTGCTTGCCGGTATGGCAGGCCAGCACTAACCCCAACATCTATTACCCCGGCACCCACCGCCACCAGGGGTGCCGGGAAGAGCCGGGTACCCGCAGGACCGGACCTTCTAAATTGAGGGTCTGGCTCTGGGGCGGCTGCAGGCTGGTACCATTAGGCTGGGAAGGGCCAATAACAGTGTCCCTTCCCACCCTGGTAGTGCCAGGCTGCCGCTGCTGGTTGTATCTGGCTGGTGAAGGAAAAAAGGGGGGGACCCCACGCCATTTTTTTTTTAAATTATTTAATTATTTTTGTAAAAAATGGCGTGGGGTCCCCCCCCTTTTTTTCCTTCACCAGCCAGATACAACCAGCAGCGGCAGCCTGGCACTACCAGGGTGGGAAGGGACACGGTTATTGGCCCTTCCCTGCCTAATGGTACCAGCCTGCAGCCGCCCCAGAGCCAGACCCTCAATTTAGAAGGTCCGGTCCTGCGGGTACCCGGCTCTTCCCGGCACCCCTGGTGGCGGTGGGTGCCGAGGTAATAGATGTTGGGGTTAGTGCTGGCCTGCCATACCGGCAAGCACTAAGCCCAGTATTAGTAATCAGGGCCGTCTGTAGATAGCCGTAATTACTAAAACTGTAGTATTGTAAAAAAAATACACACACACAAGTATAAAACATTTTATTGAAATAAACACTCCCCCAGACCCCTGTTTGACCATTTTATTAAAAAAAAAAAAAAAAGCTGGTCCGACGTAGTCCACCGAATCCGACGTAGTCCTCTGCATTCACGACCCTGAAAAATAGAAAACAAACACACAAACACAGAGCACTTACCTCTTCCTGCACTGGGATAATACACACAGTGATGTCACTGTACAGGGATAATAAACACAGTGATGTCACTGTACAGGGATAATAAACAGTGATGTCACAGTACAGAGATAATAAACACAGTGATGTCACAGTACAGGGATAATAAACACAGTGATGTCACAGTACAGAGATAATAAACACAGTGATGTCATCGTACAGGGATAATACACACAGTGATGTCACTGTACAGAGATAATACACACAGTGATGTCACTGTACAGAGATTATAAACACAGCGATGTCACAGTACAGGGATAATAAACACAGTGATGTCACCGTACAGGGATAATAAACACAGTGATGTCACAGTACAGGGATAATAAACAGAGTGATGTCATAGTACAGGGATAATAAACACAGTGATGTCACCGTACAGGGATAATAAACACAGTGATGTCACAGTACAGGGATAATAAACACAGTGATGTCACAGTACAGGGATAATCAACACAGCGATGTCACAGTACAGAGATAATAAACACAGTGATGTCACCGTAAAGGGATAATAAACACAATGATGTCACAGTACAGGGATGATAAACACAGTGATGTCACTGTACAGAGATAATAAACACAGTGATGTCACAGTACAGGGATAATAAACACAGTGATGTCACAGTACAGGGATAATCAACACAGCGATGTCACAGTACAGAGATAATAAACACAGTGATGTCACTGTACAGAGATAATAAACACAATGATGTCACCGTAAAGGGATAATAAACACAGTGATGTCACTGTACAGAGATAATAAACACAGTGATGTCACAGTACAGGGATAATAAACACAGTGATGTCACAGTACAGGGATAATAAACACAGTGATGTCACCGTAAAGGGATAATAAACACAGTGATGTCACAGTACAGGGATAATAAACACAATGATGTCACAGTACACCTGTGCAAACAAGGCCTGGGGGGGCGCAGATAAGGCTATCATCATGATTTAGAAAAATCATTCCCCGATGAAATGTTGCAGTTCTCAAAATTCATTCAAACTAATGAAACTCCACCAGCACTGGAATGCCTTAAAATAATCAGAAATAACAAATTGCCTGTACTGTGACATCACTGTGTGTAGTATCCCTGTACGATGACATCACTGTGTTTATTATCCCTGTACAGTGACATCACTGTGTGTAGTATCCCTGTACGATGACATCACTGTGTTTATTATCCCTGTACGATGACATCACTGTGTTTATTATCCCTGTGTAGTAAAGGGACTGAGTGAGATTAGTTTATAGTGGGCGGGGTTAGGGGCGTGGCCTACTGCAGAAAAAATTTGCCGCGGCGCGCTGCGCGCGCCGCACAATATGTCCCTCTTTCTCTCTTTGCAAAGTTGGGAGGTATGGAATAACCCTTTAAATGCACAGCCATAAGGCTGATCACATACATCTGCCACGGGTCTCAGCAGAAACCCGGAAGCTATGGTGCTCACTGCACGTGCGAGCGGGTGCCATGCTTAAAGATGAGGCTTCTGCTATACATATACAGTGGTGGTCACAAAAGGGTTAAAGGGGTTGTCCACCTTTGAAACACTTTTGGGCAGCTCCTACCCCCCCAGACCTGTTGAGGGAGGCATACTTACCTACTCAATTTATGGCTCCATTGGTCTGCCTCTCTCTGGTTCCCTACCTGTCCAGTTGTGGAGTGGACATGGGTCATGTGTACTGATGAAACGAATGACTGACTGGAAAGTTCCTGAACCAAACAGGTAAACAGGTTTCCCTCCACAAGTCTGGAAGGGAGGAGAGGGGGTTCAACCTCTTTAAAGGCAGTGCTTTCAAGGGAAGGTGCCTCTGTGATATGTCGATGCATTACACAGGTCCTAAAAATCACACAGAGTGATATGGAACCATAGAGATGCATGAGGCTTAGAATGATAATCTTCACACCAAGTCCATCTCCTGTGGTCCTTTTAATAATCTCATGTCCTCCCATTTAATATGATTTCCTCCTACCAGACAATTATACAATTCCAATTATGGCGGATGTTTGGTCATTTATTTAACATGCTGTCTACAAATCTAGAATTTACCGCTCCGGCATTTCAGCTTCGATATTTTTCACCTGAAAAACTGCCTATGGATTTCATCTGTAATAAGCAAAATCCAGCTGGACTAAACATCCCCTCCTGTAATCTACTGGCACCAACCCGCCTTATCTAACTAAACCTTAAATTGAAAATGCCAGTCTTACTTTATAAAGAATGGGGAGAGATGTCTCCTTGAAGGGGAGGTCAGAAAATGTATGTACCTGTCTTCAATTTTTCTCTAATTAAATGTGGTATTTTACACGGCTGTGCAGCAAGGTAGGTCATTAGTGTCACAGTCATGGCGACACGTGAGGTCTCCCTGCTCTGTGAAGATATGGATAATGTGCAGCATGCGTGACCGCACGTTCTTGCAGTTGGCCGCGTGAGTGACAGAGTTGATGGGTCGGCATGATACGTAGCTAGCGATGCACACGGCAAAAGGCACTTTCCACCTCTTGCATAATAGCTTTGCAAATACATTAATAAATAAAATAATGGACTGGGAGAAAACTCATTCAGTTTGATCCATATAGGAGGAAGAATGAAGGTTTCCTGACCATGGTGAAAATTTAATAAAACATCACAAATCAAAGGCAATGCTTGTATAGGTCAGTATAAATTGTTAAACAGGTAGTGATATCTTATTCATAAAAGAGGTGCCCGTGTGGTAAAGTGGCGAAATTCAAAATGAGCCCCTCTCGAAATCCTAAAACTACAGGTTGTGAGACTTTGAAGAATTTTTCCTTTTATGAGACAAATGCCAATAACTCTTCAGTAGACAGAGATACATCTTCAGTAGGATTACATGCACAGAGATACATCACATACAGACCGCCATCTTTTTGGAGCTTTTTTGTTAGAAATGATAAGGGAAAAGGGATGTCGCCCTTTTTTTGTTGCTTCACCTCCCAAAAATGTATCAAAAAGTGATCAAAAAGCCATAGACACTGCAGATTGTCTCGTAAAAAATGAGCCCTCACACAGCTGTATAGACATAACTATAAAAGTTATGGGGGTTAGAACATGGCGCTGCAAAGAAAACACTCATTTTTTTCCATTTTTTAATTATATATAAATATATATATATATATATACATAATATATAGAGGGCACCTGGCCTTAGGCTAGGTTGCGGCCACCTTTTTTACAGCAGCTTAGTATAGCAAAATCTAGGAGCTTAGCTCCCTCCTGTTTAGATGCTGTAGTCAATAGCGACTGCGGCATCTAATTGGTTTCAGAGGGAGGAAGCTCACTCCGTCACCCTTTGGCACTGCTGCAAATGCTGAATCGCGTAGGGTAAGGGCTTTTTCAGCAGATCCAGTGACTTACCGGTCTCTATATGGGAATGCTAGGTGGAAGCCTCTGCCTAGCAGTGTAAAAATATAAATAAAACAGCCCTTGTCCTGCGCAATCCAGCACAGTTCAAGGGAGAGCATCAGAGTATTAAATGCTGTGATGCTCCACTCTATGGGGCTGCCTTGGTGAAGAATGAAGGCCTCCAGGTCTGCCTGCAGTGTATGACTTTTAGCCTGTGCCAAAGGCATGGCCTAATAGATTGGCTGTCAGTTTTCTACTAACAGCATAATACATTGCAATACATACTATAAGTAGAACAGTGTATTATGTGAGTGAATAAAGATTTGCATGTCTCTTTATGGGACTAATAAGTGGTGAAAGTAAGAATTAAAAAAAGTTTGTTAAAATTTTTTTTTAAAGGGTTTTCCAAGGCTTATATACTGATGCCCTACCCCGGGACCCCTACCGATCAGCTTTTTGAGATGGCCTCATGGCCTACATTTGTCATTGTTTTAATGATGTCAGTGGGAGAAGTTATCAGAAGAGTAATATTTTAAGTCCTTTTTCGATTGAGTATGTATTGGAGAACTTTGCGCCAAATGTCGTACATGGTTTAATTAATTTGATGCACCTTTTAACCTTACATGTTTGGCTACTCCACCCTCTACTAGAGGGAGTTTGCAACTTTTTTCAACTTTTAAAAAAAAGTCACACTCATAAATCTGAAGTAAAATTCATTAACCCTTTCAGTATCGGTGGTTTTTTCGGTTTTGCGTTTTCATTTTTCTTCCCTATTTTCCGTGAGCCATAACTTTTTTATATTTTTGTTTGCATAGCTGTATGGGAGCTTATTTTTTGCGGGACAAGTTGTACTTTCCAACGCCACCATTTAATATGGCATATGGTGTAGTGGGAAGCGGGAAATAAAATCCAAATCGAGTGAAATTGCAAAAAAAAAACGCAATTCCACTACAGTTTTACAGTTTTTTTTTATTTACGGTGTTCGATGTTCATTAAAACTGACCAGTTACTTTCATTCTACTGGTCAGTACGAATCCGGCGATACCTAATGTGTATAGTTTTTCTTGTGTTTTGATAAACAATGTGATTGTGATAAAATAATTATAAAGTTGGAATTTTTTTTTTTGTCGTCATATCTTGACCCCTATAACTTTTTGGTATACGGAGCTATATGGGGGCTCATTTTTTGCGGGGCGATCTGAACTTTTTATTGATACCATTCTGGGGTGTGTATGACTTTTTGATCGCTTTTTATTTATTTATTTTTTGGAAAAAAAAGCGACAAAAAAAAGCAAATCAGCCATTTTGACACTTTTTTCCGTCACGCAATTCGCCGTATTGGAATTTTTAAAAGTATGGGCGTTTTCGGTCGCGGTGCTACCAATGATGTTTATGTTATTTAGGTATTTCTTTTTTAATTATACAGAAAGAGGGGTGATTTAAACTTTTATATATATATTTTATATATATATTTTTAAAAATCTTTAAAAAAAATTTTTGGGATTATTTTAAGGCTCACATATGAGCAAATAGATCCTGTTTTTTATTTTTTATTTTTGAGCAATCGGGGATTTTAAATCCTGCATTTAATATCCCTTTTGCTCATTTCTTAGCCTAGCCTGCCATCTAGTGGCCAAACTAAGAATTGCACATTGAAAGCTGTAAACCTCATCAGCGAGGTTTACAGCATTCAAACCCACCGCAGGTGCCCTGATTGGCCACAGGGGGGCGTGCGTGGGACACCCGGTAAGTAGGGGCAAGTCTCTGCTCTTTGAAACATGCGAACGTGCGAGCGGGCGTTATGTTCTCGCATCGCCCCAGGCCGTACATGTATGGGAGTGGAAGGGTTAATATAGCTAATCATGCCAACTTTCCGACCCACTTCTAAAAAGTGGTGGGGATGGAATAAAACAGCAAAAAGTTTCATATTTTGACACATTACCCGAATATTCATAACTTCGAAGTCAGGGAAAATTTGATTCACCCTGAAGCCGAATTTCCTTGTGCTTTGTGGTAATTAATCAATTTTCCTTGAAATGGTGGTAAAAATAAAAAAATTATACTCACCTCATCCATTTGAGCGTGAAAATGGTGCGATGGCCATCTTGCTTGTAGATCCCGCGCAAAATCTCGCACCCACTCCATAGCGATATTGCAGATTGCAGACATCTAACCCCTCAGATGCCATAGTCAAATGTCATCAGTGTTTAAAATTGAAAGCCGTGGTCTCGCTAAAGAAACCAGGGCTTTCAGAGTTGTAGTTCCTGCAAATAAAAGTTACCTCTGAAGGAAAGAAACATTGAATTTCTACAGCTGGTTGAGAACCATAAGGCCTTTCTGCATCCAATCCACTTTTATTGTGTATTGGATGTGGACCCATTCATTTCAATGTGGCCACAAAATATGTGGACAGCACACCATGTGCTGTCCGTATCCATATGCCCGCATATCCTTCCCACCAATAATAAAACATGTCCTATTCTTCTCCGTTTTGCAGACCACAAAGTATATACACAGACATGGGAATTAGCCAGTTCCCTCAGGTTCTCCAGATCTGGTAGTTAAAATTACAGTGGCAGCTGAAGATGAGAACTTCCATTCCATAGTTTAGCTCCTTAGGCTCTTTAAAAATTTGGTGGCATGTGTGTAGTGTAAATAGTGTATTTATGTGTATGTGTACCATGTATATGGTGTATTTACAGTACAGACCAAAAGTTTGGACACACCTTCTCATTCAAAGAGTTTTCTGTATTTTCATGACTATGAAAATTGTAGATTCACACTGAAGGCATCAAAACTATGAATTAACACATGTGGAATTATATACTTAACAAAAAAGTGTGAAACAACTGTAAATATGTATTATATTCTAGGTTCTTCAAAGTAGCCACCTTTTGCTTTGATGACTGCTTTGCACACTCTTGGCATTCTCTTGATGAGCTTCAAGAGGTAGTCACCTGAAATGGTTTTCACTTCATAGGTGTGCCCTGTCAGGTTTAATAAGTGGGATTTCTTGACTTATAAATGGGGTTGGGACCATGAGTTGTGTTGGGCAGAAGTCAGGTGGATACACATCTGATAGTCCTACTGAATAGACTGTTAGAATTTGTATTATGGCAAGAAAAAAGCAGCTAAGTAAAGAAAAACGAGTGGCCATCATTACTTTAAGAAATGAAGGTCAGTCAGTCCGAAAAATTGGGAAAACTTTGAAAGTGTCCCCAAGTGCAGTCGCAAAAACCACCAAGCGCTACAAAGAAACTGGCTCACATGAGGACCGCCCCAGGAAAGGAAGACCAAGAGCCACCTTTTCTGCGGAGGATAAGTTCATCCGAGTCACCAGCCTCAGAAATCACAGGTTAACAGCAGCTCAGATTAGAGACCAGGTCAATGCCACACAGAGTTCTAGCAGCAGACACATCTCTACAACAACTGTTAAGAGGAGACTGTGTGCAGCAGGCCTTCATGGTAAAATAGCTGCTAGGAAACCACTGCTAAGGACAGGCAACAAGCACAAGAGACTTGTTTGGGCTAAAGAACACAAGGAATGGACATTAGACCAGTGAAAATCTGTGCTTTGGTCTGATGAGTCCAAATTTGAGATCTTTGGTTTCAACCACTGTGTCTTTGTGCGATGCAGAAAAGGTGAACGGATGGACTCTACATGCCTGGTTCCCACCGCGAAGCATGGAGGAGGAGGTGTGATGGTGTGGGGGTGCTTTGCTGGTGACACTGTTGGGGATTTATTCAAAATTGAAGGCAAACTGAACCAGCATGGCTACCACAGCATCTTGCAGCGGCATGCTATTCCATCCGGTTTGCATTTAGTTGGACCATCATTTATTTATCAACAGGACAATGACCCCAAACACACCTCCAGGCTGTGTAAGGGCTATTTGACCAAGAAGGAGAGTGATAGGGTGCTATACCAGATGATCTGGCCTCCACAGTCACCAGACCTGAACCCAATCAAGATGGTTTGGGGTGAGCTGGACCGCAGAGTGAAGGCAAAAGGGCCAACAAGTGCTAAGCATCTCTGGGAACTCCTTCAAGACTGTTGGAATACCATTCCAGGTGACTACCTCTTGAAGCTCATCAAGAGAATGCCAAGAGTGTGCAAAGCAGTCATCAAAGCAAAAGGTGGCTACTTTGAAGAACCTAGAATATAAGACATATTTTCAGTTGTTTCACACTATTTTGTTAAGTATATAATTCCACATGTGTTAATTCATAGTTTTGATGCCTTCAGTGTGAATCTACAATTTTCATAGTCATGAAAATACAGAAAACTCTTTGAATGCGAAGGTGTGTCCAAACTTTTGGTCTGTACTGTATGTGTGTTGAATATCTATAGTGTATGTATATGTGAACATGTGAAGTGATGCCATGTATCCACCTTTGTTAAAAATTTGAATCCCACCCCTGTATGTATGTACATGAGGCCTAAGAGGTAATGCATAGACTGAGACAGTGAAGGTAATACACATATATGGATTTTAACTTTACTTCATGTGGTTAGAGTTGAGTCACTCAAGTCTAGTTGTAGGCCTATGTCTTATGATCATGATTATGATAAAAAGAGAATTTTTTTAGGCTTGTTCACAATGAGCCACTTTTTGTTCTGACAATCAACTCTTGTGCGTGTCACATGACTAGCATTCTGACTCTGTTAAGGCAAAATTTTTGGATGCTTGGTCTACCAAACCACTTTTTATCTATTTATTTTTTTTTAATCCTATAACATTGTGTGTATTTAAACTTCATCTGCCCTCCATAAGGGACAATTTTTAGAAGCTTTGGAATATGAAAAAGAATAACACATGTGCTGGTGCAGTGTGTTTTTAAACACACTGTATGTTAACGCTGTCAAGTGTACGTTTAACCACAGCTATGTATGTCAGTGTAACACAGACATCGTTCATAACAACCAACATATCTTATTTATTCCCCTTATTTTGTTGGAGATAGAAGAAATAAATGTATATTTCAAAGAGAATTTTTGTGTCTTGTGCAGACACATAAGGGGCTAATGATAGACCTATGAGCAAATGAAAAGGTGTGGATACCAAGGGAGATCAGAGCTACCGCTGGGTTGGATAATATAGTATACTGATTCCAATGGTTTAAAGGGTTGTTCACTTTTTACTATCTATTACCTATCCCCAGGATACCACCAATCTGATATAAAGGACCCATCCTGAGGATAGATCATCAACCCCTTTAAGTCTACTTTGCACTCCCACCAGAGATGTAAATAACTGGGAGAGCTACAAAGACATACTGCCATTGTTCATCTCAGAATTATGATAGTAATCCTCTCTATAATATATCTTCAGTATTTAGAAAAGGATCACCTATGTAAATAAGCAGGTTTTTATAGCAAAAACAAATACTCTTAACTTGGGAATTAGGGTTGTTGAGCCATTTATGTAGTGTAGTGGAAGTGTTCCTTGTAGATTTAGGTGTAAAATAGTCAAATATACAGTATGTCTGAGTTGAAGATATTCAAAAAAATAGAAGTACCATAGTTGGATACAAGAGAAGTAAAGTATGTCATAGAAAATTCATTCCAAAGTCCCTATCCACAAGTAGCCCATTGTCTATCCAAGTAGATAAAGATATATGGGGAAGAATAAGATCAAATATAGAAGTAGGTAATTGTAAAAGGTTAATTACAGTGAATTGTTGAAAGGTTCAGCTATACCTGATGGATGGCTTTACGAGTTGATAAAGTAGGCAGAAAACTAGAAAAAAGTGTGTAGGTGGTGTTGAATGGTATGGTTTCTTAAGAAGCTTAGTTTTATCTGTACTGACTTCAGAGGATTTTAAGTTGAGACTGAAAACCGGCCTGTAATACTGGATCAGAGAGGGATATTTGAGATCTCCAAGACAGACAGATGAATAAAATACGTCATCCCCAACCCCGGGTATCTTTTTATTCCAAATAAATTTCATAAGCCAGGATTGTAGGCATTTAATAAAAAGAGACCGGTAATGGAATTTCTAAAAACATATAACATTTTTGGTAAAATTACCATTTTAGCTGTAGCAATCTTGCCAAGCCAAGAAATCCCCTGAAGTTGATTTTAGATCTTTAATCTGAGAATTATAGTTAGAATCAAACAATTGGGAACGGGGGAAAAGAAAAATGAATGCCTAGGTAAAGGAGTGCGTGTTTCGCCTAGTGGAATCGGTAAATTTGATTAAAGCACCTAATAAGGATTGGAAGAATGTTAAGGGGTGAATTGCGATTTAGTAACATTTATTTTATAATATGAGGCTAATAGTCTCCATTGCAGCTGGTAATTAATTTATAGGGTTAGAGATGAGTAGAATAGTATCATCAGCAAATAAACCGCTTTTGTGCTCTACAGATTGTAATGTGATATATAAAATATGGCATAAAGCTCTGATATGTTAAGCAAATGGTTCTATAAAGAGGGCAAATATTAGGGGTGATATCAAGCACCCTTGTTGCGTGCCGTCAGATATATTAAAAGATTTTAAAACAAAACCGGAGGTATATGCAGTTATTTGGTAAAGAGTTTAATGCAATAGTGGCCAGAAAAAAACACATTTAACTAATAGGGATTTTAAAAATCCTTAATGAACCTTGTCAAATGTGCTCTCCTCATCCAAGGCTAGGAACAGAGAAGGTGTTAGATGATGAGCTACCAACTCCAGAATATCAATAAACTGTCTTGTACCCATCGAAAGTCTGATAATTTTTCACAAATCCCACTTGATCAAAATGGGAAGAATATGTAAAAGTCTGTTAGAGAAGTTTAGAAAATATTTTAAGGTATTAAGCAAAGAAATGTTCGGAAACGTCAGAGCACTTGCCAGGTTTTGGAAGATGTACTATTGTTGCGGATAATATTACTCTAGAAATATAGCCTGGCTATATTTGTTGGAAACAGGGAAGCACATAATGAACATGGGTATATAAAAAGGTTTCATATTTTATATTGTATTCATATTTCATAGTATTCGTTTGACAGGCCATCTGGACCAGGTCATTAATTTAAGAGAAAAGATAACTGTTTTAATCTCATCCATGGAAATATCTTTATTAAGTGATGCTAATTGAGAAGGAAATAGGGAGAGCAGAGAGGTTCCAGTTAAAAAATAATTATTTCTGGTGTTGGTTGAGGAGTGTGAGTGCAACAATGTTAAAAGTGTATTATATGATATGTTGTGTCAGTATTAAATTCCTTCTAGAATTATATTCATCAGTCTTTATTGGTCTTGAGGTAGTCTGCAGAGGCTCTAGTCATGATTCTGGGAAGCGTGCCAATTCTGGGCGTGCAGAGAATAAGTGAAGAAGGAGACAAAAACATAGGTAAGGGGAGTATACAAGGATCATCCCTCTTCTGTACCAATCAATGTAAATGTCAAATGTTATGTTTATAGTTTATTATGGTTCGCATGTATCCACCACCATTAACTGTAATTATAATATAATCACACACTGTTTCATTAAAGTGGAATGATCTTGTTGGACACATACTGTTTGTGTCTCAAATTATTCTCCGATCCAAGCTCGGTAACTTTCTACTAATTTGAATTCCACATAATAATCAGTGGAAGCTGATTAAGGTTCAATAACAGTTTGGCGCCCGAACAGGGACTGGTACAATAGAATTAATTGGAACTTGAGATCATAACTGGAGGATGACAGAAACTGGAACAGACAGACACTATTAAGCTACAGTGAAGATAAGAAACTTTATTCTTACAATCTGTCCCTTCCTTGTTCTTTCTCCTCTGATGTTGGTGAATGTGAAAGGTAAAAAGACACTGAATGATCGAACAGCCCTTGTTTAAGAACACTAGCCTTCAGCCATGACTGATAGGTTAGGGTCAAATGGGACCCGAGTAGCAGCATGAAGGACTTAGTAGGGTCTGCCCCTATAGTGTCATACCCTGGTTCGATGGTGTGTTTTTGTGTTTTGGAAAGGAGACAAGAGTGGAAAGTTAGACTCTGTGCATTACACAGTGACGGGTGGATGCCTTGCCCCCCTGTATGTGTACAGTAGTTCTGATGTGATGGATAGGATGCATTTTACAGTAAGACACGCTCAGACAAGGAGAGTGACTGACCAGGGAAGGTGGACATACATGCAGTACCACACTCTGAGCACTGGAATCGAAAATCCTTTAGTGAGATAATCTCTAGGAAGGATCATATACCCCACAAACCATGAGGAAGTTTTGTGTGTCCAACCACAACCATGGATATTGACGATGAGGGAATAGAATGAGATGAATAAGATAGATGTGTCAGGGTGTTTGTTTCTTCTTGGCATATTCTTGATTTTGATAGTATACTTCATAGGATTTTGTGTTTGGATGTATGGTACTAGTGAGGCGCTATTGGATCAGGAGGAAAATTGATTAAATAATCTAAGGTCCATCGATCCAAGGTATTCCTTTGCTCAAGATTTGATAAATCTCTGGTCAAAGTGGTGAATTAAAAATTTCAGCAAAGATGGGTAATCTGCCTGGTAAAGAGCCCAAGCCTGGGTTAACCTCTGATAGCATAGTACAGCAGAGAGAGGGTAAGGAAGCTGTGAAGAATATGCATAAGTTGATGAAAGGAGTGGGCATGCCTAAAAGTAGCAGATTGCATCCAGAAATGGGAAACAATAGTGAGACAATATCGAGGTTGGTTGAAAGACAGTGGTTTAACTGATCATCTTTGAGAATGTAGAGGCAGGAGTAAGAGTTAGCAATTCATTAGCTATCATTTGAAGATTTATGATTTTCTTTTTTGGGAATCAAATGTAAATGTTATACATGTTTTGGCTGCACAAACTTTTAATTTTATCACAATAAGTTTATTAGCCTTGTTACCTGAGCTATAGAAAAGAGCTTTAGATTTAGTTGTAATATAAAGTGGGGTTGCATAAGCATCATTCATAATTCATAGTAGACTTTTTATGATATATTGATGATTTTATGATAGAGGCAGCAGTGGGATCTGGGTTAGCTTTGTTTTTATCTTCTTTTGATTTAACATTATGTCATGTGTAATTTTTATTTTTATTCCAAAAAGGAGATTTTGAGAAACTGTATTCTCTGTATTAATCTGTTTCAGGG
Source organism: Rhinella marina (assembly GCA_900303285.1). Classification (NCBI taxonomy): domain Eukaryota; kingdom Metazoa; phylum Chordata; class Amphibia; order Anura; family Bufonidae; genus Rhinella; species Rhinella marina. Next base: position 1,169,567 of record ONZH01028668.1, read on the forward strand.
TGTGTATCGTATATTTGGAAATATTCCTGGCAGAGGCGTAGCTAGAGGTTCAGCACAGGGGGGGCGAAACATACTTGAGTGGGCCCCCCACTTGGCTTCCCAAACGCACGTTTCCAACTTCACAGGCATATACTACTAGTTGTGGTTATAATACTGTATTAGCAAGATGACTGTATAAACTGCTAGATCATCTATGCTGTTAAGTACAGTACAATAGATTTTCTACATACCCTACTCTAAATACTCTACCACATAATGCAGTAAAATATAGGAGTAATAGGAGTAAAAAACAATGGGACTCCTATGTTAAAGGAAACCTGTCCCCAGTTTTTACATCACTAACTAACTAACTAACTAACAGTCCCCTGCCCCCATCAGACCTCCGATCATCAGAATGTGCCCCCATCAGACCTCAGATCAGTGTATTGTGCCCCTTCAGACCTCAGATCAGCGTACTGTGCCCCCATCAGACCTCAGATCAGCGTATTGTGCCCCATCAGACCTCAGATCAGCAGAATATGCCCCCATCAGACCTCACATCAGCATACTGTGCCCCATCAGACCTCAGATCAGCGTATTGTGCCCCCATCAGACCTCAGATCAACAGAATGTGCCCCCATCAGACCTCACATCAGCCTACTGTGCCCCCATCAGACCTCAGATCAGCGTATTGTGCCCCATCAGACCTCAGATCAGTATATTGTGCCCCCATCAGACCTCAGATCAGCAGAATGTGCCCCCATCAGACCTCACATCAGCCTACTGTGCCCCCATCAGACCTCAGATCAGCGTATTGTGCCCCCCACCAGACCTCAGATCAGCGTATTGTGCCCCCATCAGACCTCAGATCAGCGTATTGTGCCCCATCAGACCTCAGACCAGCTTATTGTGCCCCATCAGACCTCAGATCAGCTTAATGTGTTCCCATCAGACCTCAGATCAGCGTTTTGTGCCCCCATCAGACCTCAGATCAGCGTACTGTGTCCCCATCAGACCTCAGATCAGCGTATTGAGCCCCCATCAGACCTCAGATCAGCGTACTGTGCCCCCCATCAGACCTCACATCAGCCTACTGTGCCCCCATCAGACCTCAGATCAGCGTATTGTGCCCCCATCAGACCTCAGATCAGCGTTTTGTGCCCCCATCAGACCTCAGATCAGCGTACTGTGTCCCCATCAGACCTCAGATCAGCGTATTGAGCCCCCATCAGACCTCAGGATCAGCGTACTGTGTCCCCATCAGACCTCAGATCAGCGTATTGAGCCCCCATCAGACCTCAGATCAGCCTACTGTGCCCCCATCAGACCTCACATCAGCCTACTGTGCCCCCATCAGACCTCACATCAGCCTACTGTGCCCCCATCAGACCTCACATCAGCCTACTGTGCCCCCATCAGACCTCACATCAGCCTACTGTGCCCCCATCAGACCTCACATCAGCGTATTGTGCCCCCATCAGACCTCAGATCAGCTTAATGTGCTCCCATCAGACCTCAGATCAGCGTATTGTGCCTCCATCAGACCTCAGATCAGCGTATTGTGCCCCCATCAGACCTCAGATCAGCAGACTGTGCCCCCATCAGACCTCATATCAGCCTACTGTGCCCCTATCAGACCTCAGATCAGCGTATTGTGCCCCCATCAGACCTCAGATCAGCCCACCCAGCCACATAGGATTAAAATAAAAAACCTTTCTTACCTGTTCTGCGCTGCGGCTGCCCTCCGGTCCGCGCTCCGCTCTCTTCCCTGGCCCATAATGGAAGCGCTCACTTGTATTCGCCTGATAGTAGGCAAGGTCATCCTTGCTGGGCCCCCCTGAGTCACTGGGCCCGGAGCCGTCGCCCCCCCTGCCCCCCCGGTAGCTACGCCACTGATTCCTGGAGTACATTGAGTTAAGTTTACATCATTGTTTAATATAGAGCTATTAAGCCTCCAAGGGGATGAGTGTAGATAGGCAAATCATTCTTTAACTACAGTGAAAACAGAGACATGGTCCGACCAGGTTATACGACCTATAGATGAGGAATGGACCTTTTGTTTATCAACTAAAATTATATCAATATGGGAATAGGTGTTAAGAGGGTGGGATAAAAATGTGTAATCTAGTTCAGAAGCATGGCAAAGAATTCAACTCGAAAAAACTAAAATTTTTTATCTCTGTGATCTGGGGGACTTTTATCTAAAGTAAGGTCAATCACTTTGTTAAAATAATCACATATGAGGACTGATCTTTTTTTTTTTTTACGGGAGACGAAGTAATGACCCATTAAAGAGAATTAATTTGAGAGTCATTGGGCAGATAGAATGTAACTAAAGTGAAAAGAAAAATTTTGATTAGACAGGTAAGCATTAAAGGGAGCCTGTCACCTGTTTTTCACCAATATAACTAAGATCACTGCCCCACAGAAGATTGCAGACATATCCCAGACATACCTGTGTGCACTGTGTGTCTGTATTACATGTCACATCCCAGACATCCCTGTGTGCACTTTGTGCCTTTATTCCATGTCCAGAAAAAGCACTTTTATTCTGCTGGAAAACAGCTCCCAAGTGCCCAGCTCTGCTGCTGCAAGTGCTCAAAGCAAACCAGACTGAAGAGGGGATGGGCTTCTTTAGCTGCTCATATCTTGGGATTGGTAGCAGATAGAAAAATGGTTCTGACCTTCTATGAAAGCTGACATTTCAAATGATACCAAAATCATAGCATTATACCCAGTATATCAGAAGATATAGCTGTTAGAAATTGAGTTGGGACAGAAAGCTGTTTTTAGTTTCACTTTTAGTTTCACAGCTGGGCACTTAGGAGCTGTTTTCCAGTAGAATAAAAGTGCTTTTTATAAACATATAATACAGACACACAGTGCACACAGGTATGTCTGGGATGTGACATGTAATACAGACAGTGCACACAGGTATGTCTGGGATGTGTCTGCAATCTTCTGTGGGGCACTGCTGTTAGTTGTTAGTTACAGTAAGTGAAAAACAGGTGAAAGACTCCCTTTAAATAACTACCTTTCTCGTCAGCATATAGAGAGAAAAAAAGAACACTTAAGGGGGCAGTTTACCCCTATTGTCTTCAGGGTAGAGATCTGGATCTTAATTTATATAACATTTGTAAAATGCTTAGTTTAAAGGGGTTGTCCAAGTTATGAAAAAAATATATAGCACTGTAAATCTGATGGGTAGCAATATATAACTAAGTTCAGCAAGTTTTAGGCAAAAAAAATCTATATTTCCTCATTTCCCTGGTTCTCTTCTGGCCTTTGTTTACATGTAATAACAACAATCTCAGTCCCTCCCCCCTTCCCCCCTCTCTGTAAAGGGAGTGAATACAAGTGCTCAGTGACATGTCTGCCTGCTGGGATACTCAGCAACATGTTGTATGTGTAGGACTACAAGTCCCAGCTGTACAATGACACTGCTGATACACACAGGAAATTTTCCCTACCTGTTCTTGTACAATACAATTCCTCTATAGCTCCTTGCCCAGCATTTGTCTCCTCTCACTGCTGGAGCTACTATTTGTTGTAAAGCCTTGAGCCCTCAGTGTGTTCTGGCTGAAGGGGTTAATATTTTATCTGAAGGAATCCAGGGAGAGAGCAGATAGCAGGAGCCCCGCAAAGAAAGGGGGTGTGGCCAGTGACGTCTCGTGTACAGACTGTTATCTGAACTCTGAGGCTTGTGCACGAAACATCACAGACCAGGGAGATAAGGTGACATCACAGGTCATGTGACCCTCAGTCAACTCTGAGAAACCAGCAGCTTTAGAAACACAAAGTATATGGGAAAGTTGTTATACCTGACAAGTTAGAAATATATAAAGAACAAAAAAATTACTCGGACAACCCCTTTAACTTGAAAAATAACAGCTTTGAGTTCATTGTGGGATAATATTAAACAATTCACTGGAATGAAGAGGGTAGGACTAGTGAAGGTAAAGTAAAAACACAGTAGAAAAAACGTGGAAAAAACATAATATAAATCAAAACAAATGTATACTAATCAAATCTGTGCTATGTGTCAAGGTAGAGCTTCTCTGTGACGGAGCTCTGGACTTCTGATCCCACCATGCCCCCTGTATTTTTCATGGTCTAAAATTTTGATATCTGATGAAACATAAGACAATAACAAAGACACATAAGGAGATTATGTTACGGTTTATTGTTTTTTTTTTTGGACTCTAGCTATAGTTGCCCTTTAAAAAAACAACACAATGAGCTTGGAAAGTGAGTACTTAATTTTTTATTTTTTTTTGCAGATAAGTGGTTTGAATGTTTTATTGTTTCTAAATTGATGTTAGTTCATAGACCTGGTGTTCCAGTATCTCTGTAGCAGATTCTTCAGATCTTGTAAAATGACATAAATCCTAGGGACAAATTTAGTCCTATGCTCAGTGTGACAAAGAGAGTTGTAAATTTATATTCCCAAATTCTTCTCGTTGAGATTTGATATTGCCTGGTAATATTACTACTTACTTTATATGACTACATATGGAAATATTATTTTAAATGTTTTGCAAAGTATGTGATTCTTTATAAGCAGCATTCTAATTTGATGATGCCACACTAATGGGTATGTATTTATCAGCTTTTATTTCCCATTGTGATGATGTCATAACATTTAAAGTGTATTTATAGGCTGTGTTCTATTGTGATAATTAGTGTTGAGCGAACATGCTCGGCCGAACTCACTGTTCGGCCAAGCATGCCTACGCTCGGGTCCGCTCGGTGTTCGGCCGAATAAGAGAGAATTATTTTAGGCTTGTTCACAACAAGCCACTTTTTCTTCTGAGAATTAGTACTTGTACATGTAAGCATTGTGACCCTGTCAAGGCATCATTTTTGGATGCTTGATCCCCCCAAGCCACTTTTTTTATTTTATTTTAGTTTTTTATCACATAGCACCATGTGTTTAAACATCATCTGCCACCAATTTTTCAAAGCTTTGGAATATGAAAAAGCATAACACATGTGGCGTGGTGTGAAATTAAATACACTGTATGTTAATGTCGTCAATTGTACCCACAGTTATGTACAGTACAGACCAAAAGTTTGGACACACCTTCTCATTCAAAGAGTTTTCTGTATTTTCATGACTGTAAAAATTGTAGAGTCACACTGAAGGAATCAAAACTATGAATTAGCACATGTGGAATTATATACTTAACAAAAAAGTGTGAAACAACTGAAAATATGTCTTATATTCTAGGTTCTTCAAAGTAGCCACCTTTTGCTTTGATTACTGCTTTGCACACTCTTGGCATTCTCTTGATGAGCTTCAAGAGGTAGTCACCTGACATGGTTTTCACTTCACAGGTGTGCCCTGTCAGGTTTAATAAGTGGGATTTCTTGCCTTATAAATGGGGTTGGGACCATGAGTTGTGTTGGGCAGACGTCAGGTGGATATACAGCTGATAGTCCTACTGAATAGACTGTTAGAATTTGTACTATGGCAAGAAAAAAGCAGCTAAGTAAAGAAAAAACGAGTGGCAATCATTACTTTAAGAAATGAAGGTCAGTCAGTCCGAAAAATTGGGAAAACTTTGAAAGTGTCCCCAAGTGCAGTCACAAAAACTATCAAGCGCTACAAAGAAACTGGCTGACATGAGGACCGCCCCAGAAAAGGAAGACCAAGAGTCACCTCTGCTGAGGAGGATAAGTTCATCCGAGTCACCAGCCTCAAAAATCGCAGGTTAACAGCAACTCAGATTAGAGACCAGGTCAATGCCACACAGAGTTCTAGCAGCAGACACATCTCTACAACAACTGTTAAGAGAACACTGTGTGCAGCAGGCCTTCATGGTAAAATAGCTGCTAGGAAGCCACTGCTAAGGACAGGTAACAAGCAGAAGAGACTTGTTTGGGCTAAAGAACACAAGGAATGGACATTAGACCAGTGGAAATCTGTGCTTTGGTCTGATGAGTCCAAATTTGAGATCTTTGGTTCCAACCACCATGTCTTTGTGCGACGCAGAAAAGGTGAAAGGATGGACTCTACATTCCTGGTTCCCACCGTGAAGCATGGAGGAGGAGGTGTGATGGTGTGGGGGTGCTTTGTTGGTGACACTGTTGGGGATTTATTCAAAATTGAAGGCATACTGAACCAGCATGGCTACCACAGCATCTTGCATCATTTATTTATCAACAGGACATTGACCCCAAACACACCTCCAGGCTGTGTAAGGGCTATTTGACCAAGAAGGAGAGTGATGGGGTGCTACGCCAGATGACCTGTCCTCCACAGTCACCAGACCTGAACCCAATCGAGATGGTTTGGGGTGAGCTGGACCGCAAAGTGAAGGCAAAAGGGCCAACAAGTGCTAAGCATCTCTGGGAACTCCTTCAAGACTGTTGAAATACCATTTCAGGTGACTACCTCTTGAAGCTCATCAAGAGAATGCCAAGAGTGTGCAAAGCAGTAATCAAAGCAAAATGTGGCTACTTTGAAGAACCTAGAATATAAGACATATTTTCAGTTGTTTCACACTTTTTTGTTAAGTATATAATTCCACATGTGTTAATTCATAGTTTTGATGCCTTCAGTGTGAATCTACAATTTTCACAGTCATGAAAATACAGAAAACTCTTTAAATGAGAAGGTGTGTCCAAACTTTTGGTCTGTACTGTATGTCAGTGTCACTCAGACATCATATACTATTGCTGTCATTGTGTTACAGAGCTTAGGGAGTAAAAAGTAAAAAAAAATCCTTAAAAATGAACAAAAACAGATAACAAGTTTTCTTAAAAATGATGAGTCCTAGGAGGCTACATGGGGTTATATACCAACTTTCAGGGCAATTGGAACAACTTTGGTTCTGCCTGAATTGATTCAGACAAACCAAACTTTTTCAAAAATTTGGCAAACCGGACCTAAAACAATAATTGCTTTTGCAATTTTAGCATTTCTTCTAATGATTTCATAATGTATGTCTCTTCATTGACTATGTTGGCTAAACATCATCAATCATATCAGCAGAAAGGGGCGGAGCTTCGCCGCAGAGCCGGATGCACGCATAGCGATGAGCTCTGCTGCTGACCGAGACTAACTAGGCTAAATTAAGCTATCAAACCAGCGAAAAAATGGGCAAAACCACCAAAGAACGCTCGAAAGACACCCTTGGAGCAAGCAAAACCTCCTTAGCCCAAGGAGAAATTGATAGATATATCAAGAGATCTACTCCAGCGGCGTCCGGACACCCAGCCAAGATGGCGCCGCCTAAACACTTACCTCCCGCCTCGCAAACAGAAGAAGGCATGGATGCTGAACAGGAAAGTGACATGGACGAGCAACGAGACGAGGAAGACCAGGTCTTTTCTAAAACCTTCCTTAAATCTTTACTAGCTAGCTCACTAGAACTGCTGATTACAGAGATTAAAGATATCAAGCAAGACCTGCGTCAGATGACCGGGAGGGTGGAAGCCTTAGAACATGCCCAAGAAGCGACCGCAGAGTTCCATACGGCAGTATCCAGAAATATGGACACCTGCCAGGCACATGTTAACTACCTGTATTCTCTAATAGAGGAGCAAGATAACTGGGGACGCAGACACAACATTAGGATCAAAGGAATCCCTAAGTCGGTTCCGCCGGACGCCTTGGAAGCGACCCTTACTGCCTTCTTTACCTCCATCTTAGGCTCCACAGTGGCGGACATTTCTATGGATAGAGCACATAGAGCTCTAAGACCTATCCCGCAACCTGATGAAAGTCCGAGAGATGTCATATGTCGTATGACTAGCTAGAAAGCCAAAGAGTTGATCATCGCAGCAGCACGTTCCACCTCTTTACCTCCAATAGAGGATTCGGCGGTCTCTATATATCAAGATCTCTCTCCGATGACTTTGCGTAAGAGGAACCACCTACGTCCATTACTGGAAATTTTGAGAAGAAAAAAGATTCAATACCGCTGGCTGCACCCCTTTGGGCTGTTGATACACACTCCAGGCAGAAAGATAGTGATCAGATCACCAGCGGATCTACAGAGGATCTATGACCTTCTGGATATGGAGGCATTGGAAATATCCGACTGGAATGTGGCGCAGGACATTGCTTCTCTACCAGCAGTTCCACAAATTGAACCATGGACCCCGGTGATCAACTCCAGACGACAAAGAGGAAAAAATACTCCATCAAGAATGACACCAAGAAGATTGAATCACCCAGCTACTTACCCTCGTGAGGATTCTTGAATATAGGACTCTGTGGAATGTATATGTTTTCATGCTGGTATATTTACAATCACACTCAACGACATGCCTAGTTAGGGCTGAAGGTCCACTTTGAAAGAAGTCTTCCCCCCTACGATCCACTCAGGCAATGTACCATTTATGTTCACCCTTTTCAATACGTTATAGTGAGTTCATACATAATGTGGCTTTTAGGCCACCTACTAGAGTATATAGCTTTCTTGAAGTCGCTGAGGCAATACTTTAGGTTGTCCCTTAGAGATAAATGTTTGGTCAACTTCAGCCTACTGATTTCACAGACCCTGTTTTATTGTTGGTTCTTTATGGTTATGTTTAGCAGGTTTCATGTTCTGTTCCAACAGGTCATAGGTCTTGCTAGTTATACGATCCAAGGATGTCATATCCTCATTACACACAGTTATCTCTCATGTAGCTCTCCATTTAGCAGACAAAGTGTACTATCTCCCAAATGTGTAATCTCTATGTTTTTGTTAACATGTATATCTTCCTTTTCATATGTAGACAATGGCTGATATTACTATATGCACCTTGAATGTCAGAGGTCTGAACGCACCGGAAAAAAAGAAGCCAAGTTTGTAAGGTCTTGGGCAGACTCAAGGTAGGAGTTGCGATGCTGCAGGAGACCCATTTCCGCTCCAAACATATACCCAAACTGACCCATCTACAATATGATAAATGGTATCACAGCACCTCTCCTAGCTCCGCTTCCCGTGGAGTCAGTATAGCCTTCCACAAATCGGTTCCTTTTGAGGTGCGCTCGGAACTCTCAGACTCTAATGGGAGATATATGTTTCTAAAAAGGGGTCATTGGTTCTCAGATGTGCACCTTTGGAAGCATATATGCCCCTAACACACAACAGGCTGATTGGATAGTCAGCACTCTGGCTAAATTTAATGAATTTGCGGAAGGGTGTATTATCATGGGCGGAGATCTGAATGTTGCACTTCATCCTAACGTAGATTCTTCATCTAAACAGTCAGCTATCTCTCACTCTGCTCTCGCCCAGATAGATTCGGCTCTACAGGAATGCTCACTGGTAGATGTATGGAGAGTTTTTTACCCTGATGAAAAAGATTACACATACTATTCTCAAAGGCATATACTCCTATATACCTCCAATTATATCTCTGCAAATCAGCTAAGATAGATAACATCATTCTCTCTGATCATGCCCCAGTGCTACTTGTATATAATCTATCAGGTGTACCCAAGAAGACTAACAGCTGGCGCTTGAGCACCACATTGTAAGATAACAAGACTAATTTACAACAAATACAGAAACACATATCTGATTATTTCTCCATAAATGATACCCCAGAAGTTTCTAAGGGAATTTTATGGGAGGCACATAAATCTGTAGTGAGGGGTCACTTAATAGCGCTGGGCTCTTATATCCACAGGGAAAGGAAAAAGACCATAACTGAGTTGTATCGTCAGATACGATTAAAAGAATCCGCACATAAACAATCTCTGTCCCAGTCGGATTTAGAAGCATTAAACCAGACTAAAACTGAACTTAAAAACATACTCAATGCCTCGACAGCTAAAGCCTTCCTAAACTCCCAGTTTAAATATTATGCCCATGGAGATAAGGCGTCCAAGCTCTTACTCTCACAAATCAGGAAAAGGAAAACTAAATCCTTTATCCCTAAAATACAATCAACAGAGGCAGTATCACTTCGCACTACTGATCAAATAGCACAGAGGTTTTGTGAATATTATAGAGGGCTATATAATCTTAGGGACAAAGCAGAGGACCACAATACAGAGGAACTGCGGTCCAAAATAGACATATGGTTACAGACCCTACAGCTACCAGAAATTCAGGAACACCATAGGTCATCACTCACTAGACCCTTCACGCTCACGGAACTGGAAAAAGCTTTGAAGGAAACACCATCTAATAAAGCCCCAGGTCCAGATGGTTTTTCGATCCCATATTATAAATATTTCAAAACGCTACTATTGCCCCATTTGCTAAATGTATGTAATGCAGCTCTACGAGGAGAACCCCTTCCACCCCAAATGCTTCATGCCTTTATAACTATAATACCTAAAGAGTGGAAGGACTCCACTTTATGCTCAAACTACAGACCCATTTCCCTTCTAAACAACGACCTTAAACTACTAGCCAAAATGATTGCAAATAGATTGAAACCACTCCTACCTGAGCTGATATTCCCGGAACAGGTTGGTTTCATACCACACAGGGAAGGGAGGATGAATACCACTCGACTACTTTACATAATGCAACATGTTAAGAAGCAGAAGATACCCCTAGTCCTTCTCTGCACAGATGCTGAGAAGGCATTTGACAGGGTTAGCTGGCTATTTATGGAGAGAGCACTGACTAAGTTTAAGATCCCTGAACAGTTCATCGCTACTATCATGTCTATGTACTCAGCTCCGAGCGCACAAATCTGGATTAATGACACTTTATCACCCAGTTTTGATATCAGTAATGGCACTCGTCAGGGCTGCCCCCTTTCCCCACTACTGTTTGTTCTGACATTGGAGACAGTACTCCAGGCAATTAGACAAGATGACAGAATACAGGGGGTAGAAATGGGATCCCTTAAACACTCCCTAGCCGCTTTTGCTGATGACGTTTTGATGTTCATCACAAATCCGGAAGAGGCGCTGCCAGCTCTGATGGATATTTTTGAAGCATTTGGGGAGCTGTCAAATTTCAAAATTAATCCCACAAAATCGCAGATACTTAACATATCCCTCCCTACGCATGTTGGTATACATTTGCAAAACGTTACCCCTTTCAAGTGGGCTACAACTACCATTCCCTTTCTAGGGGTCCAGATTCCAAAAGAGTTTGAGCAGTTATATAAAGTCAATTTCCTGGACTTACTGAGACAGATAAAAGGGCAGATGGATAACTGGGATATCCTTTATGTATCTTGGTTTGGCAGGAAAACCCTCATTAAAACAGTAATTCTACCCAAGGTGCTCTATTATATGCAGACCCTTCCGATCCATCCACCTACTGACTTCTTCACCCGTTTACGCTCCTTGTTATCTTCCTTCTTATGGCGTAAGACCAGACCTAGATTAGCACATGTTCATCTAACGCAACACCCTACAAATGGAGGCATGGGACTCCCGGATTTTAGGCTTTATTATAAAGCTATCCAGATTGCCAGAATAGTGGAATGCCTCAGATACCCATCGAACAGATTAGACTTAGCAGCTGAGGCTGCCATGAATGTGCATCCCCTGCGTAGTCTATTCCTATCACATAAATGTGTAAATCTCTTTAGCAGTACTATTGATAACAAATTGACTAGACACTTAGTGAAACTGTGGCATCAAGGTAGTCTAAAGACGGTTCTATTGGATAATCCGCTGTCACTTTTGCAAATTAGAGATGCACTTCATGACTCACCAAAGAGTTTCAGAGACACCCTTCCTACTATATACAAGACCCTTACTCATCCGTTATTAGATGTTGATTCCATCATAACAGACCAAGTACCAGACATGAGAAGTCCCAGCTTGCCACTGAGCAGGCTTTCCACCTTCCATACACACTATTTGAGGAAATATGTTAGAACATATGGAGCACAGGAAAATACTGGAAATTCCCACACGGTATTTGAAAAACTCGTACTCCAGAAGAGAGAACCTACAAGGCTGATCTCCTTGTTATATAAACAACTCTTGCCTAAGATAACGGAGAGCGATAGATGGTGTATATCCCAGTGGGAAGAAGATCTACAAACTAAATTTACGGATAGGGAAATTAAATTTCTTCTCTCTGCCTCGCAGAGGTTGTTCAAATGCGTGAAGCTGCAGGAGAACTACTTTAAGATCCTTACACGTTGGCATTATACACCTGACAGGTTAGCGAAAATATACTCCACTGTCACCCCTGTATGCTGGAGATGCAATTTAGACAGAGGCACATGTCACCATATATGGTGGTCGTGCCGTGTTATCAGGCCATTTTGGACAGAAATATGCCAGATTCTTTCCGGCGTAGCTGGGGAGACCCTAATAGCATCACCCAAAATATGCCTCCTAGGACTGTTTACAGAGACTAGTCTACCCTTAAAGAAACAGAGGCTAATACACCATCTATTAGCAATTGCGAGAATTCAAATAGCTCAATTATGGAAACAATCTGACCCTCCTAAGATAGCTCACTGGAAAGCAAAAGGGGACCAAATCTTTAGATTTGAACAGCTTCTACACTCGGAAATTCACAAACCCCATCTCTTTGAAGACAGTTGGAGTCCTTGGGCAAAATATAGAGGTTATAGCAATTCCTGACTGGCATACTAGTAGTTTAAACCTTAAACATGAATACACTGCTAAATACCCAATGTACCACAAATGCTTGTACCAGCCTCTTGGATTTATAAAAAACGCTACATATGTGACATTGTGAACTTATGATCTACCTTTTAATGTACGATTTCTCGTTTGCAATAAGGACTAGCAGGCCTGTACTTTGACCTGACCTGTTTATGTTATGTTTTGTTCCACTGTATTTGATATAATATGTACTATTGTATTATTATTGATACAAAACAAAAAATATTTTACAAAAAAAAAAAATCATATCAGCAGAAAAAGACTTAAAGGGGTTGCTCAGCCCTGGTGAATTTTTCTTTAGACCTCCAGCATGGCCATGTCCGTTCAGTCTGCCCTTATATATGCGTTCGTCATGTCTATTTCAGATATGCTTAAAATCACATAGACAATGTCTTATCTCTACAGGGCAACATTGATAAACTGAGTGAACAAGCAGCAAATGGTTCAACGCTGATACATGTTCTGTAGCTTTATTACCATTGACAAAACATGCCACTTTGTACATGCAATTATGATGGGAAATAATTTATGACTGATTTTTGATTATAAACTAAATAATGCCATGCAGAGCTGATTTAAAAGCTGTGGCATCCGAGAGGTTAGACAGAGGGAGGAGGCTTATTCTGTCCTCCAAACAGACACTTGTGGAGAAATCCTGATCATTTACTATGGCAGTCTCTGGTCTTATGAAGGCTCCCAGGCCTGCCATAGGAAGCTGCCTGCTAACCCCTTTTTTAAAGACTACACTATATTGATACTGCAAATATGACCATAGTATGTGAACAGTTATACACACAATACACACTCTGCTCACCTCTTCCAGCAGTGTGGACTAGCTTTCCACTCCTTCTTCCCTGTAGACTTGGTCATTGGGCTTACTCTGTCTCTCCATGCAGGCTGTGGCCTGCTTGCTGACAAGGCCTCTCCACCTCTGCCAAAGGATCAGCATGCTTGCACCCTAATCTTCACCAGCCAATGGCTAGAAATTCAGGTTTACTTAAAGGGACCCTTACCTGTAGGAAAGTATTTGAGAAATGGGCTCCCAGCTTTTTAGTTCCTGCAAAGGTGTGCTCTATTTGATTATCTGTCTATGTACTGAACTCTGGTTGTTATCTGGATTTTTACCCTCAACTGCTTAACCTGACCTGCCCCTGACATCTATATTGACCCTTCACTGCCTGCCCTTACCTTGGACGTTTTATTTGTTTGCTCATACTATGCCCATGAACCCCGGCCTCTATCTATCTTGACCTCGGTCTGTACCTGACTATGGTCTTGCCTGATCCCTCTGTATTCCACACTGGTGTCTCTGACCCCTGTGAATCAACTGTCGATCTTACAGAGACTACTCTAGGAGGTATCCGTAGGGTGGTTCTCCTGCAGTGAAGTCCACATCTCTGTATACGATTTAAATGGTTAAAACCAGAGGACAGCCATGATATGCTTAGGATTGGCTAATCTGTTTGTTGACACAGTGGTTCCACACGCACTGCTGTAATAATATGTACATGGGTTAATTTATAGACCAAAGTATTATGAAAATGGCAAATAGTATGTGTTTTTATGCACTGTGGTATTTTGCCACTATATCACAATATTGGGACTAATTTACTAATGTGATAATGTTTAGACTTTGTCAAAAGCAGTAAAGTTTTCTGTATTTCTGGTGCATCATACAACACCAAAATTTAGACCTATTTATGAAGCTAATGCACCAAAAAGAACAATCCATAGCAGTAACTCAGTCTTTTTTGGTTTCCCAGCTCGACAAGTATTACACCTTCGCCTATTTTCTGTTCTCTGATTTTCCTTTTGCTTTCATGTTCTCTGATGAGTCTAGAGGTGATGATAGAAACATGGAGTGTCAGGATATGAAGCTGTGAAATGCGCATATCAAGGAGACGAGTAGCAGGGAAAGTTCTGGAAAGGGTCGACCTTGTCAGGGCTGGGTCTCTGTGATTAGGATTTAATGTGTTCCTATCATCCTGGTGGTTTTCACAGGCCAGTCACATATGGATTATTAACTCTTTTTTTAATGGTGTGCTTTCAAATCTGATTAGTTGATCTTGTTCCTAACTGTTGTAGTTTTCTTATGTAGAGTCCATAAATGTTTCATTCACTTTAATCCCGGGGGGTATATATGTATCTAAATAACTCATACCCTTGGTATTGGTTTGGCTATAATCCTATATTATATCTATCATATCTCAAGCCTGCTTAATAGGTCACACTTTGACTTCTAGGATAGCTGCGTTCCAACAGGAAGTGCCAGAAAATATTTATTTATTTTTTTAAAGCGAGCTAAGGCCTGTTTCACATTTGCGGCAGGAGTTTTGGCAGACTGTTTCAGCAGAGAAGAGCTTGCAAGAACTCTCTTGATCCAGCATTGCTGGAAGTTGCCAGAAATCCGGAGATATGGCTAATACTCACCAAATATGCTGGAATTTGGCTGGACAAATACTGCTGCAAGCAGGGGTGCACCTAGTCTTTCTGCTGCCTGAGCCGAAAACTGAAATGGCGCCCCCCCTTCCCAATGCCAATTTCTTAACGTAACCCCTTCCCTTCAGCCCATAGTCCTTCGGCTGCCCTCCTCTTGCCTCTACCTGGTGCTGCCTGAGGTGATCGCCTCACCTGGCCTCATTGGTGGTACACCCCTGGCTGCAAGCAGTAGAGTTTACCAAGTGCACAAATATTTGTGAACTATTTTGGTATGGCTATGTGTGGGCTTCTAATCAAGGGCATAGCTATAGGGGGTGCAGAAGTAGTAGTCGCTACCGGGCCCATGAGCCTGTAGGGGCCCAAAGACCCTTGTCCCACAGAAGAAGACACCGTTATTATAGAAAGTGCATGCTGGTGAAGTTACACCTCTGGCTGGAGGGAAGGGCATGGTGGATGGGGTGAGGGGTGCTGTTTCCATTTTTTTTCTCAGGCAGCACGAAGGCTATGTGCTTCCCTGCCCTGGCTACAAAGCACTGAGGGAAGGGGGACCCAAGCTGAACTTTTACACCAGGGCCCGTAAGCCTTTAGCTATGTCCCTGCCTCCAATCACTTCTTCTAGTGCGCAAGAGTGTTTGTAAAGATGCAACTAAGGGGTTGTTCTCATATCAGTTATTTGATCAGTTATTTCCATCAGTTATTGTGAGCCAAAACCAAGAGTGGAGCCTCCACAGAAATCAGGTCTACTGAAAAGATCTGCACCTGTTCTGTGTTTTTGACCCACACCTGGTTTTGGCTCACAATAAGGCTCCATTCACACGTCCTGTTTTTCTTTCCTGATTCGATCCTGATTTTTTTCAGGACCCATTGAAATGAATGGATCCAGATCAGGATCGAATCAGGAAAGAAAAACATGACGTGTGAATGGAGCATAACTGATGGAAATAACTGATCAAAAAACTGACGTCTGAACAAGCCCTAAGAGACATAAAATTACAACTCGCAGTATGTTGCATGAGGTTTTCCATAATCTGCAGTGAGTTAAACCTATTGAGCTAAAGTATCAGAGCTCAGAGGCAGTTCAGTGATACAGTGAGCTCTGCTATATCTTTATATATAAAGCAAACTCTGAAAGAATTCAATTCCATCTTAAAGATAGACGACTTTTTTTTTAGGATTCACTATCTCAAGGTGCAAAAAATGTGCAAAAAAGGGTTATTCCCATCTTGGACAATGGGGGCATATCGCTGGGACCCGCACCTATATCGAGAACGGAGCCCCCAAAGTGAAGGAGGGCGCACTGCGCATGCCAGCCACCCTCCATTCATTTCTATGGGGCCACCGAAAATAGCCGAGCACTGGCTCTACTATTTTTGTCGGCTACATAGAAATGAATAGGAGCGGTGGCCGTGCATGCCCGGTGCACTCTCATTCATTTCATGGGAGCAGCGGGGAGCCAGGGTCCTCCAGGCGCAGCGCTCCCCGCTCCATTCTCGATAAAGATGCGGGTCCCAGCAGTGGGACCCGCACCTATCAGACAATGGGGCATATGCTAGTGATATGCCCCCATTGTCTAAGATGGGAATACCCCTTTAAGTCATAAATTGACCCATAGGCAACTATTGGTTTGATTATACAGCATCTGTAACTTTTTTTTTTAAATAACATTATGTGCACTTTAAAAATCTTCATTTTTAAAAAAATCAGCATTTTAGTATGTTTTGCAGTAATATTTTGCAGACGCGAAAAACATCAAATTAAGATAAGATGGTACTGAAGCTGCTAAGCACTTAATGTTCCCATTTCACTTTGCTTAGTATTACATATATTCATGCACAACTCCATTGTGGCTAGCAAAACCTTGGCAAATAAACCACATAATTAATGTATAAGTCATTCACTTTCATTCTCCTAATCTTCCTCTTTAGAGAAAAAAAATCAGTGCGCCGTAAGGGTACAGAAAAGTCTAGAAATGGATCTACACCATATTTATGAGGAAATCTGTGAATATCAATCAGCTGGTGGATCTTAGGATACTGTTACATCTGCACTTTCCCTTTCCCCTATTGAGATCTCCATTCATTGTCAATGGGGACAAAACTGACCTTAACGAAGCGGTATGCACCAGAATGCATTACGTTCCCGTTGGTTGCGTCCCCATCGCAGACAGAATAGCGATGCAAACAGCGTTTTTCTGTCCGTGTTGTGGTGCGGAGCAAGACGGATTCATGACACACAAGGTAAATCAGTGGGGACCGATCCTTTTAGCGCTAACACAAAAGAACAGGTCAGCTCCCATTTAAGAACTGTTGACAACAGCTAATCATTGGGGTATCAGAATGTTGGATCTGATATCTCATATCGATGACTAGAGATGAGCAACGTTATGAAATATTTGATTTGGCTGCTTCTCTGAATTTCACAAAGAAATTTAATTTGTGATGAATGTAGTGGGAGCAATGACGGTGAATGGCGATAGCACTGCCCCTCATCATTGAACCCCTCAGATGCTACATTCATTGCTGATTGTGGCATCTGAGATTAAAATTAAGGACTTTCAGGTGCTAATCAAATTAAAAAAGACATACTCACCTTATCCATTTGATCGCAGAAAGGTAGTTGTGGCCATCTTGATTGAAGACACAGCGCAAAATCTCATCGCTGATGAAGTCAACATGTCTACCCAGTGCAGTGATTTGCGTGCCTCCCCCCCCCCACTGTGAGATTTTCAGCATTTTCTGCAATCAAGATGGCCGCGACAGCCTCTTCGTGTGCAAATGGATGAGATAATTATGTATTTTTGCGCCAATTCAGGAACAATAGATTCATCACCATGAAGCCCAAGGAAATTCTGGGGTCAGTATTGGGCCCCATTCTCTTCAATATATTTATTAATGATCTTGTAGAAGGCTTGCACAGTAAAATATCAATTTTTGCACATGACACTAAACTGTGTAAAGTAATTAACACAGAAGAGGACAGTACACTGCTACAGATGGATCTGGATAGACTGGAGGCTTGGGCAGAGAAGTGGCAGATGAGGTTTAACACTGACAAATGTAAGGTTATGCATATGGGAGGGAATAATGCAAGTCACCAGTACATACTAAATGGTAAAACATTGGGTAACTCTGACATGGAAAAGGACCTAGGAATTTTAGTGAACAGCAAACTAAGCTGTAGAAACCAGTGTCAGACAGCTGCTGCCAAGGCCAATAAGATAATGGGTTGCATCAAAAGAGGCATAGATGCCCGTGATGAGAACATAGTCCTGCCACTTTACAAATCACTAGTCAGACCACACATGGAGTACTGTGTACAGTTCTGGGCTCCTGTGAACAAGGCAGACATAGCAGAGCTGGAGAGGGTTCAGAGGAGGACAACTAAAGTAATAACTGGAATGGGTGGACTACAGTACCCAGAAAGATTCCAAATTAGGGTTATTTACTTTAGAAAAAAGACGACTGAGGGGAGAACTAATAACTATGTATAAATATATCAGGGGTCAGTACAGAGATCTCTCCCATCATCTACTTATCCCCAGGACTGTGACTGTGACGAGGGGACATCCTCTGCGTCTGGAGGAAAGAAGGTTTGTACACAAACATAGAAGAGGATTCTTTACGGTAAGAGCAGTGAGACTATGGAACTCTCTGCCCAAGGAGGTGGTGATGGTGAGTTCACTAAAAGAGTTCAAGAGGGGCCTGGATGTATTTCTGGAGGATAATAATATTACATGTTATAGTTACTAGAGAGGGGTCGTTGATCCAGGGAGTTATTCTGATTGCCTGATTGGAGTTGGGAAGGAATTTTTTCCCCTAAAGTGAGGAAAATTGGCTTGTACCTCACAGGGGTTTTTTGCCTTCCTCTGGATCAACTTATAGGATAACAGGCCGAACTGGATGGACAGATGTCTTTTTTTGGCCTTATAAACTATGTTATGTTACTATGTTACTATGTTGCTGTCATTTTTTTCTGAAAATTCGGATTGAAGTCCATTTCAGACAACCTGTATAGTCTTGAAGGGAAAGGGGTTATTTCTTTTCATGTCAGGAAGGAAGTGCATTTCAGATGAAATTCAGTACAAGAACTGAGGGGATTCATGTGAAATTAGTTGGACAGAAGATAAGATGCAATGTCAGAATATAATGTACAGAAAAAAGTTATAGATGCATGGAAAAAACTTGTAGAAGATCTGGTTGGAAAATGCCTAGAAAATGTGTTTACATATAGTGCCTTCAGAAAGTCTTCAAACTATTTCAATTTTTTCACATTTTATGTTGCGGCCTTGTGTTAGAGAAAAACTTGAATTTATTTTTTATTTTATCATTCTGCACTCAATACCTAATGGAAAATGAAGAAATGAATTTTAGAAATATATGTAAATTTATTAAAAAGGAAAAACTTAAATTTTGCAAGGATATACGTATTCAGACTCCTTGCTATGACACTTGAAATTTAGCTCTGGGGGCCCTCCATTTCTCTTGATCATCTTTGAGATGTTTCTACACTTTAATTGGAGTCCATCTGTAGTAAATTCAGTGGATTGGACATGGTTTGGAAAGACACAGCCCTGTCTATATAAGGTCTCACAGCTGACAATGCATATCAGAAAATAAACCAAGCCATTAGGAGGAAAGAACTGCCTGTAGAGCTTAAAGTTCCTAAGAGCACAGTGACCTCCATAATACTTAAATGGAAGAAGTTTGAAACAACCAGGACTCTTCCTAGAGCTGGCAGCCCCACCCAAGTATTTGGAGGAAAAGAACCTTGATAAGATAGGTGAGCAAGGACCCAATGTTCACTCTGGCTGAACTACAAAGATTCTGTGTGCAGATAGGTGAAACTTCCAGAAGGTCAACCATTACTGCAACATTCAGTGTGAGTTTGTGAGTTTTATGAAAGAGTGGCCAGTAGGATTCCTCTCCCCAGTAAAAGACAGTTGAAAGTATGCAAAAAATCAACTAAAGGACTGTGAGAAACAAGATTTTCTGGTCTGATGAAACCAACATTGAACTTTATGGCCTCATTTCTAATCATAATGTTTGGAGGAACCCATAAACCATGCACTGTCCAATACCATCCCTACAGTGGTGGTGGCAGCATCATGCTGTGTGGGTGTTTTTGTTTTTTTCAGAGTTGAGGGAAAGCTGAATTGAGCAAAGTACAGCAATATTCTTAATGAAAACCTGATCCAGAGTACTCTGGACCTCAGACTCAGCTGAAGTTCACCTTCCAAAAAGACATCACCCTAACCATGCAGCTAAGACAACACAGGAGTGGCTTAGGGACAACTTTGTGAATGTCCTTTAATAGCCCAGCAAGAGCCCTGACTTGACTTGAACCCAACCGAACATCACTGGAGAGACCTAAAAATGACCAACGGTCCCTATCCAACCTGACAGAGCTTGAGATGATCTGCAGAGAAGAGTGGCGGAAAATACCAAAATCCAGGTGTGCAAATCTTTTGGCATCATCCCCCAAGAAGACTGGAGACTGTAGTCACTGCCAAAGGGTCTTCAACTAAGTCCTGAGTAAAGGGTCGGAATACTTCTGCCAATGCAAGATTTTATTATTTATTTTACTCACTGATATGATGCTGACATATTCCACAGCGATTTACAGACATTAGCATCAAGCTGTCCCCAATAGGGCTCACAATCTAAGTTCTCTATCATTATGTCTTTGGAGTGTGGGAGTGAACCAGAGAACCCGGAGGAAACCCACACAAACACAGGGAGAACATACAAACTCCATGCAGATGTTGTCCTTGTTGGATTTAAACCTAGAACCCCAGCGCTGCAAGACACCAATGCTAACCGCTGAGCCACCATGCATCTAGAAAAGAACATTCCAGTGCTAACCACTGAGTCATTGTGCATCTAGAGAAGAACATGCCAGTGCTAACTACTGAGTCACCATGCTCCCCATTTTAGTTTTTCCTTTTCAATATATTATCAAAGATTTCAAACATTCTGTTTTTACTTTCTCATTATGGGGTATTGAGTGCAGAATGAGGGGGAAAATATAACAAAATGTGGAAAAAGTGAAAGGGTCTGAAGACTTTCCAAATGCACCGTATATCTATCCTAAGATAACAATAAAAAGGACATGAATAAAGGCAGATTAAATGGAGCATGTTCACATTCTTGTCACACCTTCTGTTGGAAAGTGGAGAATTATGATTCTGCTCCATGTATTTAGGATTGACAATTATTCGCTGAATGGACTATCAGGAATAATAACTTCATACTTTTAAAACAAAGTAAATTACATTTATAAACAAAGAAATTCAATTTATACCATGTACTTTCAGACGTAGCATACTAAAATAAACCTAGTTCAGTGCTTTTACTCGCTACGAACAATATAAGTACTAAACGTTGTAGTTTTCTATAGTAACACAGTAAAAACATAAGTAATAAAATGCACAAAGGTTGAGATACTGCTGTTAAACACTCACTTCACTATAGTAGAAAAACTACATTCTCATACTCTGCACCGCTGGCCCGCCTCCATCAGTGATTGGTTGAACATTTCCTGCATGTTGAGAGGCACCAGGAAGTAGAGACCAGGGGGTACCAAGGAATAGAAGTGGCGGGGGTACCAAGGAATAGAAGTGGTGGAAGATCGGTGAGGTATGATCTGTTACATTTTGTTATGCCATTTAAACTATTTTTTATAACCCTCTCAACCCCTTTAACCCCTTCAGGACCTCCGCCATACATGTACGGCGGAAGTCCGGTCTTTAAACATGTCACCTGCTTGCACGTGCAGCGGGCACCATAGCGCTAGGTTTCTGCTATTTAAGGCTGATAGCATACATTTTCCCCTTCAGATGCTGTGGTCAAATGTGACTGCGGCATTAGAGCAGTCCTGAAGCGGAAGCAGCGTGCCTCTGCACCAGTAAAGGCATTCCCTGGCTGAGATCAGGGAACTTGTTTAGAGATGAGCGATCATACTCGTCCGAGCTTGGTGCTCGTTCGAGTATTAGGGTACTCGTAAGTGCTCGCTGCTCGGACGAGTATCTTGCCATGCTCGAGGAAATGGCAACTTCCGCATCGTGCTTTTTTGGCGCCTATAAACACAGCCAATCACAAGCCAGGAGACTCTACGGTACACCCAGCTTGACGTGGGGCCCTTACATGTCGATAGCAGGGGTTGGCTGGCCTGATCAGGTGACCCTGGAATATACTAGTGACTGGCCGCGGTGCTCGGCTCAGATGCCGTCTGGATGTCGTTAGGGATAGAGCTGCTGCGTTTCAGGGAGAGTGTTAGGGCCTGCATTTAGTTCTCTGTTAGGCAGGAATCACCCACAAAGAACCCAACAGCCCTTCTAAGGGCTAGAAGACATTTTTTTTTGTCTCCTGGCTTGACTGGCTGGCTGGCACTAGTAGTGCAGCTATCGCCATATATAACCCCCTTTTTTTATGTTATATCTCAGTGATACAAATCCATTGCACACAGCAGTGTAGAACCATTCTGTGTGTCACAGTTCAGTACACTCACTATTTTCTGTCCAGGTGACACTTTCTGTACGTCACTGAATACAACCAAGTCTTTTGCTGCCTGTCACGTGTATAGCTTGATCCCAAAAATCTCTGTGCGACATTTGTCTGGGTCGCAGTCTAAATAGCTACAGTCACTAGGGTGTCAGTTAGCTCAACGATAGTTTCTGCACGTCACGTTCCAAAAAAAACAAAAATCCAAAACAAAATATACAAAAAAATTAGTTTTTTTGTTGTTTTAGCTCATTGATTCAAATCCATTTCACACAGCTGCGTGTAACCTTTCTGTGTGTCACAGTTCAGCACACTCACTCCAATCCATATATTCTGTCCAGGTGACAATTTCTGTACGTCACTGAATATAACCAAGTCATTTGCTACCTGTCACGTATATAGCTTGATCCTAAAAATCTCTGTGCGACATTTGTCTGGGTCACAGTCTAAATAGCCAATGTCAGTAGGGTGTCAGTCAGCTCTACGATAGTTTCTGCACGTCACATTCCAAAAAAAAACAAAACTAGAAAAAAAATATAGAAAACAAAATATATCAAAAAAATTAGTTGTATTTGTTGTTTTAGCTCAGTGATACAAATCCATTTCACACAGCTGCGTGTAGCCTTTCTGTGTGCCACAGTTTAGCACACTCACTCCAATCCGTATATTCTGTCCAGGTGACACTTTCTGTACGTCACTGATTACAACCAAGTCATTTGCTGCCTGTCACGTATATAGCTTGATCCTAAAAATCTCTGTGCGACATTTGTCTGGGTCGCAGTCTAAATAGCCACCGTCAGTAGGGTGTCAGTCAGCTCTACAATAGTTTCTGCACGTCACGTTCCAAAAAAAACAAAACTAAAAAAAAATATAAAAAAAAATATATATAAAAAATTAGTTGTATTTGTTGTTTTAGCTCAGTGATACAAATCCATTTGACACAGCTGCGTGTAACCTTTCTGTGTGTCACAGTTCAGCACACTCACTCCAATCCATATATTCTGTCCAGGTGACACTTTCTGTACGTCACTGAATACAACCAAGTCATTTGCTACCTGTCACATATATAGCTTGATCCTAAAAATCTCTGTGCGACATTTGTCTGGGTCGCAGTCTAAATAGCCACCGTCAGTAGGGTGTCAGTCAGCTCTACGATAGTTTCTGCACGTCACGTTCCAAAAAATAACAAAACTAAAAAAAAATATATAAAAAATATATATATAAAAAAAAATTTGTTGTATTTGTTGTTTTAGCTCAGTGATACAAATCCATTTCACACAGCTGCGTGTAACCTTTCTGTGTGTCACAGTTCAGCACACTCACTCCAATCCATATATTCTGTCCAGGTGATATTTTCTGTACGTCACTGAATACAACCAAGTCATTTGCTACCTGTCACGTATATAGCTTGATCCTAAAAATCTCTGTGCGACATTTGTCTGGGTCGCAGTCTAAATAGCCACCGTCAGTAGGGTGTCAGTCAGCTCTACAATAGTTTCTGCACATCACGTTCCAAAAAAAACAAAACTAAAAAAAAATCTAAAAAAATATATAAAAAAATTAGTTGTATTTGTTGTTTTAGCTCAGTGATACAAATCCATTTGACACAGCTGAGTGTAACCTTTCTGTGTGTCATAGTTCAGCACACTCACTTCAATCCGTATATTCTGTCCAGTTGACACTTTCTGTACGTCACTGAACACAACCAAGTCATTTGCTACCTGTCACGTATAAAGCTTGATCCTAAAAATCTCTGTGCGACATTTGTCTGGGTCGCAGTTTAAATAGCCACCGTCAGTAGGGTGTCAGTAAGCTCTACGATAGTTTCTGCACGTCACGTTTCAAAAAAAACAAAAATAAAAAAAAATATAAAAAAAAATATATAAAAAAATTAGTTGCATTTGTTGTTTTAGCTCAGTGATACAAATCCATTTCACACAGCTGCGTGTAGCCTTTCTGTGTGTCACAGTTCAGCATACTCACTCCAATCCGTATATTCTGTCCAGGTGACAATTTCTGTACGTCACTGAATACAACCAAGTCATTTGCTACCTGTCACGTATATAGCTTGATCCTAAAAATCTCTGTGCGACATTTGTCTGTGTCACAGTCTAAATAGCCAATGTCAGTAGGGTGTCAGTCAGCTCTACGATAGTTTCTGCACGTCACATTCCAAAAAAAACAAAACTAAAAAAAAATATAGAAAACAAAATATATAAAAAAATTAGTTGTATTTGTTGTTTTAGCTCAGTGATACAAATCCATTTCACACAGCTGCGTGTAACCTTTCTGTGTGTCACAGTTCAGCACACTCACTCCAATCCGTATATTCTGTCCAGGTGACACTTTCTGTACGTCACTGATTACAACCAAGTCATTTGCTGCCTGTCACGTATATAGCTTGATCCTAAAAATCTCTGTGCGACATTTGTCTGGGTCGCAGTCTAAATAGCCACCGTCAGTAGGGTGTCAGTCAGCTCTACGATAGTTTCTGCACGTCACGTTCCAAAAAAAACAAAACTACAAAAAAATATAAAAAAAAATATATATAAAAAAATTAGTTGTATTTGTTGTTTTAGCTCAGTGATACAAATCCATTTCACACAGCTGCGTGTAACCTTTCTGTGTGTCACAGTTCAGCACACTCACTCCAATCCATATATTCTGTCCAGGTGACACTTTCTGTACGTCACTGAATACAACCAAGTCATTTGCTACCTGTCACATATATAGCTTGATCCTAAAAATCTCTGTGCGACATTTGTCTGGGTCGCAGTCTAAATAGCCACCGTCAGTAGGGTGTCAGTCAGCTCTACGATAGTTTCTGCACGTCACGTTCCAAAAAAAAACAAAACTAAAAAAAAATATTAAAAAAAATATATAAAAAAAATTTGTTGTATTTGTTGTTTTAGCTCAGTGATACAAATCCATTTCACACAGCTGCGTGTAACCTTTCTGTGTGTCACAGTTCAGCACACTCACTCCAATCCATATATTCTGTCCAGGTGACACTTTCTGTACGTCACTGAATACAACCAAGTCATTTGCTACCTGTCACGTATATAGCTTGATCCTAAAAATCTCTGTGCGACATTTGTCTGGGTCGCAGTCTAAATAGCCACCGTCAGTAGGGTGTCAGTCAGCTCTACGATAGTTTCTGCACATCACGTTCCAAAAAAAACAAAACTAAAAAAAAAATTAAAAACAAAATATATAAAAAAAATTAGTTGTATTTGTTGTTTTAGCTCAGTGATACAAATCCATTTCACACAGCTGCGTGTAACCTTTCTGTGTGTCACAGTTCAGCACACTCACTCCAATCCATATATTCTGTCCAGGTGACACTTTCTGTACGTCACTGAATACAACCAAGTCATTTGCTACCTGTCACGTATATAGCTTGATCCTAAAAATCTCTGTGCGACATTTGTCTGGGTCGCAGTCTAAATAGCCACCGTCAGTAGGGTGTCAGTCAGCTCTACGATAGTTTCTGCACGTCACGTTCCAAAAAAAACAAAACTACAAAAAAAATATAGAAAACAAAATATATAAAAAAATTAGTTGTATTTGTTGTTTTAGCTCAGTGATACAAATCCATTTCACACAGCTGCGTGTAACCTTTCTGTGTGTCACAGTTCAGCACACTCACTCCAATCCGTATATTCTGTCCAGGTGACACTTTCTGTACGTCACTGAATACAACCAAGTCATTTGCTACCTGTCACGTATATAGCTTGATCCTAAAAATCTCTGTGCGACATTTGTCTGGGTCGCAGTCTAAATAGCCACCGTCAGTAGGGTGTCAGTCAGCTCTACGATAGTTTCTGCACGTCACGTTCCAAAAAAAACAAAACTAAAAAAAATATAAAAAAAAATATATAAAAAAAATTAGTTGTATTTGTTGTTTTAGCTCAGTGATACAAATCCATTTCACACAGCTGCGTGTAACCTTTCTGTGTGTCACAGTTCAGCACACTCACTCCAATCCGTATATTCTGTCCAGGTGATACTTTCTGTACGTCACTGAATACAACCAAGTCATTTGCTGCCTGTCACGTATATAGCTTGATCCTAAAAATCTCTGTGCGACATTTGTCTGGGTCGCAGTCTAAATAGCCACCGTCAGTAGGGTGTCAGTCAGCTCTACGATAGTTTCTGCACGTCACGTTCCAAAAAAAAACAAAACTAAAAAAAAATATAGAAAAAAAATATATAAAAAAATTAGTTGTATTTGTTGTTTTAGCTCAGTGATACAAATCCATTTCACACAGCTGCGTGTAACCTTTCTGTGTGTCACAGTTCAGCACACTCACTCCAATCCATATATTCTGTCCAGGTGACACTTTCTGTACGTCACTGAATACAACCAAGTCATTTGCTACCTGTCACGTATATAGCTTGATCCTAAAAATCTCTGTGCGACATTTGTCTGGGTCGCAGTCTAAATAGCCACCGTCAGTAGGGTGTCAGTCAGCTCTACGATAGTTTCTGCACGTCACGTTCCAAAAAAATAACAAAACTAAAAAAAATATATAAAAAATATATATATAAAAAAATTTGTTGTATTGTTGTTTTAGCATCAGTGATACAAATCCATTTCACACAGCTGCGTGTAACCTTTCTGTGTGTCACAGTTCAGCACACTCACTCCAATCCATATATTCTGTCCAGGTGATATTTTCTGTACGTCACTGAATACAACCAAGTCATTTGCTACCTGTCACGTATATAGCTTGATCCTAAAAATCTCTGTGCGACATTTTGTCCTGGGTCGCAGTCTAATATGCCACCGGTCAGTAGGTGTGTCCAGTCAGCTCTATCAATAGTTTTCTGCACATCACGTTCCAAAAAAAACAAAACTAAAAAAAAATCTTAAAAATATATATAAAAAATTAGTTGTATTTGTTGTTTTAAGAAAGTGAACAAATCCATTTCAGCGCCAGAACCATTCTTGGCACAAGTTCAGTTAATCACTACGTCCGAATTCTGCCAGGTGAATTTGTAACGTGACGTGCACTATAGAACGACTGACACCAGACGTGGCTATTTAGACTGCGACCCAGACAAATGCGCACAGAGATTTTTGGATCAAGCATAGATGATATTGGTAGCAAATGACTTGGTTGTATGTGTGACGTACAGAAAGTGTCACCTGGACAGTATATACGGATTGAGCGAGTGTGCTGAACTGTGACACACAGAAAGGTTACACGCAGCTGAGTAAATGGATTTGTATCACTGAGCTAAAACAACTGAAAAAACTAATTTTTTTATATATTTTTTTTTATATTTTTTTATTTTGTTTTTTTGGGAACGTGACGTGCAGGAACTATGGTAGACTGACTGACACCCTGTTAACGGTGGCTATTTAGTCTGCGACCCAGACAAATGTCGCACAGAGAGTTTTCTGGATCAAGCGGTAGATGATATTGGTAGCAAATGACTTGGTTGTATTGTGTGACGTACAGAAAGTGTCACCTGGACAGTATATACGGATGGGAGCGAATGCTGAACTGTGACACACAGAAAGGTTACACGCAGCTGAGTAAAATGGATTTGTATCACTGAGCTAAAACAACTGAACTAATATTTTTTTTTTTTATTTTTTTTTATTTTTGTTTTTTTGGGAACGTGACGTGCAGGAAATATGGTAGAAACTGACTGACACCCTGTTAACGGTGGCTATTTAGTCTGCGACCCAGACAAATGTCGCACAGAGAGTTTTCTGGATCAAGCGTAGATGATGATTGGTAGCAAATGACTGGTTGTATTGTGTGACGTACAGAAAGTGTCACCTGGACAGTATATACGGATTGGGAGCGAATGTGCTGAACTGTGACACACAGAAAGGTTACACGCAGCTGAGTAAAATGGATTTGTATCACTGAGCTAAAACAACTGAAAAAACTAATTTTTTTATATTTTTTTTTTTTTTTTTTAAATTTTGTTTTTTTGGGAACGTGACGTGCAGGAAACTATGGTAGAACTGACTGACACCCTGTGAACGGTGGCTATTTAGTCTGCGACCCAGACAAATGTCGCACAGAGAGTTTTCTGGATCAAGCTAGATATATATTGGTAGCAAATGACTTGGTTGTATTGTGTGACGTACAGAAAGTGTCACCTGGACAGTATATACGGATTGGGAGTGTGCTGAACTGTGACACACAGAAAGGTTACACGCAGCTGAGTAAAATGGATTTGTATCACTGAGCTAAAACAACTGAAAAAAAAATTTTTTTTTAATATATTTTTTTTTATATATTTTTTTGTTTTGTTTTTTTTGGGAACGTGACGTGCAGAAACTATGGTAGAACTGACTGACACCCTGTTAACGGTGGCTATTTAGTCTGCGACCCAGACAAATGTCGCACAGAGATTTTCTGGATCAAGCTGTATATGATGATAGGTAGCAAATGACTTGGTTGTATTCTGTGACGTACAGAAAGTGTCACCTGGACAGTATATACGGATTGGAGCGAGTGTGCTGAACTGTGACACACAGAAAGGTTACACGCAGCTGAGTAAAATGGATTTGTATCACTGAGCTAAAACAACTGAAAAAAAATAATTTTTTTATATTTTTTTTTTATTTTTTTTTAAATTTGTTTTTTTGGGAACGTGACGTGCAGAAACTATCGGTAGAACTGACTGACACCCTGTTAACGGTGGCTATTTAGTCTGCGACCCAGACAAATGTCGCACAGAGATTTTCTGGATCAAGCTATAGATGTATTGGTAGCAAATGACTTGGTTGTATTCTGTGACGTACAGAAAGTGTCACCTGGACAGTAATATACGGATTGGAGTGAGTGTGCTGAACTGTGACACACAGAAAGGTTACACGCAGCTGTGTGAAAATGGATTTGTATCACTGAGCTAAAACAACTGAAAAAACTAATTTTTTTATATTTTTTTTTTTTATTTTTTTTTAGTTTTTTGTTTTTTTTTTGGAACGTGACGTGCAGAAACTATCGTAGAACTGACTGACACCCTGTTAACGGTGGCTATTTAGACTGCGACCCAGACAAATGTCGCACAGAGAGTTTTCTGGATCAAGCGGTATATACGTGATAGGTAGCAAAATGACTTGGTTGTATTGTGTGACGTACAGAAAGTGTCACCTGGACAGTAAATACGGATTGGGAGCGAATGTGCTGAACTGTGACACACAGAAAGGTTACACGCAGCTGAGTAAAATGGATTTGTATCACTGAGCTAAAACAACTGAAAAAAACTAATTTTTTTTTTATATTTTTTTTATTTTTGTTTTTTTTGGAACGTGACGTGCAGAAACTATCGTAGAACTGAACTGACACCCTGTTAACGGTGGCTATTTAGACTGCGACCCAGACAAAATGTCGCACAGAGAATTTTTGGATCAAGCTATATACGTGAGGTAGCAAAATGACTTGGTTGTATTCGTGACGTACAGAAAGTGTCACCTGGACAGTATAATATGGATTGGAGTGAGTGTGCTGAACTGTGACACACAGAATGGTTCCACACACTGCTGTGTGCAATGGATTTGTATCACTGAGATAGAACAAAAAAAAAAAAAAGGGGTTAGATATGGCGATAGCTGCACTACTAGTGCCAGCCAGCCAGTGACAAGCCAGGAGACAAAAAAAATGTCTTCTAGCCCTTAGAAGGGCTGTTGGGTTCTTTGTGGGTGATTCCCTGCCTAACAGAGAACTAAATGCAGGCCCTAACACTCTCCCTGAAACGCAGCAGCTCTATCCCTAACGACATCCAGACGGCATCTGAGCCGAGCACCGCGGCCAGTCACTAGTATATTTCCAGGGTCACCTGATCAGGCCAGCCAACCCCTGCTATCGACAATGTAAGGGCCCCACGTGATGCTGGGTGTACCGCAGAGTCTCCTGGCTTGTGATTGGCTGTGTTTATAGGCGCCAAAAAAGCACGATGCGGAAGTTGCCATTTCCTCGAGCATGGCGAGATACTCGTCCGAGCAGCGAGCACTTACGAGTACCCTAATACTCGAACGAGCACCAAGCTCGGACGAGTATGCTCGCTCATCTC